>CM069138.1:3296564-3421564 GCA_035221665.1 Okamejei kenojei
GCACACACACACACACACCGCAAAGGCGAGGGCCAGGGCAAGAAGGGGGAGTGCTGTCTGAAATTCCCACGGTGCAAAGCCAAGGTGATACAGACACACACCGCGATGAACAGGAAGGTTGGCGCTGTAATTAAGACCACTAAAGCACACTGAGGCCGCGACAAGTTCCCAGAATGCGGGAACTCCTCGCAACCATGAAGGAGACTCACCAGAGACCACCAGTGATCTTGTGGCGAGCGCAGGCTCTCCTGCACTCGCCTAAAACGTCGCCTAAGTGGGACAGGCCCTTAAAACTCTCTTTTGAAAGCATCTAGTGAATCGGCCTCCACTGCCTCCTGTGGCAGAGAATTCCACAGATTCACAACTGTCTGGGTGTGGAAGGTTTTTTCTCGAGCACGAGCTGCCAAAGTGCATGTGCGGCAGGTGCTCCGGCCCAACTCACGGCAAATGTCTCTCCAATCCACCCCTCTCTTCATCATCATTACCTGTTGGTTGAGGAACATTCCTCCGCTGAGTTCCGCAATGTTAACACAATGCCTCTGCGACTCTGATTAAGGATTAAAATCCATTCCTACCAGCCTGTAATGTCATCGTGAGGCGGGGCTTTGCTGTTGATGAGGTGTCTGGTCACTAGTGAGGGATGTGAGACAAGGATGTGAGGCTGCCTTGGGCACGGAGACTTCAGAGTGAGAGAGAGAGAGAGAGGTGGATGTGGCTGGGGATAATCGGACCGCTCGCACCAAGATGTGTTGGGAAGGAACTGCAGATGCAGGTTTTGACCCAAGATAGACACAAAATGCTGGAGTAACTCAGTGGGACAGGCAGCATCTTTGGGGAGAAGGAATGGGCGACGTTTCGGGTCGAGACCCTTCTTCAGACCGGTTAGGGGTAAGGGAAACGAGCGATATAGACGGTGATGTGGGGAGATAATGAACAATGAATGAAAGATACACTCCACAGCCGCCAAGGATGGCCGGATGTACAGGCCCTCTCGTTGGGATGACCAAATCTCCGACGTTGAACTGTACGTCTTTGGAGTGTGAGAGGAAACCGGAGCACCCGGAGAAAACCCACGCAGGTCACGGGGAGAACGTGCAAACTCCGTACAGACAGCAGCCGTGGTCGGGATGGAACCCGGGTCTCTGGCGCCGTGAGGCAGCAACTCTACCGCTGCCGGCACTCGTGTAGAATAAAGGTGAAGACCGCTTTTTGGGTTTTTCACGAAAAGTCTATTTGTGAAATAACCGCAGAAGGTAGACAATGGTCCGCGTATCCTGACTATCCTAAATAGGCATCAGTCACAGGAGAAACTGTGTCACTATCATGAATAACACGGCTGTTTAATTGGAAGACTGCAGCGGTCCAGAAGATGAATTGATGACAAGATCGGCGCTGGGCCTAAATATTGCAAATTCGGCATCATTTATGTCGTCGTAAAAGCAGCTGAAAATAATGATGTTTTAATGGGAGAAGTAGCTCGTTTGCCTCGTAATTGTGCACTTTTCTGTCTGGTAATGTCCCTGGTTTCCACATTTGGAAGGGAGTATGGATAGAATAGACCGGAGGTGTCAGAGTTCTTTAACTGTGGCCGCTGAGGCTTGACAATCAATTTATTTCCCATGTTGTAACGACACGTTTGTAGAGGATTATACAATTTACATTGTCGGATTGCGAGCAAGGATATTATGCAAATTCTATAATTTGCATCATTATAATGGTAAATTGACTCAAGTGCAGCTATGGAACAGGAGATTTTAAAGAACAACCAATGATTCTATTTCAGTTAATCAGCCATTTCACTTTTATTTGACTACAGCTGCCACCAATTAATAGCCAATTAATTGACTCATTTTACTCTAACACTGGCATTTCGTCATTAGATCCACGAGCACGCACTATGCTTGCATTTATTACCGCATTTACTGTAGGTAACCACGACTCATGCACACAGAGACGCAAGGAACTGCAGATGCTGGTTAACAAAGGAGGACACAGAGTGCTGGAGTAACTCAGCGGGTCACATAACATCTCTGGAGAAAAGGGATAGGTGACGTTTCGGGTTGAGACCCGTAAGGGTCTCGACCCGAAACGTCACCTATTCCTTTTCTCCAGAGATGCTGCCCGTCTGTGGAGAACGTGGATAGGTGACGTTTCACAGAGTGCTGGAGTAACTCAGCGGGTCAGGCAGCATCTGTGGAGAACGTGGATAGGTGACGTTTCACAGAGTGCTGGAGTAACTCAGCGGGTCAGGCAGCATCTGTGGAGAACATGGATAGGTGACGTTTCACAGAGTGCTGGAGTAACTCAGCGGTCAGCAGCATCTGTGGAGAACATGGATAGGTGACGTTTCACAGAGTGCTGGAGTAACTCAGCGGGTCAGGCAGCATCTGTGGCGAGAAGGTATGGGTGACGTTTTGGGTCGCGACGCTTCTTCAGACTGAGAGTCAGGGGAGAGGGAGTGTCGAGATATGGAAGGGTAAGGTGTGAAAACGAGAGATAGCAACGAGAGAGGGTTGGACAGGCGTGCACTGCTTACTCTGTAACGCTGGAGGTTGCGTGGAGACCTGATAGAAGTGTATAAAATTATGAGAGGCTTAAGGGTGGCACGGTGGCGCAGCGGTGGAGTCGCTGCCTCACAGCGCCAGAGACCCGGGTTCCATCCTGAGTACGGGCGCTGTCTGTACGGAGTTTGCACGTTCTCCCGTGACCTGCGTGGGTTTTCTCCGAGATCTTCCGGTTTCCTCCCACACTCCAAAGACGTGCAGGTTTGTAGGTTAATAGGCTTGGCGCAAATGTAAATTGTCCCCTAGTGGGTGTAGGATAGTGTTAGTGTGCGGGGATCGCTGGTCGGCACGGACCCGGTGGGCCGAAGGGCCTGTTTCCGCGCTGTATCTCTAAACTAAACTAGACTAAACTAAGGTGGACAAAAATGCTGGAGAAACTCAGCGGGTGAGGCAGCATCGATGGAGCGAGTGAGGCAGCATCTATGGAGCATCTATGGAGCAAAGGAATAGGCGACGTTTCGGGTCGAGAATGCTGCCTCACCCGCTGAGTTTCTCCAGCGATTTTTGTCTCCCTTCGATTTTCCAGCATCTGCAGTTCCTTCTTAAACAAAACTAAACTGAACGTACATGATTGTAACTGGGCCTCCAACAGCTCAGCTTGAGGTCAGTAGCAGGTTCTCGCCTCGTCTGGGCCAAGAGTCTGATACACCAATTCATTAATACATTTCAAAATGTAGCAGTTTCTGAGAAGTGGGAACTTTGGCCACAATCTAACACCAATTTCATGTGGGTAAGATTAGTGCAACGTGTGAAGACAGCAATTTACTGGGCACCTCCTAGATCTGCCGAATAATAAGCAGGCATGCAGGCCAAGTAATTATTTCACACGCTATGACAGCCTAGCCCCGCACCTGCTGAGATCTCTGCCTGTTTTACGGCTGGTGTCGCTCTGTATATACAAAGACTAGAGACCGTACATTGTCAAATCCTCTTGCCCAGAGTAGGGGAATCGAGGAGCAGAGGACAATAGACAATTGGTGCAGGAGTCGGCCATTCGGCCCTTTGAGCCAGCACCGCCATTCAATGTGATCACGGCTGATCATCCCCAATCAGTACCCCGTTCCTGCCTTCTCCCCATATCCCCTGACTCCACTATCTTTAAGAGCCCTATCTAGCTCTCTCTTGAAAGTATCCAGAGAACCAGCCTCCATCGCCCTCTGAGGCAGAGAATTCCACACACTCACCGCTCTCTGTGAGAAAAAGTGTTTCCTCGTCTCTGTTCTAATAGGACATAGGTTCAAGGTGAAGGGGAGAAATATTTAAATAGGAAACCGAAGGGCAACGTTTTCACACAAAGGGTGGTGGGTGTATGGAACGAGCTGCCAGAGGAGTAGTGCATGTGTGGGAAGGAACTGCAGACGCTGTTTAAACCAAAGATACGACACACAATGCTGGGGTAACTCAGTGGGACAGGCAGCATCTCTGGAGAGAAGGAATGGGTGACGTTTTTGGGTCGAGACTCTTCTTCAGACGGGGTAGTTGAGGCTGGGACTATCCCAACATTTAAGAAACGGCTAGACAGGTACATGGATAGGACAGGTTCAAGATTCAAGAGTCAAGAGAGTTTATTGTCGTGTGTCCCAGATAGGACAAGGAAATGCTTGCTTGCTGCAGCACAACAGAATATTGTAGGCATGAATACAGAACAGATCAGTGTGTCCATATACCACAGAATTTAAACAGCAATGGCTATTAATCAGAGTTTGTCCGAGCCGAGTTTAATAGCCTGATGGCTGTAGCTATATTGCAGTCTTCAGGCTCATGTATTTAGCACATGGTGTGGGTCCTTGATGATGCTGCCAGCCTTTTTAGTAACTGCGATAATCCCCATCGATGGAAGGGAAGGTCAGAGCCGATAATGGATGGGCAGTGTTTGCAACTTTTTGTAGGCTCCTGGACACTCAAGTTGATGAACCAAGCAATGCAACCGGTAGCTCTCTAATAGAAGTAGAGAGAGCCCTCCAGACTCTCCGTAATCTTCTCAGGAAGTAGAGGCGCTGATGAGCTTTCTATATAATTGCATCAGTGTGCAGGGACCAGGAGAGATCTTCAGATGCACATGTTTGGAGGGATATGGACCAAGCGCAGGCAGGTGGGACTAGTGTAGCTGGGACGTGTTGGCCGGTATGGGCAAGTTGGGCTGAAGGGCCTGTTTCCACACTGTATCACTCTATGACTCATCTCATAAACTCATAAGTGATTGGAGCAGAATTGGGCCATTTGGCCCATCAAGTCTACTCCGCCATTCAGTCATGGCTGGTCTATCTCTCCCTCCTAACCCCATTCTCCTGCCTTCTCCCCATAACCCCTGACACCCGTACTAAACTAGAATCATCCACTGACTTGCCTCCCACAGCCTTCTGTGGCAATGAATTAGATTCACCGCCCTCTGACTGAAGAAATTCTTCTCATCTCCTTCCTAAAAGTTTGCCCTTTAGTTCTGAAGTCCTAACTTGCCCCACTAGTGGAAACATCCTCTCCACATCTGTGGCGCAATGACATGGCTCCACACCTGGCAGCAGGAGCCTCTGCGGCAGCAGGAGCCTGCCTGTCGGCAGCCAGGAGCCTCGCGGCAGCAAGTCACGCAGCAGGATGAATTCAGTGGCAGCCTCGTGGCACCAGTGGAAGTCTCGGCGCAGCAGGAGCCTCCATGGAGCCTCGGTGGCAGTGGAGGTGGCAGTGGACAGTGGAGCGCAGCAGGAGCTCAGCGGCAGCTCGGCGGCAGCAGGAGCCTCGGTGGCAGTGGAGCCTCGGCGGGCAGGAGCCTGCAGGAGCCTCAGTGGCAGGAGCGGCTCCAGGAGCCTCGGCGGCAGCAGGAGCCTCAGCGCAGCGGAGGTGGTGGTTAGGCCTCATGGTCGATGAGCATGAGGGGGGAGGGGGAAGACAATGGGGACCCAGCGTTGGGGACCGCCGTGAGGGACGGTGGGTGAACAAAGGGAGACCTGGTGTGGGGGAGGGGGGGGGGGCACTAGTTTAGAATCCTCTGCCCAGGGGATAAGTCGGTGTTTGTTTGTTTGTTTGTTCATTCGCACCAGTGAAGGCGTTGTGCACATGGCCGCCAGACAACAGCCGCTTGGCTTTTTCCTTTTGTTTTCACTTTTAATTTCACGTTTTTGTGTAATCTTGTGTGTTGTGACTGTCGGCAGAACAATCTCCCTCCGGGGATGAATAATGTTTCATCGTATCGTTAACGCTATCGTTATGTGCAGGTCGTTTCTGTATTTTATGTATCTGCATTTATCTGACACTAAACTGCATTTCGTTGTAACTTGCTGCAATGACAATAAGGTTTGAATTGAAATGTGCAGGGATCGCTGGTCAGTGCAGACTGAGTGGGCCGAAGGGCCTGTTTCTGCATTAAACTAAACAAAACTAAACCAGTGTCTAGTCTCCAGGGTTTTCTGGACCATTCAGCCAAGCACAGTGGTCTTTGTATTGTGGTGCATGATTCCTCTCCACACCAGTAAAGTATACACACACACCAGATGCTGCCCGACCCGCTGAGTTACCCCAGCTCTTTGTGTCTATCCCTGCCTACCGGAGGAGCCGCTGAGAAGCCGAGGCGGGAGTCTGTGGAGCCCGCGGCCATCGGCCCCTGGGTCCGGGGGGCCTGGGTTGGTGCCGCGGATGCCTCTGGAGAGGACCCAGCGGCGAAAGTGGACAGGCCTCTGCGCCGACCGACGGACAAGGACGGACACGCGGATGTGAGGACGCTGCTGCATGTGGAAAGAACAAAGGGGGACCCGGCGTGGGGGGGACAACCGCGAGGGAGGGGGAAGAACAATGGGGACCTGGCGTGGGGGCACTTTGTAACTTGGTCACCGCCCTTTACATAGCGAGTATTTGCATACCTTCGGAATGCAAGCAAAGAATTTCACTCTGAAACGTGCCGATTAAGTATTTGTTCATTCACCTATTCACTCATTCATGGGGGGGATTGCAACCTTCACGTGGTCCGCCCTGTTTCGGCGAATGCAATCAACCCGGCGTGCACAATCAAACGAGATGAAATAGAACAAGTTGGCCTACAACTTTAGGCTGTGCACGCCACACGCAAGAAGAAGAGATCCATTCATTCATCTCTGCATTAAGCTTTGAGTTCTTTAATGAACGAAGATTACAAGGACATTTGATGAACACTAAAGTCCCAAGGAGTTACGTCTGGGACTGGCCTGGTGCCAGATTGATAATGAGCCATGAACTATACAAGGACATAAATTATGGAAATAAAATCTACAATTAACAGTCATCTGGAAAACAAGTCTGACTGTGACTGTTGCATAGTTCAAAGTTAATAGTGTTTGAAGATTCTTGTGTGGTTTCATCTAAAGCACCTCAACACTCTGGATATGTTCTCCCGGGCATAATTAGCATGAAAATTGTAGCAGGCAATAATATCAGCACATTTATCAGAACACCAACAAGCAGAATTATACACAAAGGGCTGTTGGACATTTGACTCTTTCACTTCAGTGAATAGCTAAAGAAAACGGCACGTCAAAATAATCAAAGCAGAGGGAAGAAAGGATGTGGACCTTGTTTTGTGAATAAGATTTTGTTGGCATGCATTAACCTTGAATAACTGCGTTCGATTTTTGAGGATTGCTTCCAATTTATTCACACTGTGTGTTAGATTGCTCTCTCCAAAATGAACCAAACTCCAGTGACTGCATTTACAACAGCTGACGGGAGAAGCATGACTCTTACAAACTTCAACAGATCAGGGGCGGCGAGGTGGGGCAGCGGGAGAGTTGCTGCCTCACAGCGCCAGAGACCCGGGTTCCATCCCGACTATGGGTGCTGTCTGTACGGAGTTTGCACGTTCTCCCTGTGACCTGCGTGGGTTTTCTCCGAGATCTTCGGTTTCCTCCCACACTCCAAAGACGTGCAGGTTTGTAGGTTCATTGGCCTGTGTAGAAAAAATTTGCAAATTGTCCCGCGTGTGTAGGATAGTGCTATTGTGCAGGGATCGCTGGTCGGCACGGACTCGGTGGGTCGAAGGGCCTGTTTCTGCGCTGTATGTCTAAAGATAGAAAGCATATTGTCGGGTTGCGTCACAGCCTGGTTTGTGAACAGCTCTGCCCCAGACTGCAACAAATTGCAGAAAGTTCTAGTTGTAGCCCAGGCCGTCACACACACCACACAGTGTTGTATTTTTGTCAGATTTGGTGAGCTTTCTTTTGTTGATGTGTTATCATTACCTGATCAGCCATGGTCACATTGAATGGCGGTGCAGGCTCGAAGGGCCGAATGGCCTACTCCTGCACCTATTGTCTATGTTTCTATGTTTCTATCCATGAGAGCTGTGCTGCCAGGCCTGTGTTGGGCCTGTCCCACTTTCACGAGGTAATTCACAAATCTTCTCGAGTTTTCCACTGATTCAAACTCGCAGAATGTCCGTAACGAGTCCGTAGGAGTCCGTAGATATATCGTAGCGGCTCACTATGCCATCCGTAGGCACTCGGGGCATCAGGTAGGTCGGGACGTTTTTTCCAGACCGATAAAAAATGTTCACAAGTAAAAAAATAGTCGGGATGAAAGAATTAAGTTGTGAAGGTGGGACAGGCCCTTGATGCTGCTGCAAGTATGAATGTCATTGTCCTGAAGTGTCATACAGCGTGAAAAACAGACCTTTCAGCCCATCGAGTCCGTGCCGTCCAGCGATCGCCCTGACTATCTGAAGGGGCTGCTCCTCAGGTTTTGGCTAAATTTTAGTCCCACGCTCCTGATGTTTTGGCACCCGGTACAGATGGGGGGGGGGGGGGGGTCTCCCTGTCGGTCTGCTCCTGGGCTTGGCCAAAATGGCCAAAGGGGGTCAGTCAGCGCGCGATCGATGGTCGCACCAACTGGAGAGAACCCACGCTGTCACAGGGTGAACGCTCAAACTCCATACAGACAGCACCCGAAGCCAGGATCGATCCCAGGTCACCGGCGCTGTGGGGCAGCAAACCTACCGCTGCACCACCGTGTTGTTGGAGTAACTCAGCGGGTCAGGCAGCATCTGTGGAGAACATGGATAGGTGACGTTTCACAGAGTGCTGGAGTAACTCAGCGGGTCAGGCAGCATCTGTGGAGAACATGGATAGGTGACGTTTCACAGAGTGCTGGAGTAACTCAGCGGGTCAGGCAGCATCTGTGGAGAACATGGATAGGTGACGTTTCACAGAGTGCTGGAGTAACTCAGCAGGTCAGGCAGCATCTGTGGGAGAACATGGATAGGTGACGTTTCACAGAGTGCTGGAGTAACTCAGCGGGTCAGGCAGCATCTGTGGAGAACATGGATAGGTGACGTTTTGGATTGGGACCTTTCTTCACAACATGTAAACAATGATCCCTGGGCTCAGCGACTCTATCGCTGCACACTGTGCCTACTAGTTGACCGTACCTCGACAAGGCTTCACTGGTGGGGCTTGAAGCTGGGTACAGAGTGATGGAACGGGTCATAACTGGGTCATCGTGAAATATAATTGAGCAGTTTCAATTCAGCTCTCGTGGGCACGAGCTCACACAACAGGGCTGCCCGTAACTCAGTACTAATTGGCACTAATTTGGATGTCTCTCTCCTCAGACAAAGGGGTGTCGAGTGGGAGAGAAGAAAATGGTTCATTGATGGAGTAAGGGGCAGAGTGTGGGACATTGGGGTGAAGGCCTATTGTCTGAGCAGTGTCGGCGAAGCTTAATCCAACACGTAATGTGTGTTACATCTGACCCGCCACTGCTTAATGCTCCCAAACTGGTCGCAGAGAGTGAGGAGAAACGCTTTGTCACCTCATAAAATCGATGAGCACCGAATTAGCATAAGTGCACATGAAAAAATAAAGTGACATGAAAATGACTTGTTTCTGTAATCAGATCCCAGCTGACAGCCTCGGTGACGGGGAGAGATGGGGAATATTGTCCGCAATTCACAGTGGTCTTCCTCACTGCTCCAGTGGCTGGGCTGGTCCGTGTAAAGAGACAAGAACATCTGGGCTGGTCCGTGTAAAGACACAAGAACATCTGGATCCTTTGAGCGAAACTCAAAGCGCTGGAATAACCCAGCGGGTCTCAATAGACAACAGACAATAGACAATAGGGGCAGGAGTAGGCCATTTGGCCCTTTGAGCCAGCACTGCCATTCAATGTGATCATGGCTGATCATCCCCAATCAGTACCCCGTTCCTGCCTTCTCCCCATATCCCCTGACTCCGCTATCTTTAAGAGCCCTATCTAGCTCTCTCTTGAAAGCATCCAGAGAACCGGCCTCCACCGCCCTCTGAGGCAGAGAATTCCACAGACTCACAACTCTCTGTGAGAAAAAGTGTTTCCTCGTCTCCGTTCTAAATGGCTTACCCCTTATTCTTAAACTGTGGCCCCTGGTTCTGGACTCCCCCAACATCGGGAACATGTTTCCTGCCTCTAGTGTGTCCAAACCCTTAATAATCTTACATGTTTCAATGAGATCCCCTCTCATCCTTCTAAACTCCAGAGTGCACAAGCCCAGCCGCTCCATTCTCTCAGCATATGACAGGCCCGCCATCCCGGGTCAGGCGGCATCTGCGGAGGGAAACGGACAGAAAACGTCTCGGGTCAGAACAAAGGGAGGTGGATTTCATGAGAGAAATTCGGCCAACGTGCGTAAGTTCGCCCCCCCCCCCAAAAAGAGAAGCTCGTCTGCTCAGTCCGCCACTCCCCTGTGATGTCCAGAGCCACGATGTTACCTGGGTTGGACACAAAATGCTGGAGTAACTCAGCGGGAGGGGCAGCATCTACGGAGAGAAGGAATTGGCGACGTTTCGGGTCGAGACCCTTCTTCAGACTGGTTAACATGTTCGCTGGGTTTGTGTGCTTGAGTTACAGGGACAGGTTGGACAGGCTGGGACTGTTTGCTTTGGAGTGTTGGAGGCTGAGGGGTGACCGTATTGAGGTCATGTACGAGATCATGAGGGGCACGGATAAAGTGAACGCTCACAGACTTTTTCCCAGGGTTAGAGGGTTCTAAAACTAGAGGGCACAGCCTGAAGGTGAGAGGGGGGAGATTTAAGAGGGACTTCAGGGGCGACTTTTTCACCCCGAGGCGAGTCCGTGCGTGGAACGAGCTGCCAGAGGGAGATTGAGAAGTGGTTACAATTACGACTTTTGAAAGAGATTTGGACTGATATCAAAATCAGAATCAGAACCTGAATCACACTTCATTCGCCAATGGATATATATGGATAGGATGGATTTAGAGAAATACTAGACCAAGTGGGACCAATGGGTCCTGTCACACGGGAGGTCTGGTCCCCCAACGCAAACCCCTTCCCCAACGCAATATTCCACCATGCACCCATAGCCCCCACCGGGAACCTGGACCAAGTGCAGGTATATGGGACTGGCCCAATGTGCCAACTTGGATAGTATGGACTTGATGGGCTGAAGGGCCTGTTTCTGTGATGGACAGCTCCATGACATAGTCTTAATAGAGACTAACCCTGGGATTCGGATCCTCAGGTCTGACCAATTCCGGTAAGAATTGGTCAGACCTGAGGATCCGAATCCCAGGGTTAGTCTCAATTAAGACTATCCTCATTAATAATATCCTCAATACTATCTTCTAGCCTATGTTAACTTCTTTAATCTTTTCATTCATTCAACACTTCTTAGAGTCACAGAGCTTCACAGAGTGATACAGTGTGGAAACAGGCCCTCCAGCCCAACTTGCCCCATCTACACTAGTCCCACCTGCCTGCGTTTGGTCTATATCCCTCCAAATCTGTCCTATCTATGTACCTGTCCAACTGGATAGACTCGGCTTGTACTCGCTAGAATTTAGAAGATTGAGGGGGGGATCTATAGAAACTTATAAAATTCTTAAGGGGGTTGGCCAGGCTAGATGCAGGAAGATTATTCCCGATGTTGGGGAAGTCCAGGACAAGGGGTCACAGTTTAAGGATAAGGGGGAAGTCATTTAGGACCGAGATGAGAAAAACATTTTTCACACAGAGAGTGGTGAATCTGTGGAATTCTCTGCCACAGAAGGAGTTAGATGTGGCTCTTGTGGCTAAGGGGATCAGGGGGTATGGAGAGAAGGCAGGTACGGGATAGTGAGTTGGATGATCAGCCATGATAATATTGAATGGCGGTGCAGGCTCGAAGGGCCGAATGGCCTACTCCTGCACCTATTTTCTATGTTTCTATGTTTCTATGTTTCTCAAACGTTGGGAAGGGGTTGCGTTGGGGGACCAGGCCTCCCGTGTTTTCAGAGACCCAACCGGTGCCACTTGGTCTAGTATTTCTCTAAATCCATCCTATCCATATATCAGTCGCAGCCTCAACTACCTCCTCTGGCAACTGGTTCCTTACACCCACCACCCTTTGTGTGAAAAAGTTGCCCCTCAGGTTCCTATTAAATCTTTACCCCTTCTCTTTAAAGTTCTCCACTATATCCAAGACTAGGGCACTTGGTGGCATCAGGGACTTTGGCCTTTTGTTTCATTTTGCACTGATATCTTTTTCTATTTATTGAACTTATTTGTCTTTGTTTTTAATGATGTCATGTGGCAGGAAACATGTTCCCGATGTTGGGGGAGTGCAGAACCAGGGGCCACAGTTTTAGAATAAGGGGTAAGCCATTTAGAACAGAGACGAGGAAACACTTTTTCTCACAGAGAGTTGTGAGTCTGTGGAATTCTCTGCCTCAGAGGGCGATGGAGGCCGGTTCTCTGGATGCTTTCAAGAGAGATCTAGATGGGGCTCTTAAACAGTGCTGGCTCAAAGGGACCGAATGGCCTACTCCTGCGCCTATTGTCTATTGTCTATTGTTTATTGTTATGTATCAAGGACAGTGTTTACCGACCTGTTATGATGCTGCAAGTAAAAATCTCATCGTTCCGTTTTGGTAGAAATGACAAGTAAATTTCTTTACTCAGAGGGTGGTGGCTGTGTGGAATGAGCTTCCAGCAGAAGTGGTGGAGCGAGGATCGATTTTAACATTTAAAAGTAAAGTGGATAGGTATATGGACGTGAAGGGAATGGAGGGGTATGGAGGGAATGGAGCAGGTAGATGGGACTAGGGGAAAACAAATGGTCGGCACGGACTGGAAGGGCCGAGAGGGCCTGTTTCCGTGCTGTAATTGTTATATGGTTAAATGCTCTGGAGCCGTGAAGTAATCTGCCTCTTGTTCTGTGAATACAAACACAACACATTTGTTTAATTTCTCTGTAATTTCCTTATTGCGTGACATCATTTCTCCTGTCTCATTGGGCCTGTACCACTTGCCGATTTTTTCAGGCAACTGCCGGCGACTGTCACAGTGGTAGCAGGTCGCCGAAAGACCGGCGGCAACCTATGACAGCACCTCCGTCGGGAGAGGTCAAGCTACGCTCATTTGCGACAAAACCCACTGTCACCAAAATTTTTTCAACGCGTTGAAAATTTAGCGGCGACCAGAAAGACGTTACGGTTTCTTGCGCGACTGAGGAGACGACTCACGACGACCACCGGCGAACATGTGGCGACAAACTAGTCGCCTGTTAGTTGCCTAAAAATCACCTGAGTGGGACAGGCCCATCCGTCTCAGTAAACTGTTTAAGAAGGAACTGCAGATGCTGGAAAAATCAAAGGTAGACAAAAATGCGGGTGAGGCACCATCTATGGAGCAAAGGAATAAGTGACGATTAGGGTCTCGACCCGCTGGGTTTCTCCAGCATTTTTGGCCAGTCTCAGTAAACTGTTCTCTTCCTTTCGCTCTGCTTAACTACAAAACATTTTTACAGTCTGTATTTATGTTTCTTGTTAGACTTCTTTCAGCTTTTGGCTTCCTTTCCATTGCCGGAGTCTGTCTCTGCCGAATCGTGAAACGTTGGCAACACTATGAGCCTCTTCCTCTTTGACCTGACACTATATTTATTTTCTCTTGTCAACTATGGCTGGAACACCTCTGTTGGCCGTTTGTTTCTTCAGGGGATATCCATTTAGTTTAGTTTTCGATTAGAGATACAGCCTTCAGCCCTCCGAGTCCACACCGATCATAGAAACATAGAAAATAGGTGCAGGAGTGGGCCATTCGGCCCTTCGAGCCAGCACCACCTTTCAATATGATCACGGCTGATCATCCACAATCAGTACCCCGTTCCTACCTTCTCCCCATATCCCATGATTCCATTAGGCCTATGAGCTAAATCTAACTCTCTTGAAAACATCCAGTGAATTGGCCTCCACTGCCTTCTGTGGCAGAGAATTCCACAAATTCACAACTCTCTGGGTGAAAAAGTGTTTCCTGATCTCCGTTCCAAATGGCTTACCCCTTATTCTTAAACTGTGTGACTCCTGGTTCTGGACTCCCCCAACATCGGGAACATTTTTCCTGCATCTAGCGTGTCCAATCCCTTCAGAATTTTATATATTTCTATAAGACCCCCTCTCATCCTAAATTCCCGTGAATACAAGCCCAACCGCTCCATTCTCTCAGCATATGACAGTCCCGCCATCCTGGGAATTAACCTTGTAAACCTACGCTGCACTCCCTCAATAGCAATAATGTCCTTCCTCAAATTAGGGGACCAAAATTGCACACAATACTCCAGGTGTGGTCTCTCCAGGGCCCTGTACAACTGCTGTTGTTCCCGCTGTTGGAGGAGTCCAGAACCAGGGGTCACAGTTTAAGAATAAGTGGTTGGCCATTTAGGACTGAGATGAGGAAAAACGTTTTCACCCAGAGAGTTGTGAGTCTGTGGAATTCTCCGTCACAGAAGGCAGTGGAGGCCAATTCACTGGATGGTTTCAAGAGAGAGTTAGATTTAGTTCTTAAGGCTAACGAAAATAAGGGATATGGGGGAAAAAGCCTATCCAAGACTTTCACTATTCGGTAAGTTTCAATAAGGTCCCCCCCCTCATTCTTCTAAACTCCATCGACCAGAGCACCCCATCGCACACCCATGGCAAGCCCGCTCATCCTCTCACCAAAACAGCCTTGAGTCTAGGACTAGAGCTCACACTCAGAATTAAAGGACATAATTTTAGGGAGGAGATGAGGAGGAATGTCTTTAGTCAGAGGGTGGTGAATCTGTGGAATTTTTTGCCACAGAATGTTGTGGAGGCCAGGTCAGTGGATATTTTTAAGGCAGAGATAGATAGATTCTTGATTAGTACGGGTGTCAGAGGCTATGGGGAGAAGGCAGGAGAATGGGGTTAGGAGGGAGAGATAGATCAGCCGTGATAGAAACATAGAAAATAGGTGCAGTAGGCCATTCGGCCCTTCGAGCCTCAATATGATCACATATTGCCACATCTACCTCCCTCTTAAATATAGCCAATGAACTGGCCTCAACTATCTTCTGTGGCAGAGAATTCCACAGGTTCACCACTCTCTGTGTGAAAATTTTTTTTCTCATCTCGGTCCTAATGATTTCCCCCCGGTGATTGAATGGCGGAGTAGACTCGACGGGCCGAATTGCCTAATTCTGCTCCTATCACTTATGACCCGATGCGGTACACCCTCCACAGATGCTGCCAGACCCACCGAGTTTCTCCTGCACTTTGTGTCTAGTGTTAGCCCGTGTTTCCTGTCTAGTTTAGCTAAACTGGTGATGGGGAGTGATGAAAGTGGAGAGCACATCATTTATTGGCACAGAACACCAGATGACCTGAATATGAACTGTAAGATATCTCCCAGCAGAGATGATGATTGTTGAAACAAATGATTTTTGAAATATGTAATTGTAAATCAATTTGCAGTCTCTGTTCAGCAGAGAGGTCAGAGGTGGGAACATAACAGAATACATTAAGGAGATACAACAGGCTGTTAAAAATGTAAATAAACCTCACAGAATGAGTCTAGCGCTGAGTGTAGGGGCTTGTCTGATCAGATGGATCGCACAAACCAAAACAGGGACTGAATAACGCTGCACATTCATCCGCAGCCTCACGCCAAGTACCCTCCCTCATAGCGCAACCACATGTGAAATAAACAGACTTGATGTGTGTTTGGGAGAGAAATGTATTGTAAATGATCAGACGCCTAGTCATCAAATGGAAAGTTAATGCACTGTGGAATTTTATGCCTCCCAGCGCCAGAGACCCCGCTCCATCCCGACTACGGGTGCTGTCTGTATGGAGTTTGTACGTTCTCTCCATGACCTGCGTGGGTTTTCTCCAGACGCTTTGGTTTCCTCCCACACTCCAAAGATGTGCAGGTTTGTAGGGTCTTGACCCGAAACGTCACCCGTTCCTTCTCTCCACAGATGCTGCCTGCCCACTGAGTTACTCCAGCACTCTGTGAAACGTCACCTATCCATGTTCTCCACAGATGCTGCCTGACCCGCTGAGTTACTCCAGCACTCTGTGAAACGTCACCTATCCATGTTCTCCACAGATGCTGCCTGACCCGCTGAGTTACTCCAGCTTTTTGTGCCTATCTCAGGTTTGTAGGTTAATTGGCTTGGTATAATTGTAAATTGCCTCTAGTGGTTGTAAGGTAGTGTTAGTGTGCGGGGATCGCTGGTTGGTGCGGACATGGTGGGCCAAAGGGCCTGTTTTCGTGCTGTATCTCTAAAGTAAACTAAATTAAACTGAACTAGAGTGAAAAAGTGTTTCCTCGTCTCCGTTCTAAATGGCTTACCCCTTATTCTTAAACTGTGGCCCCTGGTTCTGGACTCCCCCAACATCGGGAACATGTTTCCTGCCTCTAGCGTGTCCAAACCTTTAATAATCTTATATGTTTCAATGGGATCCCCTCTCATCCTTCTAAACTCCAGAGTGCACAAGCCCAGCCGCTCCGTTCTCTCAGCGTATGACACTCCCGCCATCCCGGGAATTAACCTCTTCTTCTTCTTCTGTCGTGTGGCGTGCACGGCCTAAAGTTGTCGGACAACTTGTTCTATTTGATCTTCCGTTTGTGCGCGTCGAGTTGATTGCATTAGTCGAAACAGGGCGGCCCACGTGAAGGTTGCAATCTCCCGCCCCCCGGGAATTAACCTGGTGAATCTACGCTGCACTCCCTCAACAGCAAGAATGTCCTTCCTCAAATTAGGATGATGAAAATATCACCATCTGATTGCATAATCACAGAACATAGAACAGGACAGCACAGGAGCGGGCCATTCGGCCCATAACAGCTGTGCTCAACATGAGCACATGATAAGACCAACTCTTATCTGCCTGCACGTGATCCATATCAATCCATTCTCTGCATATCCATGTCTAAAATTCACTAAAACGTCTCTTAAACACCACTATGGTATCTGCCTCCACCACCCCCATCCCCCCCCCCCCCCCGCAACGTGTTCCAGGCTGCACCCTCTGTGTTAATAACTTTCCCCGCGTAACTCCCTTACATTATCCTCCTCTCACTTTAAAGCCTTCACCTCTAGGCTTTACTCTTTCCATCCTGGGTAGAAGGTTCCAGGATAGAAACCAGAACCGGCGGCCACACAGTTTAAGAATAAGGGATCGGCCGTTTAGAACGAAGGTGGGGAAAGTTTCACCCAGAGAATTCTCTGCAGAGTATTCCGCAGATTCACAATTCTCTGTGTGAAGAAGTTTTTTCCTCATCTTGGTCCTAAATGTCCTATCCCTTATTCTTAAACTGTGTGGCCCCTGGTTCTGGGCTCCCCCCCAACATGGGGACCATTTTTCCCGCATCTAGCCTGTCCAATCCTTCAAGAATTTTAAATGTTTCTGTAAGATCCAACAATCAGATCGTGCAGCAAACAAAAAATAAATAAAACATTTTAATAACAAATCCCCCAGCAGCGTAACATGGGGAATGATGACGTGATCTGTTGCCTCTGATCAACTTATTTTTGATTTTGTTTGGGAATAATTTTAACCGTAGCTGTAATGGAAACAAAATCTATTTGTTTCATTCTGCTGATGATTGTTAACCAGTAAAGAATGTCATCAGTCAGAGTATTGAGTATTGAGGTTGGGAGGTGATGTTGCAGTTGTATCAGGCGTTGGTGAGGCCGCGTTTGGAGTATCGTGTCCAGTTCTGGGCACCGTGTTATAGGAAAGATGTTGTCAAGCTGGTACAGAGATGATTTACGAGGATGTTGCCAGGACTAGAGGGTGTGAGCTATAGGGAGAGGTTGAGCAGGCTGGGTCTCTATTCCATGGAGCGCAGGGGGATGAGGGGGGATCTTACAGAGGTGTATAAGATCATGAGAGGAATAGATTGGGTAGATGCACAGAGTCTCTTGCCCAGAGTAGGGGAATCGTGAACCAGAGGACTTTGTTTTAAGGTGAGGGGGGAAAGATTTAATAGGTGTCTGAGGGGTACCTTTTTCACACAAGGGGTGGTGGGGGTATGGAACGAGCTGCCAGATGAGGTAGTTGAGGCTGGGACTATCCCAACGTTTAAGAAACAGTTAGACAGGTACATGGATAGGACAGGTTTGGAGGGATATGGACCAAACGCGGGCAGGTGGGACCAGTGTAGCTGGGACATGTTGGCCGGTGTGGGCAAGGTGGGCCGAAGGGCCTGTTTCCACACTGTTAAAACACTGTGACTCTAGGACACTAAATGAGGTGAGCAAGATTGTTCTCTCATTTACATAGAACACAGAACAGTCCAGCACAGGAGAAGGCCCTTCTGCCCACAAAGTCCGTGCTGAACAGGACACTGTTAAACTAATTGCCTGCAAACGATCCATATCCGTCTATTCCCTGCATATCCACGTGCCTATCCATTTAAAAACCCTTAAAATGCCACTATTGTATGTGCCTCCACCCCCACCCCTGGCAGTGCGTTCCAGGCACCCACCACCCCCTGTGTAATAAACCTGCCCCACACATCTCCTTTAGACTTTGCCCCTCTCACCTTAAAGCTCTAGTCTTTCACCCTGGGAAGTCGCTTCTGAATATATAGTTTAGTTTAGTTCCGTTTAGTTTATTGTCCCGTGTACCGAGGTACAGTGAGAAGCTTCTGTTGCGCGCTAACCCGTCAGCGGAAAGGCAATACACGATTACAATCGAGCCGTCCACAGTGTACAGATACAGGATAAGGGCATAACGTATCGTGCAAGGTAAAGCCAGCAAAGTCCGACCAAGGATAGTCCGAGGGTCACCAATGAGGTGGATAGTAGTTCAGGACCGCTCTCTGGTTGTGGTAGGATGGTTCAGTTGCCTGATAACAGCTGGGAAGAAACTGTCCCTGAATCTGGAGGTGTGCGTTCGTTTTCACACTTCTGTACCTCTGGCCCGATGGGAGAGGGGAGAAGAGGGAGTGGCCGGGGTGCGACTGGTCCTTAATGATGATGCTGCTGGCCTTGCAGAGGCAGCGTGAGGTGTAGATGGGGTCGATGGTTTGACTGGATTGTATTCATGTACACTATTATCTGATCTAAATGGATGTCATTCAAAACAAATCTTTTCCCTGCACCACGGTTAACCTGTGATGAGTGTTTTGTCGGCACTGGGCCTGTACTCGCTGGAGTTTAGAAGGATGAGGGGGGACCTTATTGAAACATGCTGAGCAGTGAAAGGCCTGGATAGAGTGGGTGTGGAGAGGATGTTTCCACTGGTGGGAGAGTCTAGGACTAGAGGTCACAGACTCAGAATTAAAGGACGTACCTTAAGAAAAGAGATGAGGAGGAATTTATTTAGTCAGAGGGTGGTGAATCTGTGGGATTTCAGAGGTTATGGGGAGAAGGCAGGAGAATGGGGGATAGGAGGGAGAGATAGATCAGCCGTGATTGAATGGCGGAGTAGACGATGGGCCAAATGGCCTAATTCTGCTCCTATCACTTATGAAGCTGAACCTAAAGAAGCTGGCATATTCCACAGTTGGGGTCACATGGACCAGTGAGTCTGCCCCAGCTCTTTCAAGGACTCCAGCTGTAAACTCTCCACCTGCCCTTCATGCAAACCACCTCGACATTTTTTCCTTCTGCGATTTAATTTAATTTACAGTTATTTTTTCATCTTCATTCAGACGAAGTGTTTCTGGGCAAAGTAGAGACAGAGAATCAGACAGCATTGAAACAGGCCCTTCGGCCCAGCTCCTCCATGCCCACCAAGTTGCCCCATCTATGCTTGTCCCATTTGCCTGGCATAGTCACAGAGTGATACAGCATCTGCCTGCGCTAGTCCATATCCCTCCAAACCTGTCCTGTCAATGTACCTGTCTAACTGCTTCTTACACATTGGGATAGTCCCAGCCTCAACTACCTCCTGTGGCAGCTTGTTCCATACACCCACCACCCCTTGTGTGAAAACGTTACCCCTCCGATTGGGGCGCAGCGGTAGAGTTGCTCCCTTACAGCGAATGCTTCGCTGCAGACCCAGGTTCGATCCCGACTACGGGCGCTGTCTGTGCGGAGTTGGTACGTTCTAGCCGTGACCTGCGTGGGTCTTCTCCGAGATCTTCAGTTTCCTCCCACACTCCAAAGACGTGCGTGTTTATAGGTTAATTGGTTTGGTATAAATGTAGCAATTGTCTTTAGTGGCTGTAGGATAGTGGCCACAAACTCTTTGAATCACTTCCCTCTGGAAGGCGACTCCGGACTGTCAAAGCTGCCACAGCCAGACACAAAAACAGTTTTTATCCACGAGTAGTTGCTCTACTCAACAGCCAAAAATCTGTAGCCTCCCTATGATCTGGTATTTTGTTGGTTCACATGCTTGATCAATGGTGTTTTATCATTAATGTTTTACTATTATTAATGTTTAGTGTTTTCTGAGTCATTCGTAACTGTCACTATGTCATGTTGTTACTTGTGGGCGGAGCACCAAGGCAAATTCCTTGTATGTGAATACTTGGCCAATAAACTTACTTACTTACGTACTTACTTCATCCTCCCCCACTGCTGTTCCCTCCTCATTCACCCTCCCACTGCTGTGCACTCAATCACCGTTCCTCTATCGTTTGAAGTCGGAAAGCTTCATGGAACTAGAGCCAACCGTACCAGGCACCATAACCAAACAACAGATGGCATCAGGACACCACCTGCCTTACACTACCTGGGAAGCGCTAAACCGCTACTAGAGTGGGACGTTGCGGACTCAGCCTGAAGAAGTGGGGCTTCTCGAACTCTGACAAGCGCAGCTGTGGAGAGGTACAGACAATGGCCCACCTACTGACGTGTGGCAGGGAGGCATGCACTGCGGACGATCTCGCAGAGGCACAGATGTACTACTGGCTGTGGCAAAGCTATGGCAGAATGTCAGCTGACACACGAGCCCACGAACCATTCATCTCAGCCTTCGTTGTTTCAAGGACACATAGAAACATAGAAACATAGAAAATAGGTGCAGGAGTAGGCCATTCGGCCCTTCGAGCCAGCACCGCCATTCAATGTGATCATGGCTGATCATCCACAATCAGTATCCCATTCCTGCCTTCTCCCCATATCCCCTGACTCCACTATTTTTAAGAGCCCAATCTAGCTCTCTCTTGAAAGCATCCAGAGAACCTGCCTCCATCGCCCTCTGAGGCAGAGAATTCCACAGACTCACAATTCTCTGTGAGAAAAAGTGTTTCCTCGTCTCCGTTCTAAATGGCTTACCCCTTATTTTAAAACTGTGGCCCCTGGTTCTGGACTCCCCCAACATCGGGAACATGTTTCCTGCCTCTAGCGTATCCAAACCCTTAACAATCTTATATGTTTCAATGAGGTGTCCTCTCATGCTTCTAAACTCCAGAGTATACAAGCCCAGCCGCTCCATTCTCTCAGCATATGACAGTCCCGCCATCCCGGGAATTAACCTTGTAAACCTACATTGCACTCCCTCAATAGCAAGAATGTCCTTCCTCAAATTAGGGGACCAAAACTGCACACAATACTCCAGGTGTGGTCTCACTAGGACTCAGTACAACTGCAGACGGACCTCTTTGCTCCTATACTCGATTCCTCAAGGAGAACGATCTTCCCCCCTGACTCTCAGCCCGACGAAGGGTCTCGACCTGAAACGTCACCCATACCTTCTCTCCAGAGATGCTGCCAGTCCCGCTGAGTTACTCCAGCATTGTGTTTCTATCTCAGAAGAATCCTAATGTCCCGTTGCCTTGCATTAGGACAGGCGATGGATGACTTGCAATGCTCTCTTGAAGATTGCATTAAGCTTGGCTTCAATGTTATGGATTTACCTCTCCTGCATTAATAAATCACCAATAGGTAATGGCAATGATATGTTAATGAGAACACTCTCTAAACCACAGACAGAATCATCCTGGCCGCAAACCAAACACACTAGTCCTTCACTCCAGTACAAACCACCTTGAACTGACTCGCTTTTTAAACAGAATTAATCAGGATTTCCCAAAATCCAGCCATCCCCTTTCCTCAAATCGTTCAAAACTCCTGACTCAGTCTGAAGAAGGGTCTCGACCCGGAACGCCCCCCCCATTCCTTCTCTCTGGAGATGCTGCCTGTCCCGCTGAGTTACCCCGGCATTTTGTGTCCACCTTCGGTGTGACCATTGACTTCTCTAACTTCAGATAGCCCTTGCTTTCCTCTCTCCATCCCTCCCCTTCCCAGTTCTCCCACCAGTCTGACTGTCCCTGATTACATTTTATCTCTGTTTGCTTTGATGTTACCTTTGATGCCTAGGTAGATGCTGGTCTATTCTACATTTTCCTTGAACTCCAACTCTTTTGACCTCTTACCCTTCCTTATCTCTGTGTCTCCCTCTCCCCTGACTCTCAGTCTGAAGAAGGGTCTCACATGGTATGTGACGGCACGGTGGCGCAGCGGGTAGAGCTGCTGCCTCACCGCCCAGAGACCCGGGTTAGATCCCGACTACGGGTGCTCTCTGTATGGAGTTTGCACGTTCACCCCGGGTGCTCTGGTTTCCTCCCACACTCCAAAGACCTACAGGTTTTGTACGTCTGAAAAAGGGACTCGACCCGAAACATCACCCATTGCTTCTCTCCAGAGATGCTGCCTGACCCGCTGAGTTACTCCAGCTTTTTGTGACAATCCCAGGTTTGTAGGTTCATTTTGTATTTTGTAATTTTGTATTTTGTTGGTTCACATGCTTGATCAATGGTGTTTTATCATTAATGTTCTATTATTATTAATGTTTAGTGTTTTCTGAGTCATTCGTAACTGTCACTGTATGTCATGTTGTTACTTGTGGGCGGAGCACCAAGGCAAATTCCTTGTATGTGAATACTTGGCCAATAAACCTACTTACTTATTTACTTAATTGGCTTGGTATAAATGTAAAATTGTCCCTGGTGTGTGTAGGATAGTGTTAGTGTGCGGGGATCGCTGGTCGGCGCGGACCCGGTGGGCCGAAGGGCCTGTTTCCGCGCTGTATCTCTAAACTGAACTAAACTGAACCATACACGCACGCACTCAGTACATTGATGAACGATCGACCATTATTGCGTTAGTCATTATTTAGACCTGGATTTGAATGCAAGCTGAACACAGGCCATCTCAATAATTGGATCTTGCAACAAGACCATCTTTTATGTAGAGCGACCTCATCACTTAATTAGTTTACTTGACATGTTAATGACAGATTTGAAAATCATTCTTGAGGAACCATTGCGTCTAGTAATCTTCATTTATATAACGGATTGCTGTGTTGTAATATATACTGGTGCAAGTTGTGCCAAGAGTCAGGCCATTGCAAATATCCCTCTTGTTCCACAACATCACAGAGTAATTGATTTCAGTCGCGCTGGCCTTGAACTATATTCAGCCATGACGTTCTTAATGGAGATGGCTGCTAATCGCTGCGTGTGATTCATCTTTGTATAAACCCTCTCACACAGCTTCGTGGACTAGAGCAGAGAGCCTTGCAATTCTATAGGAAAACTTTTTCACCCAGAGAGACGTGGATCTGTGGAATTCTCTGCCACAGAAGGCCGTGGAGGCTGATTCACGGGATGCTTTCAAGGGATAAAGCTCTTATTGCGTCTTATCCTATTTCATAGATAAGATTAAGGGTCTTATCTATACTCTTAGATAGGAGCTCTTGGGGCCAAGGGAATCAGGGGATATGGGGAGAAAGCAGGAATGGGGGAACTGATTGTGGATGATCAGCCATGATTATAGTGAATGGCGGTGCAGGCTCGAAGGGCTGAATGGCCTACTCCTGCATCTACAATATTTGCTATGTTTCCATGTTTCTGTTTACAGACTATAAGTATTAACCATTTTAGTCCCAAGCTGATACATCATCTGTCCATTCCCTCCACAGATGCTGCCTGACCCGCCAATCATATTGACACAGGAGTAAGCCTTCTCTTGCACCTATTGTCTATGTTTCTATAGAACTTCAACACGGAGAACAGAGAAATGTGAGGCGTTGCATTTGGGGACGTCTAACATGGGCAGGACCTATGCAGTGAACGGTTGGGCTCTGGGGAGTGTTGGAGAGCAGATGTACTCGCTGGAGTTTAGAAGAATGAGGGGGAACCTCATTGAAAATTACCGAATATTGAAAGGCTTGGATAGAGTGGATGTGGAGAGCGTGTTTCCACTAGTGGGAGAGTCTAGGACCAGAGGTCACAGCCTCAGAATTAAAGGATGTTCTTTTAGGAAGGGGATGTAGAGGAATTTCTTTAGTTAGAGGGTGGTGAATCTGTGGAATTCTTTGTCACAGAAGGCTGTGCAGGCCAAGTCAATGGATATTTTTAAGGCAGAGATAGACAGATTCTTGATTAGTACGGGTGTCAGGGGTTATGGGGAGAAGGCAGGAGAATGGGGCTGGGAGGGAGAGATAGATCAGCCATGATTGAATGGTGGAGTAGACTTGATGGACCAAAGGGCCAAATTCTGCTCCTATCACTTATGACCTTAAGTGTGTTGTAGAGCAGAGGGATCCAGGAGTACAGGTACACGGTTCCTCGAAGGTAGAGTCGCAGGTAGATAACATGGTCAAAAAGGCTTTTGGCACATTGGCCTTCATCAGTCAGAGTATTGAGTATAGAAGTTGGGAGGTCACGTTGCAGTTGTATAAGACGTTGGTGAGACCGCATTTAGAATATTGTGTTCAGTTCTGGGCACCGTGTTATAGCAAAGATGGAAAGGCCACAGAGAATATTTACGAGGATGTTGCCAGGACTCGAGGGTCTGAGCTCTAGTCAGCCTAGGTCATCCTGAGATAGTAATACAGCATGGAAACAGGCCCTTTGGCCCAACTTGCCCACACCAACCTACATGTCCCATCTACAGTAGTCCCACCTGCCCGCGTTTGGTCCATATCCCTCCAAACCTGTCCTATCCATGTACCTGTCTAACTGTTTCTTTAACGTTGGGATAGTCCCAGCCTCAACTACCTCCTCTGGCAGCTCGTTCCGTACACCCACCACCCTGTGAAAAGGGGTGCAGCGGGTAGAGCTGCTGCCTCACAGCGCCAGAGAACCGGGTTCGATCGTGACCTTGAGTGCTTTCTGTGTGTGGAGTTTGCACGTTCTCCCCATGACCGGGTGGGTTTTCTCCGGGTGCTCCGGTTTCCTCCCATGTCCCTAAGACGTGTGGGTTTGTGGGTTAATCGGCCCTCTGTAAATTGCTTCCAGTGTGTAGGGAGTGGATGAGAAAGTGGGATAACACAGAACTAGTGTGAGCGGGTGGCCGATGGTCAGCACGGACCCATGTTTCCATGCTGTGTCTCCAAAAAGGGCTGGTCTAAGTCAGAAGAAAAATCTCGATCCGAAACGTCACCTATCCATGTTCTCCACAGATGCTGCCTGACCCGCTGAGTTACTCCAGCGTTTTGTGTCTATCTTTGTATTAATTGCTGAGTTTCTGTTAGTTTGCTGTTCCCAGAAACATTTGTTTTAATTTCAGCAAGTACGTAGCTATTGTCTACTGGCGCCAGGGACTTTGGTTAACTGGAGCACTGAACGATGAAGCCTATCTCTTGCCCGAGGCTATAGGAGTTGTCGACAGGCTGGGCCTGCATTATTCACAGGTTGAGTGAGGCTCTGCTGGCTTTCGGGGAAACTTTAGGCAGTGTTTAATATTGAGTGGTGTACTTTTGCACACCAGTGCGTCAGTCAATGAATTTAAATGCGGCACGGTGGCGCAGCGGCCAGAACCGCGGCCTCACTAGAGACCGGGGTTCACTCCTGACCTCGGGTGCTGACTGTGTGTGGAGTTTGCACGTTCTCCTTGTGACCATGTGGGTTTCATCCAGGTGCTCCGGTTTCCTCCCACATCCTGGGTTTGCAGGTTAATCGGCCATCTGTGAATTGCCCCCTAGTGTGTAGGGAGTGGATGAGAAAGTGGGATAACAGCCTGTTTCCATGCTGTATCTCTAGACTAAACTCCAACATCCCCTTATCGAGCTTGGTTTCAGTTCAATCAATCAGTCCTACAGGAGGAATCAAAATAACCAGCCTTCTTCAATATAGCTAATGTGTACGAAGGAACTGCAGATGCTGCTTTATGCCGAAGATAAACTCAAAGTGCCGGAGTAACCCAGTAGGTCAGGCAGCATCTGTGGAGAACATGGATAGGTGACGTTTCACAGAGTGCTGGAGTAACTCAGCGGGTCACATAACATCTCTGGAGAAAAGGGATAGGTGACGTTTCGGGTTGAGACCCGTAAGGGTCTCGACCCGAAACGTCACCTATTCCTTTTCTCCAGAGATGCTGCCCGTCTGTGGAGAACGTGGATAGGTGACGTTTCACAGAGTGCTGGAGTAACTCAGCGGGTCAGGCAGCATCTGTGGAGAACATGGATAGGTGACGTTTCACAGAGTGCTGGAGTAACTCAGCGGGTCAGGCAGCATCTGTGGAGAACATGGATAGGTGACGTTTCACAGAGTGCTGGAGTAACTCAGCGGGTCAGGCAGCATCTGTGGAGAACATGGATAGGTGACGTTTCACAGAGTGCTGGAGTAACTCAGCGGGTCAGGCAGCATCTGTGGAGAACATGGATAGGTGACGTTTCGGGTCGAGACTCTTCTTCAGACTGAGAGTCAGGGGAAAGGGAAACGAGAGATATAGATGGTGATGTAGAGAGATATAGAAGATACAAAGAAGAAATGAATGCACAGAGGGGGAGCGGCGAGAGAGGGTGTTACAGAACTCTCGTTGGAGAGAGGACGAGAACTTCTTCAAAGTAGCCATACCTGGAGGATGTTTCACAGTTGGAGCAGACCGAATGTGTAGGAAAGAACTGCAGATGCTGGTTTACACTGAGGTATCAGGAGTTGCTCCCTATTCATTTTTTCTGCAGAGAAGTTGCCCGGCCCGTTGAGTGACTCCAGCTTTTTGTGTCTATCTTCAATACATCTAAGGTCTGTTTGCTCAGTAAATTATTTCTGTTTAGTTTAGTTTAGTTTAGAGATACAGCGCAGAGACAGACCCTTCGGCCTACCGAGTCCGCGCCGACCAGCGATCCCCGCACTCTAACACGACCCTACACACACCAGGGACAATTTACATTTATACCAAGCCGATTAACCTACAAACCTGTACGTCTTAGGAGTGTGGGGGGAAACCGAAGATCTCGCAGGTCACGGGGAGAACGTACAAACTCCGTACAGACAGCAGCCGTAGTCGGGATGGGACCCGGGTCTCTGGCGCCGTGAGGCAGCTGCTCTACCCGCTGCGCCCCCCTGCCGGCCCTACAAAGGGCTGACAAGGTGAACGGTAGACTGACATTGATTCTCTCGGGCGATCTTTTCCACTTGTAAGACTTTGTTCCTGTGTGTATGCCCAATGGATCTTGTCAAGAGAAAATACGTTAAGTACTTAAAGACCGCATAATTTCATTATTTTGTTGGTATTCTTGGATCAACAGAGAAGGCAGAGTCCGTGTGAAGTGTTATCAATCACCATGTAACATCAGGAGAAATACTCAGGCAATTATGAGTGAGCACTCTTATTATACTCAATGTCTTTTTATGCCCTTTCTCTGATTAGCTTGAAGAGTGTCAGATGAATAATGCATTGAATTAGTGTGAATGTGGGCAGAGGTGGCTGTGAGAGAGAGAGAGAGCTGGCTCTGGGGGCGATTCCAGACGATCATTGTTGTTTGTTATCTTTTTCACCAGAGGATCTGGTAATAGTCACGGTGGCGCAGCGGGAGAGTTGCTGCCTTACAGCGAATGCAGCGCCGGAGACCCGGGTTCCATCCCGACTACGTGCGCTGTCTGTACGGAGTTTGCACGCTCTCCCCGTGACCTGCGTGGGTTTTCTGCGAGATCTTCAGCTTCCTCCCGCACTCCAAAGACGTGCGGGTTTGCGGGTTAATTGGCTCGGTGTAAGTGCAAATTGTCCCCAGTGTTAGTGTGCGGGGATCGCTGGTCGGCACGGACCCGGTGGGCCGAAGGGCCTGTTTCTGCGCTGTATCTCTAAAATAAACCGAATAACTGAAGTATTTTTACTAAAGAAGGGGCTTCAAAGAGATTTTCCCTCATCCTGCAAGTTACTCTTTACACCAGCGTTTGCCCTTGTCAGCTGGATCTCCCGGTAAATCCCACTCCCATTCCCACACTGACCTTTCTGTCCTGGGCCTCCTCCATTGTCAGATTCTAGGTACAGCACCTCATATGTCGCTTGGGCAGCTTACACCCCAGCGGTATGAACATTGACTTCTCTAACCTCAGGTAACCCTTGTTTTCCCTCTCTCTCCATCCCAAGTTGTTGTACTGGTTTCCAGGTCGTCTTGTCGAGCCCACAGCTAACAACGGCCTGTTTCCTTAATCATCGTCACCTTTTAGCATTTCTTTCAGTCATTTGTTCTCTATCTCTACATCACCGTCTATATCTCTCGTTTCCCTCTCCCCTGACTCTCAGTCTGAAGGGTCGCGACCTGAAACGTCACCCGTTCCTTCTCTCCAGAGATGCTGCCTGTCTTTGCGTGTTTTAATCTTCGTTTTTAATCTGGGGAAAGTCACCTCTTGCTAACACTTATTGTGTGTGTGTGAGTGTGTGAGGTTTGTGTGTGTGAGTGTGTGCGTGAGTGAGTGTCTGTATGTGCGTGTGTATGTGTTTGTGTATGTGTAAATGTGCGTGTGTGTGCGTGTGAGTGTGTGTGTGTGTGCGTGTGTGCGTGTGTGTGTGTGTGCGTGTGTGTGTGGTGTGTGTGTGTGTGTGTGTGTGTGTGTGTGTGTGTGTGTGTGTGTGTGTGTGTGTGTGTGTGTGTGTGTGTGTGTGTGTGTGTGTGTGTGTGTGTGTGTGTGTGCGTGCGTGTGTGTGTGTGTGTGTGTGTGCGTGTGTGTGTGTGTGTGTGTGCGTGTGTGTGTGTGTGTGTGTGTGTGTGTGTGTGTGTGCGTGTGTGTGTGTGTGTGTGTGTGTGTGCGTGTGTGCGTGTGTGCGTGTGTGTGTGTGTGTGTGTGTGTGTGTGTGTGTGTGTGTGTGTGTGTGTGTGTGCGTGTGTGTGTGTGTGTGTGTGTGTGTGTGCGTGTGTGTGCGTGTGTGTGTGTGTGTGTGTGTGTGTGTGTGTGTGTGTGTGTGTGTGTGTGTGTGTGTGTGTGTGTGTGCGTGTGTGTGTGTGTGTGTGTGTGTGTGTGCGTGTGTGTGTGTGTGTGTGTGCGTGTGTGTGTGTGTGTGTGTGTGTGCGTGTGTGTGTGTGTGTGTGTGTGCGTGTGTGTGTGTGTGTGTGTGTGTGTGTGCGTGTGTGTGTGTGTGTGTGTGTGCGTGTGTGCGTGTGTGTGTGTGTGTGTGTGTGTGTGTGTGTGTGTGTGTGTGTGCGTGTGTGCGGTGTGTGTGTGTGTGTGTGTGTGCGTGTGTGTGTGTGTGTGTGTGCGTGTGTGTGTGTGTGTGTGTGTGTGTGCGTGTGTGTGCGTGTGGGTGCGTGTGTGTGTGTGTGTGCGTGTGGTGTGTGTGCGTGTGTGTGCGTGTGGGTGCGTGTGTGCACAGATCAGCCAAGGTGCAGGCTTGCAGGAGCCTGCAACAATGTGATTTGCTTCATCTTTCTTCTCCTTTTATTCCCATTTCTCCCGCCACGGTTAATGAAAACATGAAATTTAATAATGGTCGGAATAAGTAAGTACTTTAATAAGAAGATCTTTATTCCCAATCTCAGCAGAGGTGGTGTTTGGAGAATTGTAACAGAGAGTGACGGCTTTCTGTCGAGTGCCAGGAAAAGAGTGAGGAAGTGAGGAAACAGTTTCAGTTCAGTCTAGTTTATTGTCCCGTGTGCGGAGGTACAGTGAGAAGCTTTTGCTGCACGCTAACCCGTCAGCAGAAAGACAATAGACGATTACAATCGAGCCATTCACAGTGTACAGATACAGGATAAAGGACACCTCCAAAGACAGGCGGGTTTATAGGTTAATCAGCCTGTGTAAATTGCCCCTAGTGTGTAGGGACTGGATGGTTGGTGTAGAATCGATGGGCTGAAGGGTCGAGATCAGCAATGTCACCCATTCCTGCTCTCCAGAGATGCTGCCTGTCCTGCTGAGTTACTCCAGCTTTTTGTGTCTCTCTTCCAATTATGGAGGACTGGCTCTAATGTGATCCACAAGAAGATAAATATGAAAAAGTGTATCCATGATTGCATCATCAGTTTAGTTTAGAGATACAGCGTGGAAACAGGCCCTTCGGCCCACCGAGCCCGTGCCGACCAGCGATCCTCGCACACTGACACTATCCTACACACACTAGGGATATTTCACACTTACACCAAGCCAATTAACCTACAAACCTGTACGTCTTTGGAGTGTGGAAGGAAAGCGAAGATCTCGCAGGATACTGAGTTGGAAGATCAGCCATGATCATATTGAATGGCGGTGCAGGCTCGAAGGGCCGAATGGCCTGCTCCTGCACCTATTTTCTATGTTTCTATGTTTCTATCCCGGAGAAAACCCACGCAGGTCACGGGGAGAACGTACAGACTCCGTACAGACAGCGCCCGTAGTCAGGATGGAGCCGGGGTCTCTGGCGCCGTGAGGCAGCGACTCTGCCGCCCTCTCATTGCGTGGGGGATGTCTAAATCTGTGCCGATCATTGCGAGTATATTTTGACACAGTGCCTAGACTGAAATCCCTGGCATAAATTGAACTGATTTATTTTCTCAGAGCAACAAGTTGAAATAAATGCCACAATATTAAATTCCAAAAGCTATGACTGATGCTGCAAATTATTTAATAATCTGGCATGAAAAATCTCAATTCATTTTCCTTTCCGTCCTTGTGTTAGAACAATAATGATGAAGTATAACTGCCTTGCAGCGCACTGTTGAATTACATCAGCTCAGGTGCTTGAAGAGTCAGTAGCAAATATGCTGGACATGAGAGGGGTCATTGTGGGAGGTTGACTCATAGTCACAGAGTGATACAGTGTGGAAACAGGCCCTTCAGCCCAACTTGCCCACACCGGCCAACATGTCCCAGCTACACTAGTCCCACCTACCTGCACTTGGTTCATATCCCTCCAAACCTATCTCACAGTTTCTTAAACGTTGGGATAGTCCCAGCCTCAACGACCTCCTCTGGCAGCTTGTCCCACACACCCACCACCCCTCAGATCCCTATGTTTAAGAAAGAACTGCAGATGGTGCTGATGCGGTAGAGCTGCTGCCTCACAGCGCCGGAGACCTGGGTTCCATCCTGTCTATGGGTGCTGTCTGTACGGAGTTTGCACGTTCTCCCCGTGACCTGCGTGGGATCTTTGGTTTCCTCCCACAAATGCAACCAAAGACGTGCAGGTTTGTAGGTTAATTGGCTTCGGTAGAATGGTTAAATTGTCCCAAGTGTGTGTAGGATAGTGTTAGTGTGCGGGGATCGCTGGTCGGCGCGGACTCACCGGACCCAAGGTCCTGTTTCCGCGCAGAGATAGATAGATTCTTACGGATGGGGGTTACGAAGAGAGTGGGGTTGAGAGGGGAAGATAGATCAGCCATACTGAATGGTGATGTAGACTTGATGGGCTGAATGGCCTAATTCTGCTCCTATCACATATGTACTAATGAACTCAACCTAATGCCCTCTCTCCATCATGCCTGGAGGTTGGAGGACACTCTCCGACGTGGAGGTGTTCAGTCCCATTGTGCTTCATGTGTTATGCAGAGACTGAGCCACAGCACAAACAGCCACGGAGTGCAGCTTCAGTTCCGTTCAGTTTATTGTCACGTGTACCGAGGTACAGTGAAAAGCTTCTGTTGCGTGCTAACCCGTCAGCAGAAAGACAAGACACGATTACAATCGATCCGTCCACAGTGTACAGATACAGGATAAGGGCATGACGTATCGTGCAAGGTAAAGCCAGCAAAGTCCGATCAAGGATAGTCCGAGGGTCACCAATGAGGTAGATAGTAGTTCAGCGCTGCTCTCTGGTTGTGGTCGGATGGTTCAGTTGCCTGATAACAGCTGGGAAGAAACTCTCCCTGAATCTGGAGGTGTGCGTTTTCACACTTCTGTACCTCTTGCCCGATGGGAGAGGGGAGAAGTGGGAGAAGCTATGATAATCTAGCAGGCACCTATTAGACTGGGGCATGATATCTCGGTAATTAACTGAATTGTATAGAAAATAGATAATAGGTGCAGGAGTAGGCCATTCGGCCCTTCAAGCCAGCACCGCCATTCAATGTGATCATGGCTGATCATCCCCAATCAGTACTCCGTTCCTGCCTTCTCCCCGTATCCCCTGACTCCGCTTCCTTTGAGAGCCCTATCTAGCTCTGTCTTGAAAGTATCCAGAGTATAGGAAAGGCTTGGCTTTACAACTGTGAGCAGTATACACACAGCATAATCCATACAATAATAATTGTAGTGAATGCAAGCACGGTTGGAACTGATCAATATATCACATCTGTTGTAATTACTATTGCCTTTTGTCAATCTCGCATCTTTCATTGCACCCAATGTGTCAAACACAATGTATAAATACACAAAATATAACATCGGCGTAAGAACTATTTTTCTATCTTCTCTGAGCATACCGATCAAATATTACAAAGAAGAGTAAAAATCCTTACTTTACACGCAATACAATTCATTCGTTCATAAGTTCAGAAGGGATAGGAGCAGAATTAGGCCATTCGGCCAATCAAGTCTACTCCGCCATTCAATCATGGCTGATCTATCTCTCCCTCCCAGCCCCATTCTCCCCATAACTCCTGATACCCGCATTAATTAACAACCTGTCTATTTCTGCCTTAAAAATATCCACTGACTTGTGGCCTCCACAGCTGTCTGTGGCAAAGAATCCCACAGATTCACCACCCTCTGGCTAAAGAAATTCCTCCTCATCTCCTTCCTAAAGGAACATCCTTTAATTCTGAGGCTGTGACCTCTGGTCCTAGACTCTCCCACCAGTGGAAACATCCTCTCCACATCCACTCTATCCAGGCCTTTCACTATTCTGTACGTTTCAATGAGGTCCCCCCCCTCATCCTTCTAAACTCCAGCGAGTACAGGCCCAGTGCCGACAAACGCTCATCATAGGTTAACCCACTCAAAGGCTATTGTTGCAAAATATTATTATTTTTAAAAGTATTGATCTTTTTCTGTTTATTATGTTACGTGTGAGTACAGTGTTTACAGACCTGTTTAACTGCTGAAAGTACGAGTTTCATAGTTCTGTTTTTGGTACATATGACAGTTAAACACTCTTGGCTCTTGACACTTGAAGTCCTGAAAACCATAACAAACACATTTTTTTTACAATAATGCTCTGCCAATTTGTGTTGGTTCGTTTGAAAGAATTGGCTCTCAAATGTAAACACCATACTCATTCAGGGGCGGCACGGGGGTGCAGCGGTAGAGTCGCTGCCTCACGGCGCCACAGACCCGGTTCCATCCTGACCACGGGTGCTGTCTGTGTGGAGTTTGCACGTTCTCCCCGTGACCTGCGTGGGTTTTCCCTGAGAGCGTCGCTTTCCCCCCCGCACTCCAAAGACGTGCGGGTTTGTGGGTTAATTGGCTTGGTGTCTGTGCAAATTGTCCCTGGTGTGTGTAGGAGAGCGTTAGTGTGCGGGGATCGCCGGTCGGCACGGACCCGGTGGGCCGAAGGGCCTGTTTCCGCGCTGTATCTCTAAACTAAACTAAACTAAACTAAGCTTCTGAGTTGAAGACCTGCCTAGGTTGGTCTGTCAGCAAGGATTGGGAAAGCAGCTGGCCTGCTGTGTGTTGATGTTATCGAGTCTCATTGTGGAGTGTTCAGCGATACAGCGCATATTTCGTTCTTTAAGGGCTTGTCCCAATTGGGCGTCATTTGCGTGTAATTTACGTGGCATCATTTCCGCGTCACGACGCATTACGCACGCATGGTGCGCGGTGCCGTAGGCAGTGACGTGCGGTTGCGAGCGGCGCCCGAGGATTTTGGGATGTACAAAATCTTCACGCGCCATCTGTGTGACGCGCAAATGACGCCCAAGACGCTTTCGAGATACAGCGCGGAAACAGGCCCTGCGGCCCACCGAGTCCGCACCGACCAGCGATCCCCGCACACTAACACTACCCTACACACACTAGTCACAATTTACATTTACACCAAGCCAATTAACCTACAAACCTGCACGTCTTTGGAATGTGGGAGGAAACCGGAGCACCCGGCGAAAACCCACGCAGGTCACGGGGAGAACGTACAAACTCCGTACAGACAGCGCCCGTAGTCGGGATGGAACCCGGGTCTCTGGCGCCGTGAGGCAGCAACTCTACCGCTGGCCACCGTGCCGGCCCTGTGTGTTGATGTTACAAGTCTGCCTGAGCCCAGATACACTGTTCTGCAGCGTACCACCGGGGAGCAGTGTGGCTCTGGCTTTGCACAGGACACCAGTATTGTTCTCTCACTCACCGCGGTGACTGGGTCTCCCCTCGCCCAGCCTGCTAAAAGCTACAGAAGTGGGAAAACTCAGGGAGAGTTTCGTCCCAGCTGTTATCAGGCAACTGAACCATCCTACCACAACCAGAGAGCAGCGCTGAACTACTATCTACCTCTTGGGTGATCCTCGGACTCTACTGGCTTTACCTTGCACTAAACATTATTCCCTTATCATGTATCTATGCACTGTAAATGGATCGATTGTAATCATGTATTGTCTTGTGGAGTAACTCGGCGGGTCAGGCAGCATCTGTGGAGAACATGGATAGGTGACGTTTCACAGAGTGCTGGAGTAACTCAGCGGGTCAGGCAGCATCTGTGGAGAACATGGATAGGTGACGTTTCACAGAGTGCTGGAGTAACTCAGCGGGTCAGGCAGCATCTGTGGGGAACGTGGATAGGTGACGTTCCGGGTCAAGACTCTTGTCAGACACAACAGAAGCTTTTCACTGTACCTCGACACACGTGACAATAAACTGAAACGAAAATGAAACTGAATTGGCCCGCCATCAGTGGTATTGCCCACACACCTGTTCATGGTTTAAAAATTATTATTTTTTATTAATCAAACATATTTATTCAAATATTAAAATAATGAATACAGTTAAAAAACCAAAACAGAACCCACCACTATAGTACACGGCAAACGATAAACCATTATACAACTATATTAAATGCTGGAGAAAGTCAGCGGGTGAAGGGATAGGCGACGTTCGGGTCGAGACTCTTCTTCAGGCTGATGTGGGGGGGCGGGAAGAAGAAAGGAAGAGGCGGAGACAGTGGGCTGTGGGAGAGCTGGGAAGTAGAGGGTAAAGAGGGAGAAAGCAGGGACTACCTGAGATTGGAGAAGTCAATGTTCATACCGCTTGGGCGAAGCGATCGCCAAGCCTACGCTTGGTCTCACCGATGTAGAGCAGTTGACACCTAGAGCAGCGGATGCAATAGATGAGGTTGGAGGAGGTGCAGGGGAACCTCTGCCGCACCTGGAGAGACTGCTTGGGTCCTTGGATGGAGTCAAGGGGGGAGGTAAAGCGACAAGTGTAGCATTTCCTGCGGTTGTAAGGGAAAGTGCCCGGGGAGGGGTGGCTTGGGTGGGAAGGGACAAATTGACCAGGGAGTTACGGAGGGTGTGGTCTCTGCAGAAAGCAGACAGGGGAGGAGATGGGAAGATGTGGCAAGTGGTGGGATCTGGGATGGCGGGACTGTCATTTGCTGAGAGAATGGATCAGCTGGGCTTGTACATTCTGGGGTTCAGAAGGATGAGAGGGGATCTTATTGAAACATATAAGATTGTTAGGGTATGGACACGCTAGAGGCAGGAAACATGTTCCCGATGTTGGGGCAGTCTAGAACCAGGGGCCACAATTTAGGAATAAGGGGTAAGACATTTAGAACGAAGACGAGGAAACACTTTTTCACACAGAGCGTGGTGAGTCGGTGGAATTCTCTGCCTCAGAGGGCGGTGGAGGCCGGTTCTCTGGATACTTTCAAGAGAGAGCTAGATAGGGCTCTTAAGAATAGCGGAGTCAGGGGATGTGGGGAGAAGGCAGGAATAGGGTACTGATTGGGGATGATCAGCCATGATCATATTGAATGGCGGTGCTGGTTCAAAGGGCCGAATGGCCTCCTCCTGCACCTATTGTCTATTGTCTATAGTCAGAGGGCGGTGAATCTGTGGAATTCTTTGCCACAGAAAGCTGTGGACGCCGTCAATGGATATTTTTAAGGCAGAGATAGATTGAATCTTGATTAGTAAGGTTGTCTTTTCCTCTTTTAGTTTAATTTAGTTTAGAGATACAGCACGGAAACAGGCCCTTCGGCCCACCGGGTCCGCGCCGACCAGCGATCCCCGCACACTAACACCATCCTACACCCACTAGCAACAATTTTTACATTTATACCAAGCCAATTAACCTACAAACCAGTACATCTTTGGAGTGTGGGAGGAAACCGAAGATCTCGGAGAAAACCCACGCAGGTCACGGGGAGAACGTGCAAACTCCGTACAGACAGCACCCGTAGTCGGGATGGAACCCTGCTGCGCCACCGTGACCCCCCACTTTCTCCTCCTCTTCCTGGAGGCTGAGGTTTTATAGGCTGCAGGCTGACAATGTGCAAGTGACCAACCAACGTCAGCTAATTGGCCCCAGCGGTTACCACTGATGCTGTAGACTGGCCGCTCCTGGTCAGTCAGCCAGTGAAAGGGATCAAGTGACCTACAAGGGTGAGGGCACGTGACATTAAATACAAGCATCAAACTCCAGTCCAACAGGTGGAGCAGAGGGGAAGATACAGAGTGCAGAATATAGTTCTCAGCATTGTAGCGCATCAGTTCCAGAGACAAGGTCCAATGTCCGCAATGGGGTAGAGGTGAATCGGACAGTGCCCTAGCTTATGGAAGGGCCGTTCAGAAGCCTGATAACAGAGGGGAAGAAGCTGTTCCTGAGTCTGGTGGTGCGCGCTTTCAAGCTTCTGTACCTTCTGCCGGACAGGAGCGGGGAGAAGAAGGAATGACCGGGGTGGGACAGGGACAAGTCTGTGATGGTGTCGGCTGCTTTACCGAGGCAGCGTGAAGTGGAGATGGAGTCGGTGGTGGGGAGTGTGGTCTGTGTGACGGGCTGGGCCACATCCACAACTCTGGTGGTGCCTTTAAGATATGAAAACCAGAGACAGAAAGGCCATCCCGCTTGTATTGTTAATCACCGGGCTAACCATCCAGTGTGGTAGCTGTTTGCTGCGTTTTCACATGGCCTCTGTAAGTGATGGGATTATTGACCAATAATTCAGTTCCTCATACTTGAATTGCTGTGTGAGGGAAAAAGAGACTTATTATCTTTCAAATCCCTGCCGGGACTTTACAAATCATTCTGCAGTTAATGAAGCATTTTCAAAGTGCATTCATTACTGATATGTGGGAGGTGCAGCAGGTAATTAGTGCCCAGCACATTGCAAAGCACACCTGATTGTACGTGAAGGATGGGCCCCGACCGGGAATGTCGCCTGTCCATCCCTTCCTGACCCGTTGAGTTCCTCCAGCACATTGTGTCTTGCACCAGCGCGTGATAGCGACTAGGTAGGGCATCAAAGTGGTGCAGCGGGTGGGGCTGCTGCCTCACAGCACCAGACACCCAGGTTCGGAGCTGGCTGTGCAGAGATTGCATGTTCTACCACGTGACTGCGAGTGTTCTTTCCTCCGGGTGCTCAGGTTTTCTCTCACGTCCCAAAGACGTGCGGGTTTGTAGGTTAATCAGCCCTCGGTAAATTGCCCCTAGTGTGTAGGGAGTGGATGAGAAAGTGGGATAACACAGAACATCTGTGTAGGAAGGAACTGCGGATGCTGGTTTTCACTGAAGATAGACACAGTGCTGGAGTAACTCAGCGGGTCAGGCAGCATCTGTGGAGAACATGGATAGGTGACGTTTCACAGAGTGCTGGAGTAACTCAGCAGGTCAGGCAGCATCTATGGAGAACATGAATAGGCCGGTTCTCTGGATATTGTCAAGAGAGGGCTAGATACCCATTGATAAAATTCCTCTCAGAGGCCCTGACAAGGTCTTCTCTCACGCCGCTGCCCTGTGCTTCACCGAGACAATAGACAATAGGTGCAGGAGTAGGCCATTCGGCCCTTCGAGCCAGCACCGCCATTCAATGCGATCATGGCTGATCATCCACAATCAGTACCCCGTTCCTGCCTTCTCCCCATATCCCCTGACTCCGCTATCTTTAAGAGCCCTATCTAGCTCTCTCTTGAAAGCATCCAGAGAACCGGCCTCCACCGCCCTCTGAGGCAGAGACTTCCACAGACTCACAACTCTCTGTGAGTAAAAGTTTCCTCATCGCCGTTCTAAATGGCTTACGCCTTATTCCTAAATTGTGGCCCCTTCTTCTGGACTCCCCCAACATCGGGAACATGTTTCCTGCCTCTAGCGTGTCCAAACAACCATTAACAACCTTATAAACTCCCGAGTGTACAAGCCTGGCTGTGTGTGTGTCGACCCTGGACATTTCGCTGCAACTGTCTGGCTTCCAACTGCACAAAGCGGACCGCCAAGCGAAGGTCGCGGGGAATATGCAACGCGTCAGATCCCTCGTACGTCTACATACTCGGCTAATACATTTATTCTGATTCTGAGTCTGGTCATTGTCATCAGGGAGAAGGCATCAGATGAACAACTCTTCACCTCTCAATAACGTCTAACAATCACATTCAGTGTTCCCAACATAGAATGCTCACACAAAACCCACTCGAGAGTTGATGATCTTACCCTGATAATACATCATGCAGTAATTAATAATGTATGAATAATAAAAATAATGTTATGATTAATGTTATTTAACTGATGATGCTACAGCAATAATATAATCTGCTTAATAATGCATAAATGACAAAAATAATATTATGATTGTGGATATTCTCTATGAATAATTCATATTTTTTAACTTTACATACATTTTGGCTTTTTTAATATTTGTTTTGATGAATGATGCTGTGGTCTAGCTTATTAATAATACTTTGACAAGCACCTAGTAGATGGTCTTCCTTAGCATTGGCTTAGTATACACGTTCCAAAGATCGAACTTTATTTTAGACTCTTGAGATGCTGCCTGACCCGCTGAGTTACTCCAGCACTCAGATAGGTGACGCTTCACAGAGTGCTGGAGTAACTCAGCGGGTCAGGCAGCATCTGTGGAGAACATGGATAGGTGACGTTTCACAGAGTGCTGGAGTAACTCAGCGGGTCAGGCAGCATCTGTGGAGAACATGGATAGGTGACGTTTCACAGAGTGCTGGAGTAACTCAGCGCGTCAGGCAGCATCTGTGGAGAACATGGATAGGTGACGTTTCACAGAGTGCTGGGGTAACTCAGCGGGTCAGGCAGCATCTGTGGAGAACATGGATAGGTGACATTTTGCGTCAGAAACACCCTTTTTTCACGCAGAGGGTGGTGTGTGTATGGAACAAGCTGCCAGAGGAGATGGTTGAGGCAGAAAATATCACAACAGTTAAAAATAATTTGGACAGATCCATGGATTGGATAGGTTTGGAGGGATATGGGCCATGCACGGGCGGGTGCGACATGTTGGCCAGCAGTGGCAACTTGGGCTGAAGGGCCTGTTTCCACGCTCTATGACTATGACCCCTCTTCAGACTCCGAAGGAGAGTCCTGACCCGAAATGTCCCCTATCCATTTCCCCCAGAGAAACATATCTCCAGAAGTGAAAGGGTTAAGTCCAAACTATCCCACTCAGCACAATGATTAGATTGTCTGCCTTCACCTTGCGAATGCCTTGTACACCGCCTGTCGTCAGAAGCACAGTGACAAGGTTATGGCATGCAGTCAACAGCCATTTAGAACGCAATATTTCAGACCACTGCCACTTAATCTCACTGGCCCACTCACGTTGGGGACGTGTGCTCGGTGTGCGGTGATTACTATATGAGTTTTTAATCACCGCGTGATGGCTGCATCTACGGAGAGGTTGGCACCTTATTGATGGCCCAATGGACAGCAAGGTGGAACGGGAGACCACCACGTGGGATTACTCACCATTCATTGAAACCTTTCTGTCACTGCCAAGGTGATGCCATTAATGGGGACTGCGATGAAGGACAGTCACTGCGTCTGGAGAAGATCGACTGTGTGCGACTCATTAGAGGGGCCGGGCGTCTCGTGACGCTTCCAGTCTGGAGCAACCTGGGAGAGTTCTGTGGCTGCCTCGGTCGAGAACCTGCTCCCCAAAATGCACCTGAGATTGGCTTGGTTAGATTAGTCTTGGCGTTGCTGCGAACATCCACGTGCAAATCACCAACATCAAGTTTACCTTGAACCAACCTGGGCGGTCACGATGGCGCAGCGGTAGAGTTGCTGCCTCACGGCGCCAGAGACCCGGGTTCCATCCCGACTACGGGCGCTGTCTGTGCGGCGTTTGCACGTTCTCCCCGTGACCTGCGTGGGTTTTCTCGGAGATCTTTGGTTTCCTCCCACGCTCTAAAGGTGTACAGGTTTGCAGGTTAATTGGCTTGGTGTCAATGTAAAAATTGTCCCTGGTGTGTGTGGGATAGTGTTAATATGAGGGGATCGCTGGTCGGAGCGGACCCGGTGGGCCGAAGGGCCTGTTTCTGCGCTGTATCTTTAAACTAAATAATGAAATAAAACATCACTGGTTCCTTGAGCAAAACACAAAGTGCTGGAGGAGCTCAGCGGGTCGGGCAGCAGCTCTGGAGGGAATGGACAAGAGACGTTTTGGGTTAGGACCCTTCTTTAGGGGGGGTGGGGTGGGGAGAAAGCTGGAAAAATGAGAGATGGGAGCGGGACAAAGCCGGACAAGTGATAGATAGACACAAAAAGCTGGAGAAACTCAGCGGGTCAGACAGCATCTCTGGATGGAGGTAATGGGTGAAGATTTCTTCCCAGCTGTTATCAGGCAACTGAACCATCCTACCACAACCAGAGAGCAGCGCTGAACTACTATCTACCTCATTGGTGACCCTCGGACTATCCTTGATCGGACTTTGCTGTCTTTACCTTGCACTAAACGTTATTCCCATGGTACGGTCCTATCTAGGAGGTTAGTCGGCAAAATGAGGGCACATGGTATTAGGGTAGGGTACTGACATGGATAGAAAATTGGTTGGCAGACAGGAAACACAGAGTAAGGATTAACGGGCCCGTTAGAATGGCAGGCAGTGACTAGTGGGGTGCCGCAAGGCTCAGTGCTGGGACCGCAGCTATTTACAATATACATCAATGATTTAGATGAAGGGATTCAAAGTAACATGAGCAAATTTGCAGATGACACAAAGCTGGGTGGCAGTGTGAACTGTGAGGAGGATGCTATGAAAATGCAGGGTGACTTGGACAGGTTGGGTGAGTGGGCAGATGCATGGCAGATGCAGGTTAATGTGGATAAATGTGAGGTTATCCACTTTGGTGGCAAAAACAGGAAGGCAGATTACTATCTAAATGGTGTCAAGTTGGGAAAAGGGGAAGTACAATGGGATCTGGGGTCCTTGTTCATCAGTCACTGAGAAAACCTGAACGGAAACCTCTGAAGACTTTGCGCCCCACCCAAGGTTTCCGTGCGGTTCCTGGAGGTTCCCGGAAGTTCCCGGAGGTTTTTGTCTGTCTCCCTTAATGGTCGAAAGTGCTTTACGCTTCTTCTATGTTCCGGCGAATATTTAAAAAAATTAAAAACCGGCCGTGACTAAAAATAGGTTGCCGTTTTAAAAATCGGTAATTTTTTAGTCGAAGACGGTTGCGATGCTAGTTGAAGGTGGTTGCCGGAGGTTGCAGGTAGTGGAAGGTAAGACCTCCCTGGTGGAATAAAACTGGGTGAAAAAAAAGGTCTTGTGGAGTATTGTGTGCAATTGTGGTCTCCTAATTTGAGGATGGACATTCTTGCTATTGAGGGAGTGCAGCGGGATGGCGGGAATTAACCTTCATATGCTGAGAGAATGGAGCGGCTGGGCTTGTATACTCTGGAATTTAGAAGGATGAGATGGGATCTTATTGAAACATATAAGATTATTAAGGGCTTGGACACTCTAGAGGCAGGAAACATGTTCCCGATGTTGGGGGAGTCCAGAACCAGGGGCCACAGTTTAAGAGTAAGGGGTAAGCCATTTAGAACGGAGACGAGGAAACATTTTTTCACACAGAGAGTTGTGAATCTGTGGAATTCTCTGCCTCAGAGGGCGGTGGAGGCAGGTTCTCTGGATACTTTCAAGAGGGAGCTAGATAGGGCTCTTAAAGATAGCGGAGTCAGGGGATATGGGGAGAAGGCAGGAACGGGGTACTGATTGGGGATGATCAGCCATGATCACATTGAATGGTGGTGCTGGCTCAAAGGGCCGAATGGCCTACTCCTGCACCTATTGTCTATTGTCTATGTATCTGTACACTGTGGACGGCTCGATTGTAATCCTGTATTGTCTTTCCGCTGACTGGTTAGCACGCAACAAAAGCTTTTCACTGCACCTCAGTACACGTGACAATAAACTAAACTAATAAACTGATATTATATGAAATATTTAATTTATGAAGAGGTTGGCTAATATCTATGAATGAACCAAATGATTGGTTCAGAATTATTTGTCCAGAGTTACTGTATCCTCAGTAATATGAAATTTGGTCAGGCAGCATCTGTGGAGAACATGGATAGGTGACGTTTCACAGAGTGCTGGAGTAACTCAGCGGGTCAGGCAGCATCTGTGGAGAACATGGATAGGTGACGTTTCACAGAGTGCTGGAGTAACTCAGCGGGTCAGGCAGCATCTGTGGAGAAAAGGAATGGGTGACATTTCGGGTCGAGACCGTTCTTCAGACCTTTTGGCGAACCCCCGGAAATAGAGGCTAAAAAGAAGCCCAGGCGAGAATGAAAAGGGCGGTGTTAAATTATAATATAACATGATCACATTCGCTAACTTGTCTTCCAACAAACTATAAGGTCCATTTTAGCAGCAGACTTCACATTGTGCTAAAGCAGTCCCTGGTGGGCTGGAACTCATCGCAAATGTACACCTTCTCATTCATCATTGGCTTATTTTACAGCATTAAAGCATTTTGCTAGTCTTGCTGATTACCCCTGACTGCAGCATTTAGGTATTTTAATTCATTTTAAAATGGAATGGACACTGCAGATGGATTAAGAAGTCATAGCTCACCGACTCGACGTAATGTTTAATTTATGCCGACCCGTCAGATACAATCTGCTTCTTGTACCAGAAGCCGTGGATGTAACCAACGCTGTGTGCTCCCTTTCATATCTCTATCAATCTCTCTCGGTGACCATAAATGGGCCTGTCCCACTTACGCGACTTGTTTGGCGACTGCCAGCACCCGTCATAGGTCGCCAAAAATGGTCACCAGGTTGAAAGTCCAGTGGCGACCAGAAAGACGCTACGACTCTTTGGGCGACTGAGGAGACGACTCACGACCATACAGGCGACATGTCGCGGGGCAACGCCTGTTTGGTCGTGCGTAGTCGCCCAAACAGTTGGACCTTGTTCTGGTCACTACTGGATTTTGAACATCTTTTAAAAAAATTGTTAATATCTTTATTTATTAGCGGTACTGTCAGTTACATCCGTGTACATCCCTTGTATTGTATTACAGTCATTGTACCCCTCACTTTTTATTTTTTATTTTAAGGATTTAGAAAAGAGAGAATAGAGAGAAAAATAGCAGCATAGAAAGTAGAAAAGTGAAAAAGAGATGTGAAAGTGCAAATGCGTGACAGAGGGAAAGGAAACCCTTGAAGAGTTAGAAACAGGAATTAAGAGATAGACCCTGGAGAGGAAAAAAAGAAAAAAGAAAAAGGGAAAAATAGAGAAAGAAAAAAGAAAAGCCAGTTACTTTATTATAAACATCTCGCAAAAGGAATCTACCAACTCAACAGTTTTTCTTCCCCCTTTACCAAGACCCGACCCCAGTACTTTTTTGAGGTATTCTTGCACCTTATCCTTGTAATAGATTTATAAATGCAGACCACGTCTTATAGAAACAGTCTGATTTTCCTGCTAGTCGGAGTCTCATATCTTCCAAGTGTAGTGTTTCGAACATAGTTGAAATCCACATATTGACTGTTGGTACCGGAGAATTTTTCCAGAATTTTAAGATTAGCTTTTTTCCAGTTATTAAGCCATATTCAAATAGAGTCTTTTTGAAACACATTCAATTCTGGGCAATCTTCCGATATCCCAAAGATTATCCAGTCTGCTTCCGGGGTCAGTTTTATTTTAAATATTTTTGTGAAAATTTCAAAAATTTCAGTCCAAAATGTTTGAATTTTTGTACAAAAGACAAATGCGTGTGCTATATTAGCTTCTTGACATTGACATTTATCACATATAGGTGAGATGTTGGGAAAAAGTTTACTTATTTTAGTTTTTGAATAGTATAATCTGTGTAGGATTTTAAATTGTATTAAGGTGTGTCTTACATTAATTGAACATTTATGCACATTTAATAAATATTCTTCCCACCTTTCTTTGGGAATTTCTATACTTAATTATTTTTCCCAGTCTCTCCTGATACCATCTGTTGTTGGTATTTCTGCATTTAGGATATTATATATATATATATGACATTAGGTTTGCTGATTCTTCCTTTGTATTCATTACCTCTTCCAGTAAATCTGGAGACATATTGTGATAATCTTGTGCGTATTTTTTCAGATAGTCACAGATTTGAAAATATTTAAAATACTGATTGTTTCCCAAATTGTATTTTAGTTGTATTTGTTTAAATGATAATAGTTTTCCCGATTCATACACATCTCCGAAGATTTTAATTCCAGCTCTTTCCCATTGTATAAATGCTTTATCTATAGTTGAAGGTTTAAATGAGGGTTTTTTACCGATAGGAGATAAGAGAGATAAATTTCTTAATTTTAGATTGTGTTTTATTTGTTTCCAAATTCTGATTGTACTGTATATAATTGGATTATTGTTGTAATTTATATTATTCATCGATATTGGAGAGAGAAGGATTGCTCCAATATTATAAGGCGAGCAATCCTCTCTCTCCATAATCGTCCAATCCGATTGTTGGGCAGAGTTATCCAGCAATTGGATCATGTTTTGATATTTACAGACCAGTAGTAATACATAAAGTTGGGGAGTGCTAATCCCCCTACTACTTTGGGTTTATTCAGATGAGCTCTTTGTATTCTGTGGGATTTATAATCCTAAATAAAATTTGTGATATCTGAGTCCAGTTTTAAAAAAAACTTTTTGGGTAAATATATTGGGATAGATTGGAACAGGTATAAAATTTGTGGTAGAAAAATCATTTTTATGGCATTTATTCGGCCTATTAAGGACATCGGAAGTGTTTTCCAAAATTTAATCAAGTTACATAGTTTCTTAAGTAGAGGGTTATAATTTTCGTCAAACATATCTTGATATCTTCTAGTAATTTCGATGCCCAAGTATTTAAATTTTTCGGTAGCTATTTTGAAAGGAAATTGTAAAAGATGTGTAGAGTCTTTCGGTTTTATTGACATGATTTCACTTTTATTCCAATTTATTCTATATCCTGAAAATGATCCAAAGTCCTCTCTTAATTTTAAAATATTTGGTATAGTAATATGAGGTTTTGTGATGTACAATAGTACGCCGTCAGCGTATAGTGATATTTTATTATTGGACTATTTTATTTTATATCCATGGATATTTGGATGAGTTCTGATTCTTTCCGCTAGGGGTTCAATTATGAGGGCAAATAACAACGGTGATAATGAACATCCTTGTCTGTTTCCCCTTGACAAATGAAATTTCGTAGATAAATTATTGTTCGTTAATATTCTGCCCGTTGGCTTATTATATAGTAATTTAATCCACAGAATAAAATTCTCTCCCAGTTGAAATTCTTGCAATACCCTAAGCATATAATCCCATTCAACCTGATCAAATGCTTTCTCTGCATCCAACGATACGATTGATAGTTTTTGATCTTCAGTTTGGTGTGAATGCATTATATTGAACAGATGTCTCAAATTATTAAATGATTGTCTCTTAGGGATAGACCCCGTTTGATCCGGATGTATTAATTTACTAGCATATTTACTTAGTCTTCTAGCTAGTATTTTTGCTAATATTTTTTGATCTGTATTTAGCAACGCAATAGCTCTGTATGATCCAGGTTCTTCCACATCTTTATCTTTCTTAAGTATTAGTGTGATCATTGATTCTGCTAGTGTTTCAGATAGTATTTGTGCTTTGAAGGCACAAGTATACATTTTCTGTAGGCGGGGGGTAAATATGTCATAAAAACCTTTATAGAATTCGTTACTAAATCCGTTGGGACCTGGAGTTTTCCATTTTTTAATGAGATTATTGTTTCTTCTATTTCCTTATTTGAGATTTGTGCTCCCAATTCCTCTTGTTCCTGCAACTCTAATTTAGGAAGGTTACAATTATCCAAGAACTCTGTAACTTTGTTGGTGTCCATTATTGCTTCAGATGTATGCAGATTCTCGTAAAATTGTGCAAATCATTTATTAATATCACTCGGCAAGGTCAATATTTCCCCTTTGTCTGATTTAATCTTTAAAATTGTGTGATCCTTTTCTCGTTTTTTTAACTGACGTGCCAAAAGTTTATGGGGCTTATCCCCAAATTCAAAGTGTTCCTGTCTTGTAATTTGTAATAATCTTATGATTTTCTCTGATAATAATTTATTTAATTTGAATTTCAGTATTATTATTCTATTATGTTTATCCGTAGTGGGGTCTTTAGCATTTTCTATGTCCAGTTGTCTAATTTGTTCTTCTAGTTGTCTTTGTTCATTCTTATTTTTCTTATTTTGAAAAGCTTGATATGAAATTATCACGCCTCGAATAAATGCTTTAAAAGATTCCCATAATAATGTAGGTGATATGTCTGTCGTGTAGTATATTTTGAAGAAAATGTGCATTTGCTCTTTTAAATATGTACTCCCTTGCAGGTCTTTTAAAATGTGTGGATTGTACCTCCAAAACGGTTTGTTCTTAGTCATTCCTTCCATTTTAAAAAAAAGTTATTGGGGAATGATCTGAGATCGTGTTTGTGTGGTATTTGGGTTTAGAAGTGTGGGGTATTAGTTTTGTATCCACCAAAACTAGTTCTGTATCCAATCCCCGGTAACTATCAAATATCTCCCTTCCTTATCTGTTTAAGGTATTTTTGGGTTTAAATGGAATGCCTTTGCGAATAATAATAGACGTTCCTCTAGATTTCGACGTATATGACGAGTGAAAAGTTTGTCCTATCCAGTTCGCCCTCAGTCTAGCTTGGTCCTGACGTTTAAGATGCGTATCTTGTAAAAGGGCAATATCTGTGTTGTATGCATTCAGCTGCGCTAGAATCTTACCCCTTTTGATGTGTTCGTTAACACCCCTAACATTCCAACTATAAAATGAGATTCCTCCCGGTTTATTTTGGTTATCGTCTTGCATTTTGAATAGATTTAATACCTATGTGTCTTGTGGTGCATTCGTACCTCAGGTCTTTGGATATAGGGGGATCATTTACCCTACAATGTTCAGTTAGTAGATTCCCTTTGCGATAGTCCTTGAATAAAAAAAACACACATGTGATTAATTGTGAAAATGATTTTAAAAAAACTAATACAAGTGAGAATACAGTGTCCGAGCTTGTCGGCACTGTAACAAGTGACCCACCTGTAGGTGGGAAAAAACATTTTATTGACTTCCATGTCGATATAAAACAAACAAATAGCTCCGCTCCCTCAATTAATCATAACATATTGGAACGGGACCAGTTTAAAAAAATCAAATGTATAGTACCTATTTACAGAATATATGTCCATTTCCTAGGTATTTCCGGATATAACTATAATTTTTGTCTACTGAGTGTTAAGCGTATAACCATATAATAACCATATAACCATATAACAATTACAGCACGGAAACAGGCCCTCTCGGCCCTTCCAGTCCGTGCCGACCATTTGTTTTCCCCTAGTCCCATCTACCTGCACTCAGACCATACCCCTCCATTCCCTTCACGTCCATATACCTATCCACTTTACTTTTAAATGTTAAAATCGATTCTGCCTCCACCACTTCTGCTGGAAGCTGATTCCACACAGCCACCACCCTCTGAGTAAAGAAGTTCCCCCTCACGTTACCCCTAAACTTCCGTCCCTTAATTCGCATGTCATGCCCTCTTGTTTGAATCTTCCCTACCCTCAATGGGAAAAGCTTATCCACGTCAACTCTGTCTATCCCTTTCATCATTTTAAAGACCTCAATCAAGTCCCCCCTTAACCTTCTGCGCTCCAAAGAATAAAGACCTAACTTGTTCAACCTTTCTCTGTAACATAGTTGCTGGAACCCAGGCAACATTCTAATAAATCTCCTGTGTACTCTCTCTATTTTGTTGACATCCTTCCTATAATTAGGCGACCAAAATTGTACACCATACTCCAGAATTGGTCTCACCAATGCCTTGTACAATTTTAACATTACTTCCCTACTCCTATATTCAATGCTCTGATTTATAAAGGCCAGCACACCAAAGGCTTTCTTTACCACCCTATCTACATGCGATTCCACCTTCAGGGAACTATGCACAGTTATTCCTAGATCCCTCTGTTCCACAGCATTCCTCAATTCCCTACCATTTACCATATTTTAACCTCAAAGATCATCAACTATTAGATGAAGGAGTTAACCTATTTCTGGCTCTGGAACTAAGCCAGTAGCTCGCCTCATCCCCTCACGTCCCCGTTATAAACCTACTTAAGAATTATTAGGTTAAATTATAGTGTTAATTTGAAAATCCCCATTTCTGCATTTCTGATTAGCATTCATTACTATTTCTATGTTAATATTCTATGTTAATATTGTTAAGGAAGTTAATGCTATATCATTTAGGTTATTCATTCAATCTCATATAGTCTGTTGTTGAGCTCTGCTTTCATTGCTTAGTGGAGTTACTCCAGCACTCTGTGAAACGTCACCTATCCATGTTCTCCACAGATGCTGCCTGACCCGCTGAGTTACTCCAGCACTCTGTGAAACATCCCCTATCCATGTTCTCCACAGATGCTGCCTGACCCGCTGAGTTACTCCAGCACTCTGTGAAACGTCACCTATCCATGTTCTCCACAGATGCTGCCTGACCCGCTGAGTTACTCCAGCACTCTGTGAAACGTCACCTATCCATGTTCCCCACAGATGCTGCCTGACCCGCTGAGTTACTCCAGCACTCTGTGAAACGTCACCTATCCATGTTCCCCACAGATGCTGATTTACCCGCTGAGTTACTCCAGCTTTCGAGTCCATGTATTGCATATAGGTTAAATCAATCGGAAGATCCGTCTGAAGAAAGATTTGTGGATTGTGTGCAGGCACATAGTTGGTTTTGGCATCATGTTTGGAATGGACATTGTGGGCCGAAGGGCCTGTTGTTCAGTCTGAAGAAAGGTCTCGACCCTTAACGTCACCCATTCCTTCTCTCCAGAGATACTGCCTGACCCGCTGAGTTACTCCAGCATTTTGTGTCTACCTTCGGGCCTGTACAGTTAGTTCTATGTTCTACGTTCAATATTTTGTCAAATGTCTCATGCGTGGGACAAATAGGTTGGCAGTGAAAATTCTGCTTCAAGGATGTTTTCAAGAGAGAGCTGGATGTGGCTCTTTGGGCGAACGGAATCATGAGATATGGGGAGATAGCAGGAACGGGGTACTGGTTGTGGATGATTAGCCATGATCGTATTGAACCGAAGGAACAAATGGCCTTCTCCTGCACCTATTGTCTATGTTTCTATGTTTCACATCTTACCTGGTCTTATTATCCTGGAGCTAGTTTGGATATAGTGGACGGTGCTCCATGAACTAGAGTGAATATGGTTGATGAGTTGTCATTGGTGAAGCTGGCAGCTGACAAGACGTGAATGTAGGGGCTTCAGGGAAAGCCCAGCCATGTCGCGATGCTTGACTTGCCAGCAGCCTGATTGTTTATAGATTTTTTTTCTTGTCTACCTAATGCTTCATTCAGTCTTCAGAACTCTTCATCGAAGGTCTTCAAAGAGCATGCATTTTTTTTTTAACACAATTGAATTTTTGTTTGGGGGTGGGGTGGTTCAGGTATATAATTGCCACGTGTAGCGAGGTACAGTGAACAGCTTTGTTCTGCGTGCTGTCCAAACAGATCAGGTAACACTACACATAAATACAGTCAGGTCAAACTCCAGTCCAACAGGTGGAGCAAAGGGGAAGATACAGAGTGCAGAATATAGTTCTCAGCATTGTAGCGCATCAGTTCCAGAGACAAAGTCCAATGTCCGCAATGGGGTAGAGGTGAATCGGACAGTGCCCTAGCTTGTGGAAGGGCCGTTCAAAAGCCTGATTACAGAGGGGAAGACACAGAGTGCAGGATATAGTTCTCAGCATTGTAGCGCATCAGACTATTATTGCAATGTATAAACACAGCAGTCAAGTTGTGCCGAGCATGTTTAAGTAACAACACAATGAACAATAACAATCGCAGGATGGTCACGGTGGCGCAGCGGTAGAGTGGCCGCCTCACAGCGCCAGAGACCCGGGTTCCATCCCGACTACGGGTGCTGTCTGTGCGGAGTTTGTACGTTCTCCCCGTGACCTGCGTGGGTTTTGTCCGGGATCTTTGATTTCCTCCCACCCTCCAAAGACGTACCGGTTTGTAGGTTAATTGGCTTGGTGTAAATGTGAATTGTCCCTTGTGTGTGTAGGATTAGTGTGCGGGGATCGCTGGTCGGCGATGCCTCGATGGGCTGAAGAACCGAACCACAACCAGAGAGCAGTGGTGAACTGCTATCGACCTCATTGGTGGCATTCGGACTATCCTTGATCGGACTTTACTGGCTTTACCGTGCACTAAACGTTATTCTCTTATCCTGTATCTATACACTGTGGATGGCTCGATTGTAATCATGTATTGTCTTTCTGCAAACAGTCACAAAATGCTGGAGTAACTCAGCGGGTCAGGCAGCATCTCTGGAGAGAAGGAATGGGTGATGTTTTGGATTTTTAGTCTTTCCTCTAGACTGGTTAGCACGCAACGAGGTCGTGTCCCGAGATACAGCATTTCACTGTACCTCTGGACACGTGACAATAAACTAAACCAAAATGATAAAATTCCAGAACTGTATAGATTGACGAGTGTTTGCGATGATTAACACAAATAAAATGAAAGGCAGTGTTACAATGTTGTCACCGTCTTATTTAAAAAAAAGCCATGTTTTGCAAGTTAAATAATTGCATTTATGCACGGAAACACAGAAATAGACTTATACTTATATTCTGTAAACAGAAACATAGAAACATAGAAACCTAGAAAATATTGTAGGTGCAGGAGTCGGCCATTTTCTCCCTTCGAGCCAGCACCGCCATTCAATGTGATCATGGCTGATCATCCCCAATCAGTACCCCGTTCCTGCCTTCTCCCCATATCCCCTGGCTCTGCTATCTTTAGCAGCCCTAGCTAGCTGGCCGATCATCCCCAATCCGTACCCCGTTCCTGCTTTCTCCCCATAGCCTTAGAGCTAAATCTAACTCTCTCTTGAAAACATCCAGTGAACCGGCCTCCACTGCCTTCTGTGGCAGAAAATTCCACAGATTCACAACTCTCTGGGTGAAGAAGGTTTTTCATCATCTGTCCTAAATGGGCGAGCCTTTAATTCTTCAACTGTGTGACCCCTGGTTCTGGACTCCAGATGTACTTTGATGTACTTTAGCCCTGTTACTTTTCTCCTCCACTGCTGGATGTACCTTTTTCTTCTTAGTCAGCTCTTTCCGACCTTAATTTATGAAGTTTGCATTGGTGTGTGCTTTATTCGAGCTGCTGTACCATTAACACAGAGTGCAGTACATCACCGGAGACTGCTCGCCGACAGAATGCAGAAACTGATCAATGAACGGCAATGAAATGCTAACATTAGCCCAGCATTTTCCAACTATACGTCACTGCTCCCTGCATCCATCCATGTGTCTTTTGACATTGTGCTGGCTCGGAGATTTCTGCCAGGCTGCATTCTCTATTTAGATAGATCTTGCCGCACATTAGCAAGGTGCTAAACCCAACTGGACAGGACAAGCGACAGAGCGATGAGCAGATAAAGTTGAGTGAAGATTATAAGATCATAAGTGATAGGAGCAGAATTAGGCCATTCGGCCCATCAAGTCTACTCTGCCATTCAATCATAGCTGATCTATCTCTCTCTCCTAACCCCATTCTCCTGTCCTCTCTCCATAACCCCTGACACCCTGCCACACTATTAATTGAAATGCATAAATATGATCAACTGAGTATTAAATGAATGAATTAATAAGTTTATTGGCCAAGTATTCACATACAAGCAATTTGCCTTGGTGCTCCGCCCGCAAGCGACAACATGACATACAGTGACAGCTAGGAATGACACATAAAACATTAAACATTAATATTAAAACATTATCGATTAAACATGTGAATTAAATAAAATACCAGAGCAAAAGGAAGCTACAGAGTTTTGGTTTTTGAGTAGAGCAACTACTCGTCGAAAAAAAAAGCTGTTTTTTTGTCTGGCTGTGGCAGCTTTGACAGTCCGGAGTCGCCTTCCAGAGGGAAGTGATTCAAAGAGTTTGTGGCCAGGATGAGAGGGGTCAGAGATGATCTTACCCGCTCGCTTCTTGGCCCTTGCAGTGTACAGTTCATCAAGGGGGGGGAAGGTTGCAGGGCTGAGTATCAAAAGGAACTGCAGGTGCTGGTTTACAACGAAGATAGACACAACATGCTGGAGTAACTCAGCGGGACAGGCAGCATCTCTGGAGAAAAGGAACAGGCCCATCTCTGGAGAGTTGGACCCTTAGGATCTCGACCTGAAACATCACCCATTCCTTCTCTCCAGAGATGCTGCCTGCCCCGCTGAGTTACTCCAGTGTTTTATGTCTGTCTAGATTGGTGTTGGCATGTATGTTGTTGTGTTACTTGATGTTAACAGTATTGTACTGCAGACTCTAAATGGTGACCTCTCGTAATATATCTTCAGCTCCTTCACTAATTAAAAAACAAGTCCGTGGTCAGAAGATTCCCTTGGTTCTCATCTGCCAAATGGAGAAATAGCAATTATCCCAATGTGTACTGGAGCTTAGAAGGATGAGAGGAAATCTTATTGAAACATATAAGATTGTTAAGGGTTTGGACACGCTAGAAGCAGGAAACATGTTCCCGATGTTGGGGGAGTCCAGAACCAGGGGCCACAGTTTAAGAATAAGGAGTAAGCCATTTAGAACGGAGATGGGGAAACACTTTTTCACACAAAGAGTTGTGAGTCTGTGGAATTCTCTGCCTCAGAGGGCGGTGGAGGCCGGTTCTCTGGATACTTTCAGGAGAGAGTTAAGAGCCTGTCCCACTTGGTGATTTTTTTCGGCGACTGCCGGCACCATTGACTGACGTATCAGGTCACCGAAAAATACGCGGCGTGATGACGTCGCAACATTTTTTTTCGTCGTGGCTGGATTTTGAAATGTTTATAATCTTTTGGCGACACTGATAAGATGCCGGCAGCCGCCAAAAAAATCGCCAAGTAGACAGGCCCTTTAGATAGGGCACTTAAAGATAGCGGAGTCAGGGGATATGGGGAGAAGGCAGGAACGGGGCACTGATTGGGGATGATCAGCCATGCTGATCAGCTGGCTCGAAGGGCCGAATGGCCTACTCCTGCTCCTGTTGTCTATTGTCTACAGTAGTTTATTGGGGAAGGAGAAAGCTGGGGGTTTGCGTGTGGTTGAGGGGGGGAGCTGAGTGGTTCCCCAGAGCCCTGTTGCACTCAGCCTGGGAGTGAGAAGTTCTTGCAGGTCAGGAGGCTGCTGGTCGTAGCGCAGTCTGGTCCTCAGCATCCACCATGCCCGCGGCTATGTTCCCATGCAAACAACGTGAAAACATCACAAAGATAAGCAAAGATAAACTAATCCGCTCATAGAGTCATACGTGATGGGAGCAGAATTAGGCCATTCGGCCCATCAAGTCTACATTGCCATTCAATCATGGCTGATCTATCTCTCCCTTCGAACCCCATTCTCCTGCCTTCTCCCCGTAACCCCTGACACCCGTACTAATCAAGAATCTATCAATCTCTACCTTAAACTATCCACTGTCTTGGCCTCCACAGCCGTCTGTGGCAAAGAATCCCACAGATTCACCACCCTCTGACTAAAGAAATTTCTCCGCATTCTCATCCTGAAAGAACGTCCTTTAATTCTGAGGCTGTGACCTCTGGTCCTAGACTCTCCCACTAGTGGAAACATCCTCTCCACACCCACTCTACCTAGGCCTTTCACTATTCTGTGAGTTTCAATGAGTTCCAAGAGAGAATTAGATTTAGCGCTTCGGGCTAACGGAATCAAAAGATATGGGGAGAAGGCAGGAACGGGGTACTGATTTTGGATGATCAGCCATGATCATACTGAATGGTGGTGCTGGCTTGAAGGGCCAAATGGCCTGCTCCTGCGCCTATTGTCTATGTTTCTATGTCCCCCCCTCATTCTTCTAAACTCCAGCGAGTACAGGCCCAGTGCCGACAAACGCTCATCATAGGTTAACCCACTCATGCCTGGGATCATTCTTGTAAACCTCCTCTGGACCCTCTCCAGGGCCAGCACATCCTTCCTCAGATATGGGGCCCAAAACTGCTCACAATATTCCAAATGCGGCCTGACCAGCGCCTTATAGAGCCTCAGCATTACATCCCTGTTGTTGTATACAAGCCCTCTTGAAATAAATGCTGCCGTTGTCTTTTAATTCTGAGGCTGTGCCCTCTGGTCCTAGACTCTCCCACTAGTGGAAACATCCTCTCCACATCCACTCTATCCGGGCCTTTCACTATTCTGTACGTTTCAATGAGGTCCCCCCCTCATTCTTCTAAACTCCAGCGAGTACAGGCCCAGTGCCGACAAACGCTCATCATAGGTTAACCCACTCATTCCTGGGATCATTCTCCAAACGGTCTCGTAACAGGCCGTTGTCAGCAGTTTGCTAAGTGAGAACGAGAAGCTGGTGCGACTTGGGTGGGGGAGGGATGGAGACAGTGTTTCCACTTTGAAGGAAATTACCCGAAATTCGGGAAATTCTGGTTGTGTTGGGGTAATTTTAGGGAAATGGAATAATTTGGGGAAACTTCGGAAGGGACACAAAATGACGGCATCTCCCTGCGGTATGCGTGCGTGCGCAGCGGTCCCGGTATGCGTGCGTGCGCAGTCGGGGCGGCAGTCGCACATGCGCTGTTGGGGAAGGGTTACATTTCAGGAAATACCATCAAATTGCAGGAACTTTGAGATTCTGTTTAAGGAAATTTTATTTTGAGGTGTGGGAGCACTGGATGGGGCGGGAGAGGGAATGGCGGGGTGACTTGAAGTTAGAGGAGAAGTCAATACTCGGTGTGTTGGTCGAACCCTTGTAGAGAGCAGCAGTCAGTATTATCATTATGTTTGCAGGACGAGCAAGTGTTGTTCACACCGAGAGCGTTGTGTGATTTCTAATTACGTTATCATTGAGGCAAATGTTTGGCTGTAATAAGTACTCCATGAGCCCAACACGACAGAAACATGGTCCATTAGTTAGGATTGATAACTCAAATTTTTACCAACCTAATTACAAGTTATTACAATAGACTGTAATTTGATTGGAGGAGAATTAAAGTGCCTCGCGCTTTCTACGGGTCATTTTGTCCGTCTCAAGCCAAAATTCTTAGCTTGATTAAAAATTGATCCATAGGCTTTAAATGAATGCACTGTTGCAGCGATGTATCACAGTGGACAGGGAGCTCAGGGACGCAGCGAGGCACTCACACGTTTACATTCACATCCTGCATCAGACCTGGTGTGTGGTTGAAACAACACTATGACAGGTCGCTCGTTGTGGGAACCTGCGACATGTTTGAACGGAGCTACTGCTGATTGTGGTACAAAGCGTTGTACAGAATAGACAATAGTCAATAGGTGCAGGAGGAGGCCATTCGGCCCTTCGATCATCCCCAATCAGTACCCCGTCCCTGCCTTCTCCCCATATCCCCTGACTCCGCTATCTTTGAGCCCTATCTAGCTCTCTCTTGAGAGTATCCAGAGAACCTGCCTCCGCCGCCCTCTGAGGCAGAGAATTCCACACTCACATCTCTCCGTGTGAAAACGTTTTCCTCGTTTCCGTTCTAAATGGCTTACCCCTTATTCTTAAACTGTGGCCTCTGGTTCTGGACTCCCCCAACATCGGGAACATGTTTCCTGCCTCTAGCGTGTGTCCAAACCCTTAATAATCTTATATGTTTCACTGAGATCCTCTCTCATCCTTCTAAACTCCGGAGTGTACAAGCCCAGCCGCTCCATTCTCTCAGCATATGACAGTCCCGCCATCCCGGGAATTAACCTTGTGAACCTGCGCTGCACTCCCTCAATAGCAAGAATGTCCTTCCTCAAATTAGGGGACCAAAACTGCACACAATACTCCAGGTGTGGTCTCACTAGAGCCCTGTATAACGGCAGAAGGACCTCCTTGCTCCTATAATCAACATTGGAGTCAAATCCCATGGACAAACCGGATAACGCTGGGTCAGACGCAGCGAGCAACACACTCAGATTCACACTTCCGATGTCTTGCAGTTATTCCAGTACAAGAATCGATTTTCAGGTCTATACACAGAGAGGGCAGGTGTCTTTTTTAGTTTAGAGATACAGCGCGGAAACAGGCCATTCAGCCAATCGAGTCCACACCGACCAGCGATCCCCGCACACTAATGGGCCTGCTCCACTTAGGTGATGTTTTGGGCGCCTACTGGCGACTGACGAAAATGTTCAACGTGTTGAAAACGTTTTTGGCGACAGTGGCAACAATATTGTCCGTCGCAGGTTGCCGCTGTGTGTCGCAGGTTGCCGCTGTGTGTCGCAGGTTGCCGCTGTGTGTCGCAGGTTGCCGCTGTGTGTCGCAGGTTGCCGCTGTGTGTCGCAGGTTGCCGCTGTGTGTCGCAGGTTGCCGCTGTGTGTCGCAGGTTGCCGCTGTGTGTCGCAGGTTGCCGCTGTGTGTCGCAGGTTGCCGCTGTGTGTCGCAGGTGAATTCCATTAAAACTACTCCCTGGCAGTCGCCTAAAGAGTGGCCTAAGTGGGACAGGCCCATAACACTATCCTACACACACTAGGACAATTTACAATTTTACCCAAGCCAATTAACCTTCAAACCTGCACGTCTTTGGAGTGTGGGAAGAAACCGGAGCACCCGGAGAAAACCCACGCAGATCACGGGGAGAACGGTCAAACTCCGTATAGACAGCACCCATAGTCAGGATGGAACCCAGATCACTGGCGCTGTGAGGCGGCAACTCTACCGCTGCGCCACCGTGCCACCCTGCGATTGTTATTGTTCAGCGAGGATGTTGCATCGAGCGCAGCTACCTGTCCACTGATGATCTCCAGGTGAGATCTGCTTACGTAGCAGGACATTCCCCTTAACCCATGATGTCACATGACAGCCCTCGTAACCACTGACGAGGGTTCAACCATAAGTGGTCTGGCCATCAGCAGATGCCACAGGAACCCCCCTTTCCCCCCCCCCCCCCCCCAGAACCGGAGGAAGGAAAACGAGCAGGCGAACGAAACGCTGCAGCCAAAACCCGTAAATGCACAGGCGAGAATGAATAGAACGCGCTAACCTTCTACAAGAAGGTGTACAAGCATGGTCGAGGCAACACCCTCGCTCAGCTGCTGATGTAGCAATGATGTAGTATATTAGAGGAGCAAACAGGCATGGACACCAACTGTGTAATGTCTGAATAAAGCGACTGTTTGTGCCCCTACACATGTAGCTTGAACTTGAACTATCCTGAGACTGGAGCCTGTCCTCCTAGGTATCCTCACCATCCACTGTCTCAACTCCTTTGAGAATGGAGACACACTCCTTGCATAGGCTCGGGCTCTGTCCACCCTCTGACTGTGACTATCCTCTGCATGACTGCCTTTAGTTTCTTGTTATTGGATTTGTTCCAGATTGAACCCATCACCACATTGTAATCCATCATTCTTTCACTGTTTGTTGTTGCAGTGAAGCCATTGAAATACTCTGCATTGTCTCTGCCACTGATTAGATTTACAAAACGATTATTGAATGAATGAGTGAGTGAATACATTTACTGGCCAAGTATTCACATACAAGGAATTTGCCTTGGTGCTCCGCCCGCAAGTGACAACATGACATGCAATGATACATAAAACATTAAACATTAATAATAAAACATTAAACATGTGTATATTGGCCACCGTAGAATGCAGACTCCTTTCCACAGAAGGGGTGCAAGGAACTGCAGATGCTGGTTTACAAAAAAAGGCACAGAGTGCTGGAGTAACTCAGCGAGTCACACAGCCTCCCTGGAGCATCTCTTAGGTCGGGACCCTTCTTCGGACTCTGAAGAAGGGTCACGACCCGAAACGTCACCTATCCATGTTCCCCACAGATGCTGCCTGACCCGCTGAGTTACTCCGGCACTCTGTGAAACGTCACCTATCCACGTTCTCCACAGACGGGCAGCATCTCTGGAGAAAAGGAATAGGTGACGTTTCGGGTCGAGACCCTTACGGGTCTCAACCCGAAACGTCACCTATCCCTTTTCTCCAGAGATGTTATGTGACCCGCTGAGTTACTCCAGCACTCTGTGAAACGTCACCTATCCATGTTCCCAACAGATGCTGCCTGACCCGCTGAGTTACTCCAGCACTCTGTGAAACGTCACCTATCCATGTTCTCCACAGATGCTGCCTGACCCGCTGAGTTACTCCAGCATTTTGTGTCTATCTTCAGTTTAAACCAGCATCTGCAGTTCCTTCCTACACATTATTCTATTGTCATGTGTATGTAAATTGCTCGATTGTGATCCTGTATTGTCTTCCCGCTGACTGGTTAGCACGCAACAAAAGCTTTTCACTGCACCTCGGTACACGTGGCAATAAACTGAACTGTACTAGACTGAACTGAAATGAACTGAGGTGATTTAAGTCATTCAACTTGAGCTGAAAGGTGCTGGATGCATGGACATAGTGACTGTCCTAACTAACCCCGATAGAAAGAGACACTGAGCCCCAGGGAATAGTTGAATCTGTTCCCATTCAGATGGATGGGAGTTGTGCAATAATTCTGAATCTAATCCCTCCAGGATAAGGTACTTTCGAGTCAGTGGCGGAATGAATTTCTGCTGTCTATTCACATTACCGACAACAATGTCAACTTCAATCTGTGAATTGAGTAAAAGTCCTGCTTATGATACGGAGATTTAGAAATCTCAGTCGCTAGAACTGACTCGGGCTACCAGGCAACAGAATCACATACGCATCCAGAAGTGAATATCAAGGGTCTGAAGAAGGGTCTCGACCCGAAACGTCACCCGTTCCTTCTCTCCAGAGACGCTGCCTGTCCCGCTGAGTTACTCCAGCATTTTGTGTCTACCTTCGATTTAAACCAGCATCTGCAGTTCTTTCCTACTCTATTCCTTGGAACGCAGGAGGATGAGGGGTAATCTTATAGAGGTGTATAAAAAATATGAGAGGAATAGATTGGGTAGACGCACAGAGTCTCTTCCCAAAGTAGGTGAATCGAGGACCAGAGGACATACTTTTAAGGTGAAGGGGAAAAGATTTAATTGGAATCTGAGGAGTAACTTTTTCACACAAAGGGTGGTGGGTGTATGGAACGAGCTGCCAGAGGAGGTAGTTGAGGTTGGGACTATCCCAACGTTTAAGAAACAGTTAGACATGTACATGGATAGGACAGGTTTGGAGGGATATGGACCAAGCGCAGGCAGCTGGGACTTGCGTAGCTGGGGTACGTGGGCTGGTGTGGGCAAGATGGGCCGAAGGGCCTGTTTCCACACTGTGTCACTCTGTGACTCTATTGAAACATGCTGCTCGTTCCATACACCCAGCACCCCCTGTTCATGCGATCTCACTGTGTAGATCATGGATCTAGCGATGAAAGGGAGGCATGTGAACTGTCGGGAGATGTGGAATCTGTAAAAGTCGGTAAGAAATGCAAATTCTTTCAGTATTTATCTTTGGCTGCCGGTGCCTCTATTAAAATAGTTGAGTAATTTCTGACTGTGTTAGTGTTACACAGCGTAATGTCTAGATCTCGGTGTCCATCAGTAGACAGCCCCAACTCTACAGCACATTCCCATCTGGCGGGCAGTCCACGTTGACAGTCACCAAACTGCATTAGACATTCAAATGCTCCTTCTCTCCGAGTACTTCAAAAGTCGTTTCATCCGAGAATTTATTTCCAGTAATATATGACGGCGTGCAGTGCAGACACGATGGCAGCGAAGTAAACGCAGCCAGTTCGAGATGTCAGGCAGCTTGATGCTAATGTTACTGACACACCAGGCTTGTTTAAGAAAGCAATTCCACAGGTTTAGGGCACCGCGCGGGCGAGATGGGGAAACAAAGTTATTCCAGTAGTTAGTCTGCTCAGAGGACTAATTATTAGTGTAACTTAATGGAATGCACTCTGTCTGGCAGTGGAAGAGAAGAGACTCTTATACTCGAGGCCCCTACTCCCTCTAACTAATCGGTTAGATTTCCCCATTAGTCATCATTAGTCATCAGTTTATTGTCACGTGTATCAAGGGACAGTGAAACGCTTTTGTTGTGTGATGTCCAGTCAGTATATGATTACAATGGAGCAGTCCACAGTGCACAGATACAGGATGAAGGGAATAGCATGCATAACGTTTACTGCAAGATAAAGCCAGTAAAACCCGATTTAAAATAGTCCGAGGGTCTCCAATGCAGTAGATGGGATGTCAGGACCGCTCTACAGTTGGTGATAGGATAGTTCCGTTTCATTAAGTTTAGTTTAGAAACAGACCCTTCGGCTCACAGAGTCCGCACCGACCAGCGATCGATCCCCACACAATAGAAACACGGAAAATGCGTGCAGGAGTTGGCCATTCGGCCCTTCGAGCCAGCACCGTCATTCAATGTGATCATGGCTGATCATCCAACTCAGCATCCTGTACCTGCTTTCTCCCCATATCCCTTGATTCCGTTAGCCCTAAGAGCTAAATCTAATTCTCACATTAAAGCCCCTGTCCCACGATGCGAGTTCACCCAAGGGCTCTCCCGAGTTTAAAAAACAATCAAACTCGTAGTACTTCATCACAAGTATTTTATTTACTCTTGGAATTTTTTCACACTGTTGAAAAAACTTCACGAGTTTGCGCGTTTCTCCGAGTACCTGCTGTTAGCATTACGAGCCGCTACGTGACATCCACGAGCTCCGACGTACCCACTACATACATTCTACGTACTTACCACGAGTTTGATCTTTTTTTAAACTCGCATCGTGGGACAGGGGCTTAACACTATCCTACACACATTACATTCATGCACATACATACACTGAGCCAATTAACCTACAGAACTGTGCGTCTTTGGAGTGTGGGAGGAAACTGAAGATCTCGGAGAAAACCCACGCGGTCACGGGGAGAACGTACAAACTCCGTACAGACAGCGCCCGTAGTCGGGATCGAACCCGGGTCTCCGGCGCTGTGAAGCGGCAACGTTGTCCGAGATAGAGTGAAATGCCTTGTTTTGCGGAATGGCCAAGCAAATCATACAATTCACGAGCACATCAGGTCGTGCAAAAAGGAAAAAAGAACAGAGTGCAGCACAAAGTGTTACAGCGACAGAGAAAGTGCAGGTAAAACAAGTGCAATAGCAGCCCTGAGGTAGATTGGAGGATTGGGTATTCATCCCTAGCATTTGAACTGTGAAAGACTCTACACAAATGCATGACTTGCTTATTAATGCAAGGGGAACCTGCAATTTCTAGGAATTCGCATATTAAGAGATCTCATTTGTACATTGATTGTTGGAAAGAGAAATTTACCCTCTGGGTCTTAGATTTTCCAGTATCATCATGAATAATTTAGCTTCCACAGGTAGGTTGATTTATTCTCATCATTGACATCATTGTATTTGTTTGTGTTCGATATTGATCTGATCATATTAGGAATCAAAATCTTTCAGGTCGGGTCAGGAGGGGAGTTCCCCCCGCCACGGGTACCATGTAATCCCGTGCTACCCGCTCCATCGCCGGACAGTCGACAACTAAACCGTTCCCCCACCTGGTATACCAGGAGGGGGCTGTGTACCCCCAGCGGGACCCAAAACAAGACCCGTCAAAGGGCGGTAGACAGAAATGCTGGAGAAACTCAGCGGGTGAGGCAGCATCTAAGGAGCGAAGGAAATAGGTGACTTTTCGGGTCGAGACCCTTCTTCAGACTGATGTGGGGGTGGGGGGGAGGGGGGGGAGAAGAAAGGAAGAGGAGGAGACAGTAAACTGTGGGAGAGCTGGGAAGGGGAGGGGAATGAGGGAGAAGGCAAGGACTACCTGAAATTAGAGAAGTCAGTGTTCATGCCGCTGGGCTCGAAGGGCCGAATGGCTTACTCGTGCCCCTATTGTCTATTGTGTAATGCTCAAGATTCCGGCACCTGCATTCCCGTGTGTCTCCATAGTCTACTTGACGTCTGGTGACGGTCCGGAACTTGATCAGTGCGGGTGTCAGGGGTTGTGGGGGGAAGGCAGGAGAATGGGGTTAGGAGGGAGGGATAGATCAGCTATGATTGAATGGCGGAGTGGACTTGATGGGCCGAATGGCCTAATTCTGCTCCCATCACATGTTATCGCAGTAGAATGAGGCCATTCGGCCCATCGCCATTGCCTACTCCGCCATTCATTCATGGCTGATCTCTGCCACCCAATCCCATAACTAATTCCACCAATTCATAACCGATCACTGATGAACTGATTATTGTTTAAGAAATAACTACGGATGCTGGAATATTGAAGGTAGACAAAAATGCCGGAGAAACTCAACGGGTGAGGCAGCATCTATGGAGCGAAGGAATAGGTGACGTTTCGGGTCGAGACCCTTCTTCAGACTGATGTGGTGGGGGTGCGGGAAGAAGAAATTAAGAGGCGGAGACAGTGGGCTGTGGGAGAGCTGGGAAGGGGAGGGGAAGGATGGAGAAAGCAGGGACTACCTGAAATTGGAGAATGGAGTGATGAACTGATGAACTGATGATGGATGGGGTAGGAGGCAGAAAGCAGGAAACTGGAGAAGGGGTGAACCCAACAATCTGAATAAGAGTCCCCACCTGAAATGTTACCTGTCCAATCCCTCCACAGATGCTACCTGACTCGCTGAGTTCAAATAGACAATAGACCATAGGTGTAGGAGTAGGGCATTCGGCCCTTTGAGCCAGCACCGCCATTCAATGTAATCATGGCTGATCATCCACAATCAGTTCCTGCCTTCTCCCCATATCCCCTGACTCCGCTATCTTTCAGAGCCCTATCCAGCTCTGTCTTGAAAGTATCCAGAGAACCGGCCTCCACCGCCCTCGGAGGCAGAGAATTCCACAGACTCACAACCCTCTGGGTGAAAACGTTTTTCCTCGTCTCCGTTCTAAATGGCTTACCCCTTATTCTTAAACTGTGGCCCCTGGTTCTGGACTCCCCCAACATTGGGAACATGTTTCCTGCCTGTAGCGTGTCCAAACCCTTAATAATCTTAGGTAGACAAAAGTGCTGGAGAAACTCAGCGGGTGCAGCAGCATCTAAGGAGCGAAGTAAATAGGCAACGTTTTGGGCCAAAACCCTTCTACAGACCTTCTTCTTACTAATCTTATATGCTTCACTAAGATCCCCTCTCATCCTTCTAAACTCCAGAGTGTACAAGCCCAGCCGCTCCATTCTCTCAGCATATGACAGTCCCGCCATCCCGGGAATTAACCTTGTAAACCTACGCTGCACTCCCTCAATAGCAAGAACTTAATTTAATTAACTTAATTTAAACTTACAGTATAAATTAAGCTGGTTCTCGCCCTCACTTGCATGTTTTATAAATAACAACAATCTTGCCTTGTGGGTGTCTCTGCAGAGTCACGAGAGAGTGAAGATTCACAGCAGAAACCACGCTACTCATTTACTAATGGAGTCACAAGGAACTGCAGATGCTGGTTTACTAAAACAGACACAAAGTGCTGGAGTAACTCACTAGGTCAAGATTCCAGGGTGGATGAAAATTGTGCAGGAACTCAGCGGGTGAGACAGCATCTATGAAGCGAATGAATAGGAGACGTTTTGGGTCGAGACCCATCTTCAGACCCGAAACGTCAAGAGTCCAGTGTTTTATTGTCATGTGTCCCAGATAGAACAATGACATTCTTACTTGCTGCAGCACAACACAATGTGTGAATATAGTGCACTGTGAACAATATAATAATACACATACAAATAAGCAGATATTTATACAGATCACACACACACACACACACACACACACACACACACACACACGCACACACACACACACACACACACACAGACACGCACACACACACACACACACACACACACACACACACACACACACACACACACACGCACACACACACACACACACACACACACACACACACACACACACACACACACACACACACACACACACACACACACACACACACACGCACACACACACACTCACACACACACACACACACACAATGAAACAAACAGACTGTAAGTGACTGCTGTGAAGAGACTGTTGACGTGTTGGTGTAACGGCAGATTGGGGAGAGAGCAGCAACAGGAGACATAGAGGAGACGACAGAGGGATTCATCAGCAAGACCAAGCGCAGGCTCGGCAATCGTTACGCTGAACACCTCCGCTCAGTCCTCCTAAACCTGTCTGATCTCCCGGTGGCTCAACACTTCATCTCCCCCTCCCATTCCCACACTGACCTTTCTGTCCTGGGCCTCCTCCGTTGTCAGAGTGAGGCCCAGTGCAAATTGGAGGAGCAGCACCTCATATTTCACTTGGGCAGCTGACACCCCAGCGGTATGAACATTGACTTCACTAACTTCAGATAACCCTTGCTTTCCCTCCCTCTCCCTTCCCAGTTCTCCCGCCAGTCTGACTGTCTCCGACTACATTCTATCTGTGTTTGCTTTGTTGTCCCCTTCTCCCAACTAACAACGATCTACTCTACATTACCTTGATCTCCATCTCCTTTGATGTCTTGTTTTCACACCTTACCCTTCCTTATCTCTGTGCCTCCCTCTCCCCTGACTCTCAGTCTGAAGAAGGGTCTCGACCCGAAACGTCACCCGCTCCTTCTCTCCAGAGATACTGCCTGACCCGCTGAGTTACTCCAGCATCTTGTGCTTGCCTTCAGGGCCCATCAGTAGTTCAGCGTGGAAAGCGGCTGGGAATTTGGAAACAACGAGGAACTTTCTTTCTTGCCCACTGATGTTTATTGATTTATCCAGTTCATAGGAGGTGAGCGTTAAAGTCCGGCTTTCATGTGTATGCAATGGAACAGGGATATTGCCGATTGATTGGTCTCCCTGCCTTTGTCAGTTCTGAGCACTGATTCCATTAGCTTTCCCTCTGCTTCCACCCCCAGCTCACTTTCCCCCACTGTAATCATCCCGGTTAAACACAGAGGCTGGAGCTGATTAATATTCCCCACGCTCCACTGAGTCCATTGACCGGCCCGCTGTTTGATGATCTATGTCATAGATGACCACTTGTGATTACTTGACCTCTTGTCTTCCACCTCCCCCCCCCCCCCCACTGTACTCCACAACTTCACAGCACGCCAAACGGGTCACAGAAAACAAGGGTGAGACTTTATCAAAACGTACGGCTTTTTAATAGATACAAGATTCAAGAGAGTTTATTGTCATGTGTCCCAGATAGGACGATGAAATTCTTTGCTTCAGCACAACAGAATATAGTAGGCATAAATATAGAACAGATCAGTGTGTCCATATACCATTGAATATATATATATATACACACATAAATAAACAGATAAAGTGCAATGGGCTATGAATGTTCAGAGTTTTGTTTGAGTTGAGTTTAATAGCCTGATGGCTGTGGGGAAATAGCTATTCCTGAACCTGGATGTAACAGATTTCAGGCTCCTGTACCTTCTACCCGATGGCAGCAGGGAGATGAGTGTGTGGCCAGGATGGTGTGGGTCCTTAATGATGCTGCCATCCTTTTTGAGGCAGTGACTGCGATAGATCCCCTCGATGGAAGGGAGGTCAGAGCCGATGATGGACTGGGCAGTGTTTACTACTTTTTGTAGTCTTTTCCGCTCCTGGACGCTCAAGTTGCCGAACCAAGCCACGATGCAACCGGTCAGCAAGCTCTCTACTGTGCACCTGTAGAAGTTAGAGAGAGTCCTCCTTGACAGACCGACTCTCCGTAATCTTCTCAGGAAGTAGAGGCGCTGATGTGCTTTCTTTAAAATTGCATCAGTGTTCTGGGACCAGGAGAGATCTTCAGAGATGTGCACGCCCAGGAATTTGAAGTTCTTGACCCTATCCACCATCGACCCGTTGATATAAACAGGACTGTGGGTCCCCATCCGCAGGCATTGCCAGCAATATAGCATAGAAGGGTGGTGCAGCGGTAGAGTTGCTGCCTCACCGCGCCAGAGACCCGTGTTCCGTCCTGACCACGGGTGCTGTCTGTACGGAGTCTGTACGTTCTCCCCGTGACCTGCGTGGGTTTTCTCCGGGTGCTCTGGTTTCCTCCAAACACGTGCACGTTTGTAGGTTAATTGGCTTCGGTAAAACCGTTAATTGTCCCTAGTGTGTGTAGCGTAGTGTCAGTGTGCGGGGACCGCTGGTCGGTGTGGACTCGATGGGCCATGTAGCGTAGTGTCAGTGTGCGGGGACACTGGTCGGCGCGGACTCGATGGGCTGAAGGGCCTGTTTCCGTGCTGAATCTTTAAAACTAAAACTAAAACAAAATCAATGTGGTGTTATTAATCTAATATAATTTAATCTAACATGGTGTCATGAATTACATTTAATCGAACGTTTCAAAATTACATTAATTTATCCGCAAGAAAATACAGTTATAAAAATAATATTTATTGCTATATATTGTTATATATTTATTGCAATATATATAATTTATTATAAAATTATATATTATAAATAATAAATATATATTTATTATAGACACGTGTAGCGAGGTACAGTGAACAGCTTTGTTCTGCGTGCTGTCCAAACAGATCAGATAACACTACACATAAATACAATCAGGTCAAACTCCAGTCTAATAGGCAGAGCAAAGGGGAAGATAGACAATAGACAATAGACAATAGGTGCCGGAGTAGGCCATTCGACCCTTCCAGACAGCACCCCCATTCACTGTGATCATGGCTGATCATCCCCAATCAGTACCCCGTTCCTGCCTTCTCCCCATATCCCCTGACTCCGCTATCTTTAATAGCCCTATCTAGCTCTCTCTTGAAAGATACAGAGTGCAGAATATAGTTCTCAGCATTGTAACGCATCAGTTCCAGAGACAAAGTCCAACGTCCGCAATGGGGTAGAGGTGAATCGGACAGTGCCCTAGCTTATGGAAGGGCCGTTCAGAAGCCTGATTACAGAGGGGAAGAAGCTGTTCCTGAGTCTGGTGGTGCGCGCTGTCAATAATAATTTCAAAGTACAGTTGGAGTGATCTTATAGAGCTGTATTAAATCGTAAGGGAAATGCAATCTTTTGCCCAGAACAGTGGAGTGAAGAACCAGTAGATGTAGGTTCAAGGTTTAGACGGGAAAGATTTAATAGGAGACTTTTTCACTCAGAGGGTGGTGGGTGTAAGGAACGAGCTCCCAGACGAGGCAGACAAAAATGCTGGAGAAACTCAGCGGGTGAGGCAGCATCTATGGAGCGAAGGAATAGGCGACGTTTCAGATTGAGACCCTTCTTCAGACTGATGTGGGTGTGGGGAAGGGGGGGAGGGGGGCCGAGACCCTTCTTCAGACTGATGTGGAGGTAGTTTAAGCAGATACAATAACGGCATTTAAAAGACACTTGGGCAGGAACATGGAAAGGAAAGGTTAGAAGGACATCGGCCTAAGGCAAGCAAATAGGACGAGTGTAGATGGGACATCATGGGTGCCATTAAGTCTGGTCACATCATCCAAGCGATCCTGCAACAATGGTTTTTAGTCAGTCTATATTTTAAGACTTTCCATTACAAATCATTACTGAGGATTTAAGGGGAATCAATCTCTCGCCAGTATACGTTGGAACCATTAAATGATATGTTGTCTATATCTGTGTTAATGTCTGAAGAGCAGTGGACTTTCCATGATGTAATCTGCTGACGAGCCTTGGAAAAGATGGTTGGCTGTCTGGTTCAAGAAATATTATAAATGACCTCAGTTATAAGAGATTGCATCAAATTGCTGCATGGACTGCGTTAGTCACTCAGCATCGTAAAAGCTGCTTCATTTTCCAACACAAGGATCTTCACGTTTATGAAGGATAGTCACAGAGTGCTGGAGTAACTCAGCGGGTCAGGCAGCATCTGTGGAGAACATGGATAGGTGACGTTTCACAGAGTGCTGGAGTAACTCAGCGGGTCAGGCAGCATCTGTGGAGAACATGGATAGGTGACGTTTCAGGTTGGGACATTTCAGGACAGGAGTCTTCAGTCTGAAGAAGGGTCCCGACCTGATACTTCACCTATCCATGTTCTCCAGGGACGCTGTTTGACCCGTAAAGTTACTCCAGCATTTTGTGTCTTTCCTTTGTAAACCAGCATCTGCAGACCCATGTTTCTATATTCTAAAGATTCAGCAGTACATAACTCATAAGAGCCATTCGGCCCATTGTGTCGACTTCACCATTCAATCATGGCTGATCTATCTCTCCCTCCTAATCCCATTCTCCTGCCTTCTCCACAAAACTCCTGACACCCGCACTAATCAAGAATCTATCTATCTCTGGCTTAAAAATACCCACTGACTTGGCCTCCACAGCCGTCTGTGGCAATGAGTTCCACAGATTCACCACCCTCTGACTAAAACAATTTCTCCTCATCTCCTTTCTAAAGGTACGGCTGGGCTTGTATACTCTGGAATTTAGAAGGATGAGAGGGGATCTTATTGAAACATATAAGATTATTAAGGGTACACAAAAAGCTGGAGAAACTCAGCGGGTGCAGCAGCATCTAAGGAGCGAAGGAGATAGGCGACGTTTCGGGTCGAGACCCTTCTTCAGACTGGTCAGGGATCAGGGAAACGAGAGATATAGACGGTGATGTGGAGAGATAAGGAACAATGAATGAAAGATATGCAAAAAAGTATCGATGATAAAGGGAACAAGCCATTGTAAGCTGTTTGTGGAGTGAAAATGAGAAGCTGGTGCGACTGGGGTGGGGGAGGGAGATAGAGATAGAGGGAATGCCAGGGCCCGAGGGCTGAGGGAGAGGTGGGAAGGGGAGGAGACAGCAAGGGTTAACAGAATTGAGAAAATTCAATGTTCAAGCCTAAAGGATGCAGACTCCCCAAGCGGAATATGAGATGCTGTTCCTCCAACTTGCGGTGTTGCTCACTCTGGCCGTGGAGGAGGCCCAGGACCGAGAGGTCGGATACGGAATGGGAGGGGGAGTTGAAGTGCTGAGCCACCGGGAGGTCGGGTTGGTTATTGCGGACCGAGCGGAGGTGTTCGGCGAAGCGATCGGCAAGCCTCCGCTTGGTCTCACCGATATAGATCATCTGGCATCTGGAGCAGCGGATGCAGTAGATGAGGTTGGAGGAGGTGCAGGTGAACCTCTGTCGGACCTGGAAGGACTGCTTGGGTCCCTGAAAGGAGTGGAGGGGGAGGTGAAGGGACAAGTGTTGCATTTCTTGCGGTTGCAAGGGAAAGTGCCCGGGGAAGGGGTAGAGTGGGAGGGGAGGGAAGAATGGACAAGGGAGTTGCGGAGGGAGCGGTCTTTGCGGATGGCAGACAGGGGGGAAATGGGAAGATGTGGCGGGTGGAGGGGTCACGTTGGAGGTGGCGAAACTGGCGGAGGACTATATGTTGTATTTGCCGGCTGGTGGGGTGAAAGGTGAGGACCAGGGGGACTCTGCCCTGTTTGCGAGTGGGGGAATGGGGAGCGAGGGCAGTGTTGCGGGGTATGGAGGAGACCCTGGTGCGAGCCTCATCAATAGTGCGAGCCTCATCAATAGTAAGATTATTAAGGGTTTGGACACGCTAGAGGCAGGAAACATGTTCCCGATGTTGGGGGAGTCCAGAACCAGGGGCCACAGTTTAAGAATAAGGGGTAAGCCATTTAGAACGGAAATTAGGAAACACTTTTTCACCTAGAGAGTTGTGAATCTGTGGAATTCCCTGCCTCAGAGGGCGGTGGAGGCCGGTTCTCTGGATACTTTCAAGAGAGAGCTTTCCCTCTCTCTTGGTATAATGGTATATGGACACACTGATCTGTTCTGTAGTCAATGCCTACTATGTTCTGTGTGCTGAAGCAAAGCAAGAATGTCATTGTCCTGTCAGGGACACACGACAATAAACCCACTTGGACTTGAACTTGAACTCTCTCTCCATCCCTCCCCCTTCCCAGTTCTCCCACCAGTCTGACTGTCCCTGACTACATTCTATCACTGTTTGCTTTGTTGTCACCTTCTCCCAACTAACAATGATCCATTCTAAATATTCCTTGATCTCCACCCCCTTTGTCCTGTTTTCACACCTTACACGTCCTTATCTATCTATATCCCTCCCACCCTGACTCTCAGTCTGAACAAGGGTCTCGACCCGAAACGTCACCCATTCCTTCTCTCCAGAGATGCTGCCTGTTATAGAACAAAGAAACATAGAAAATAGGTGCAGGAGGAGGCCATTCGGCCCTTCGAGCCAGCACCGCCATTCATTGTGATCATGGCTGATCGTCCCCAATCAATAACCCGTGCCTGCCTTCTCCCCATATCCATTGATTCCACCAGCCCCTAGAGCTCTATCTAACTCTCTCTTAAATCCATCCAGTGATTTGGCCTCCACTGCCCTCTGTGGCAGGGAATTCCACAAATTCACAACTCTCTGGGTGAAAAAGTTTTTTCTCACCTCAGTCTTAAATGGCCTGCCCTTTATTCTGAGTCTCGCTGAGTTACTCCAGCATTTTGTGTCTGCTTTTGAATTACAGTCAAGTCATCCTTGCATTCCCCTCTCTCCTTCCCTCCCCCCACCCTAGTCGTCGTACTAGTTTCACTGTTGTACCGTTGAGTTTCACTGTCTGTATAACTCATTAGGGCCCATATCTGTGGAAGGTGCTGGCTTTGGAGAGGGTCCAGAGGGGGTTTACAAGAATGATCCCAGGAATGCGTGTGGCGTGCACAGCCTAAAGTTGTGGGACAACCTGTTCTATTTGATCTTACTTGATTGTGCACGCCAGGTTGATTGCATTCGTCGAAACAGGGCGGACCACGTGAAGGTTGCAGTCTCCCCCCCCAATGAGTGGGTTAACCTATGATGAGCGTTTGTCGGCACTGGGCCTGTACTCACTGGAGTTTAGAAGGATGAGGGGGGACCTCATTGAAACGTACAGAATAGTGAAAGGCCTGGATAGAGTGGATGTGGAGAGGATGTTTCCACTAGTGGGAGAGTCTAGGACCAGAGGTCACAGCCTCAGAATTAAAGGGTGTTCCTTTCGAGAAGAAGATGTGGAGGAATGTCTTTAGACAGAGGGTGGTGAATCTGTGGAAGTGAATGAATATTTTTTAAGGCAGCGGTAGATAGATTCTTGATTAGTGCCGGTGTCAGGGGTTATGGGTAGATAGAAGGAGAATGGGGTTAGGAGGGAGAGATAGATCAGCCATGATTGAATGGCAGAGTAGACTTGATGGGCCAAACGGCCTAATTCTGCTCCGATCACTTATGACCTGATAACTTTATTTATCAATGTACATTCCAGGTTATTAAGCTTGGTTCCCATGTGTGCAGTTATCAAATAGTCATAGAGTGATACAATGTGGAAACAGGCCCTTTATCCCACCTCGCCCACACCGGCCAACATGTCCCAGCTACACTAGTCCCACCTGCCTGCGCTTGGCCCATATCCCTCCAAACCTGTCCTATCCATGTACCTGTCTAACTGTTTCTTAAACATTGGAATAATCCCAGCCTCAACTACCTCCCTCTGCGTCAAAAAAGTTATCCCTCAGGTTTTTCCCCTTCACTTTAAACCTATGTCCTCTGGTCCTCGATTCCCCTACTCTGGGCAGTCACAGGTTCGTACAGAGTAGAAACAGATGCTGCTGCACCCGCTGAGTTTCTCCAGCACTTTTGTGTACCCTGACCAAGATGCCCTCCTAACCTGGTCCCACTGGTGTGCATTTGGCGCATGTCCCTCTAAACCAAGGGCTCCCAACCTGGGGGTAAATTGTCGCCTACCCAGTTTTTGTTGTTGTTTTCTTGTCTAGTTTTAGCGTGTCAATTTGAGTTATTATGTAGTGTATGTGTGTGGAGGTGGGAGAAACGTTTTAGTCTCTTCCTTGGGGGGGACGCGACTTTTCTTGTCGTATCCCCCGTCTCCGTCTGCGCTGAGGCCTAATGGCGGAGCTGGCGGCCTCCAACTGCGACAGAGCCAGCCAGGACTTAAACCCCTGTCTCACGGTGCGAGTTGGCCCACGAGTGACCCCGAGTTTTCACTCGTGGTGATCACGTAGCGGGAACGTCGGAACTCGCACGAGCAACTTATCAACTCGTGGCGCTAACGGCAGGTACCCGGGAAACTTGTTAACTCGTGAAAAAAATCAAACATGTTTGATTTGTTCCACGAGTCAAATTAACTGTTCAAGTTAAAAATGGAAGCATTTAAACTCGTTGCAATAACGTAATGGCCCGTGCGTTTACCTTAGTGACTTGTGAGTCTACCGTGGGAACTTTCTTATAATCTGTTCGTTCGCTCAAGTAAAGACTGAACCAAAGATAGTCACAAAATGCTGGAGTAATTACATGTGGTTAAGTTACATGTGGCTCCGGGAGGTAAAGAGGCTTGAGAAATATAAATGCTGAAATACACGCGGATCAACACGGGGTATCCAGAGCTGAAAGTTGCAATGAAATGAGATTGAACAAGACGACTTTGACACGAAAAGCAGGAGTAACTCAGCGGGACAGGTGGCATCTCTGGAGAGAAGGAAAAATGCAAAAAAAGTGGAACTATCGCCAGGGAAAATCGAGAACTTCTTGGCTCAGACCTAAATGCAGTGATCCCCCCTACTCTGTGTTATGTGTGTCAACATGCATTCATTCCTGAAATCTGAGAAAAAGGCGAATGTATTCCCTCCTCACCCCCCGAAAACAAACCTAATCCACATTTCCCAAATACCAGTCCGAAGAAGGGTCTCAACCCGAAACGTCACCCATCCCTTCTCTCCAGAGATGCTGCCTGTCCCGCTGAGTTACTCCAGCATTTTGTGTCTATTTTTCCCAAACACTCGTTAGAATCAAGAAGCCATCTCTTGGGCTTTATGTGTGAGAACCATCTCCACTTTCAGGTTTTTATGGAGGGATTAAAACTAATTAAATGTGTGGAACAAACTAAAAATGCAAAACTAGAAATAAAATTAAGTTTGTCTAAATATCAAATGCGCATGCATTGCAATTTGCAGCGGAGAAACTGGATAGAAAGTATTCAGTGGCGCGCACACTACACACACATATGTCCTACTTCCCGCTGTTAAGTTGCTATTTGCTTTTAGTGTTTTTGTTTTATCTCTTCTTGTATTCCAGCTGGAGCTGTATTTTCACCGACTCGCCAACTCCCCTCCCCCACCTCCCCAAACTCGGGAACTTGGAATTCGCGAGAACTATTTTGTTTTGGTCTTAAAAAAGAACAACATTTTTAGTTAATCGGTCAAAGGCTGTGGATTGGCGAGAGATTTAGATTTGAAATGCAGGGGGATGATATTTCACGGATTTACCCAGCAGTAGGCAACCCAGGAACCACGCAAAGTATATATACAGCACATGGACATGTGTATATATATATATGTGTGTGTGTGTGTGTGTGTGTGTGTGTGTGTTTGTGTGTGTGTGTGTGTGTGTGTGTGTGTGTGTTTGTGTGTGTGTGTGTGTGTGTGTGTGTGTGTGTGTGTGTGTGTGTGTGTGTGTGTGTGTGTGTGTGTGTGTGTGTGTGTGTGTGTGTGTGTGTGTGTGTGTGTGTGTTTGTGTTTGTGTGTGTGTGTGTGTGTGTGTGTGTGTGTGTGTGTGTGTGTGTGTGTGTGTGTGTGTGTGTGTGTGTGTGTGTGTGTATATATATATATATTATATATAATATATATATTATATATATAATGAGAGAGAGAGAGAGAGAGAGAGAGAGAGAGAGAGTGAGAGAGTGAGAGAGACAGAGTATATATATAGAAACATAGAAAATAGGTGCAGGGGTAGGCCATTCGGCCCTTTGAGCCTGCACCGCCATTCAATGTGATCATGGCTGATCATCCAACTCAGTGTCCTGTACCTGCCTTCTCTCCATACCCCCTGATCCCTTTAGCCACAAGGGCCACCTAACTTTCTCTTTAATATAGCCAATGAACTGGCCTCTGTGGCAGAGAATTCCACAGATTCACCGCTCTCACAATTACAATATATATAATATATATATATATATTTGTAGTATAATATGTATAATATGTATATACATATTATATATATTGTATATATTGCAATTCCAACCCCGAAGCAATTGAGAGGCGATTTCTTGGGGCCGTGTAATTTAACGTGTCTTTGCTTTTAAACGTGAAGCTGTTTAATTGTTTACGCTGCGCCGTGTTTCGTGTTGGGGAGAGTGCTGCTGTTACAATGCTTTCGATTCTATTCTGCCCTCTCCCTTCCACAGAAAAATGCCTACATTTGTCTTTGCGCCTGCTCTCCTGGGAGCAATCCAAACCAGGGGAACAATGAACCCTCAGAGGCTTCGCGTTCCTTGCTCCTATATATGGACCTCGCTCGCTCGCAACCGTATGAACGTTTGATCAACCAGACATCGGCCAACACGGAGGCCTGATTACTGAAAACAAAGTCAACTTGTACCAGACCTCATCATCTTCCTTCCGCCCACCCGAAACCACGGCACCACACTTTCAATATAAACCTTAATATATAAAGAATATATTATGGGACATTGGATTGTCTGAAGAAGGGTCCCGAGCAGAAACGCTGTGTGTGTGTGTGTGTGTGTGTGTGTGTGTGTGTGTGTGTGTGTGTGTGTGCGTGTCTCTCTCTCTCTCTGTCTGTCTGTCTGTGTGTATCTGTGTGTGTGTGTGTCTGCTGTCGGGTCCCGGCGGCCGCTCAAAGTCAGTTACCCGAGCTGCTTCCTTCCTCGGAAGTGGCGGCCAGTCCTGTTGTCCGTGCCCGGAGCGCTGCGGCAGCCACCCAAGCAAATTCACTCTCTGCCCACAATAAAACCATACAGCAATTACAGCACGGAAACAGGCCATCTCTGCCCTTTTACTCCGTGCCGAACACTTACTGTCACCTAGTCCCATCTACCTGCACTCAGACCGGAGCGTGGCAAGTGGGTTACTGACCCCAATCACCTCCTTCACAATGCCAGACTCCCCAAACACTGTGAACTGAGCTCTCCCCCCACCCCGGGAAATACAGTATTTAAAAACATAAAGCACCAAGAAATGCACTTACCACGTTATTGGTTACTGGAGGGTGAGCATTTTCCCTCTGTAGGTCGTATCAATAGATGCGGCCGCGCTGTAACTCAAAGCCACAGGATGGAGATGTCTTCTTTAACATTGTTGCTTTATTAAAACATACCTTCATTCACGGTTGGCTCAAGAGTAACGGGAGAGGAACTTGGTAACTCGGGAGAGGAAGTTGGAACATCGCAGCAATGACATACCCGTGGGAACTCGGTTAAACACTTGATCATAAACTTGACGTCTCGTACACAACCACGCGTCTTTCACTCGGGGTACCTCGTGGGTCAACTCGCACCGTGAGACAGGGCCATTACCAGCGCGGGGCTGGCCGACTTTGGGGCAGTGGCGGGTTCAGGCGTTCCGACGTTCCGGCGGCCCGACTCGGAGTTGTGGCGGCTTTTTGGTGCCGGCGGCGGCGACTTCGGAGGGTCCAGTGGACAACATCGTCGGCAATTCGCAGGTCACGGGTTGGTGACCTGTTTTTCCGGAACTTACCGCGGCAACAGCTGCGTCCGCTGGACTGGAGGGCGGCAGCTTCAGCAGCTTCGACCGCCCCGGGCCGCGGAGTTGAACCGGCCCGTTCGCGGAGCGCGGTTCACCCGCGGGACTTATTTACCATCACCCGGTGGGGTTACTACATCGGAGGCCTGGATCGCCTCAGCGCAGAGGGAGAGGATGAACAAGAAGGGAAGAGACAAAGACTTAAGATTTTGCCTTCCATCACAGTGAGGAGGTGTCTGGTGAACTCACTGTGGTGGATGTTAAATATGTGTTTATTGTGTGTTTTGTTATTTTATTATATGTATGACTGCAGGCAACGACATTCCGTTCAGACCACAAGTTTCCATGATTCCATGATAAATTTGCTGATTCTGGATCTGTACAGATTTGTTCTCACTGACTGACTGTGTTGGGTTCTGGTATACCGGTGTCTGTTCATCATTAGTTGTTCATAAAAAAGTGAAGTAACGTTGTTATGTGCTATTAACGTTGCCGCGGGTAAACGGGACGAATAAGGTTGGGAAGCCCTGGTCTAAGCCTTTCCTCTCCTAAACCTTCTGATCATGACCAATCATCACTGCGACATTGTAATTGCACCCGCCTCGAAAAATAAGAAAATAGAAATATTTGTCCGACATGCGTTTAATCATTAATTTAACTCCACACTGCGAGGAGATATATACAGAGCCAAAGATCATATGTTATTCATGCTTGCTTAAGTTGGAAAATTATTAATTGTTGTTCCGGAGAAAATCAATTAGTTAGTGCCTTTGGACTACATTGTTCTTGCTAATTATAATTATCAGTTCTAAAAGCCAAGGTCAACTTCAAGGGGCTTCCCTCAAAGAGTATGTTAAATGTATTGTGACAAGCGATGACCGAACATGGACCTAATAACACGCTAATCCTTGCTCAAGTTGCCATCCAGCCTTGCTCTTCTGCACGTTCTTGATGTATTTAGTTTAGAGATTCAGCGCAGAAACAGGCCCTTCCGCCCACCAAGTCCGCGCCGACCAGTTCTCCCTGAACACGAGCTCTATCCAACACGCACTAGGGGCAATTTACATTCATACCAAGCCAATTATAGACAATAGGTTTTCTCCAGGAGCTCCGGTTTCCTCACACCCTCCAAAGACGTGCTGGTTTGTAGGTTAACGGAGACGAGGAAACACTTTTTCTCACAGAGGGTTGTGAGTCTGTGGAATTCTCTGTCTCTGAGGGCGGTGGAGGCCGGTTCTCTGGATGCTTTCAAGAGAGAGCTAGATAGGGCTCTTAAAGATAGCGGAGTCAGGGGATATGGGGAGAAGGCAGGAACGGGGTACTGATTGGGGATGATCAGCCATGATCACAGTGAATGGCAGTGCTGGCTCAAAGGGCCGAATGGCCTACTCCTGCACCTACTGTCTATTGTCTATTGAGGCCAAGATTGGAGGAAGTTTATGGTAAGAATTCTTCTTATCGAGTCCACATCACAAGATTAGAAATAGTTCAGCCAGAGCTGAACGCACTTCTCGGCATCCGCATACGGTGGCGTGTTGCACTGCGTGTGCGTGTTGGTGGAAAGGTGGATGGAAACAGGGCCGCGACGTGAACACTCTTTCCATGACTACACAATAGGAAGAAAGACCGGGACCAGGGTCAAAATGGTCAACAAAGTACCGTTTGGTTTCCTGGCAAGGAGCGTAGTGCCAGCTAAGCAGCAAACGGAGTGAGTTACAGTAGATCAGAGGGTAGACAAAAATGCTGGAGAAACTCAGCAGGTGAGGCAGCATCTATGGAGCGAAGGAAATAGGTGATGAATGTGTGAATTGTGTCTCCCTCGTGACTAGTGCCTTTGTTTTCTTTAACAAGGAGCTTTTGTAACATAGTCACAGTTTTCAAAGCAACATACTAGGTCTGAAGAAGGGCCTCGACCCGATACATCACCTATCCATGTTCCCCACAGATGCTGCCTGACCCGCTGAGTTACTCCAGCACTCTGTGAAACGTCACCTATCCATGTTCTCCACAGATGCTGCCTGACCCGCTGAGTTACTCCAGCACTCAGTGTCTGTCATTGGGCATAAACAGCGTGTTTCTGTGCAGTACGTCTCTGTGACTAAAGGGCCTGTCCCACTAGCATGCGTTTGCATGCGTCTAGCGCGACCAAACGTGGTCGCTTGAGGCGTACGGCTTCGTGGGGCCGGTCCCAATTTGAACCGCGGAGGCGTATGGAGTTGTGCGGGGCTGGTCCCGACACTACACTCACCAATCAGCTGGGCAGGAGGCGGGCCGACTGAATTTGGGCGTCGCAAGGCGTCGGGCGGTGACGTCATCGCGCAACGCCACGCTCTAGGCGTACGCCGTCAAAACGCTGCATACGACGTTGAGACGCTTCGTACGTCCTCAATGCGGCTGCGGGCCGACAGGCCGTTGCCGCGTGGAATTTTTGGACAGTGTCAGTTTTTCGGAGCCCCGCGCGATGTCGGGACCAGCCCCGCACAACTCCATACGCCTCCGGCGATCAAAGTGGGACTGGCCCCGCGAAGCCGTACGCCTCAAGCGACCGCGTTAGGTCACGCTAGCCGCATGCAGTCGCACGCTGGTGGGACAGGCTCTTTAGTACGCTAAGATTAAGAGCAGCGCTGAACTACTATCTACCTCATTGGTGACCCTCGGACTCTCCTTGACGGGACTTTGCTGGCTTTACCTTGCACTAAACGTTATTCCCTTGTCATGTATCTGTACACTGTAAATGGCTCCATTGTAATCATGTGTTGCCTTTCCGCTGATGGTTAGCACGCAACGGAAGCTTTTCACTGTACCTCGGTACACGTGACAATAAACTAAACTGAACTGCGATACGGTGGAACAAGGGAAACCAAGGCAGCAAATAGCCTCAGGGAGCAATTAGAACCATTTCCTTTTGACGAGCGATCAAGATCTGGCCAGAACTTGGTCAACATGCAAAAGATCAAGTAAAGAGGAAGTGACTGTGCTTGAAATACTAAACAAAGTCTTTGAGTGAAATCAATGGTTTGCACTGTGGAAGAAGGCATTTCAAAAGGGGCAAAATCCATTTTAAAGTTAATTTCTGGAAGCAGGTAGTGATTACAAGCTTTCCCCGGTTGGTGGAAGCTGTCTGGACACCAAGAGGGAAAGGGGCCATTAATCAGGGTCGGAAAAATAGCCAAATGTACAACCGACTCTGAGAGAACCGGGGCAATGAAATCCTTTCTGGACAGCCTCAGAATGTGTAAAAGTTGATTGCTCAGTAAATAGTCCCAGTAATAAGTTGTTTAAGAAGGAACTGCAGATGCTGGAAAAATCGAAGGTAGATAATAATGCTGGAGAAACTCAGTGGAAACCTACGGGGTTTCGACCCGAAACGTCACCTATTCCTTCTCTCCATAGATGCTGCCTCGCCCGCTGAGTTTCTCCAGCATTGTTACGGGTTCGACCCGAAACGTCATCTATTCCTTCTCTCCATAGATGCTGCCTCACCTGCAGAGTTTCTCCAGCATTTTTATCTACAAAGAAACAAGTTGGATAAGTATCTGTTGGGAATGGCAATGAAGGATTCCTGAGGTATGGACACAAATATACGTGGAACACAGAAATCTCAACGACCATAAAAATCAACAGAACTGAGTAACTTCACGCTGCCTCGCGTAAACAGCCGACATACTGTGGACAAAGACTTGTCCCTGTCCCACCCCGGTCATTCCTTCTTCTCCCCACTCCCGTCCGGCAGAAGGTACAGAAGCTTGAAAGCGCGCACCACCAGACTCAGGAACAGCTTCTTCCTGGAACTGATGCGCTACAATGCTGAGAACTATATTCTGCACTCTGTATCTTCCCCTTTGCTCCACCTGTTGGACTGGAGTTTGACCTGATTGTATTTATGTGTAGTGTTACCTGATCTGTTTGAACAGCACGCAGAACAAAGCTGTTCACTGTACCTCGCTACACGTGGCAATAATAAACCTGAACAGATGTCGATTTGAAATTTGTTCCTTAATGTTTAGAATATCACGCAGGACAACAAAGCATTAACTTAACTCCCATTTGCTTCCTGCTTTGCAATCCGCCTAATGTTACCGTGACTCCCTATCTTAGTTTAGTTTAGTTTAAAGATACAGTGCAAAAACAGGCCCTTCGGCCCATTGAGTCCGCACCGACCAGCGATGCCCGCACACTAACACCACCCTACACACACTAGGGACAATTTTTACATTTACCAAGCCAATTAACCTACAAACCTGTACGTCTTTGGAGTGTGGGAGGAAACCGAAGATCGTGGAGAACACCTGCGCAGGTCACGGGGAGAGCGTGCAAACTCCGTACAGACAGCGCCCGTAGTCGGAGTGGAACCCGGGTCTCCGGCGCTGCATTCACTGTAGGGCAGCGACTCTAGAGCAATCCAAAATAAACACCACAGCAAACAAGGACACGCCACACAGTCCTGGAGTAACTCAGCGGGTTTGGCAAAGATGCTGTCTGGCCCACTGAGTTACTCCAGCACTTTGTGTCTTTTTTTGTAAACCTGCAACAGCAGTTCCTTGTTTCTAGACCACTTCAGTGGAGACGTTAGTGCCAGGCAATATGGCTTTAAACACATTTACTCCAGAATCCGGGCGGCACGGTGGCGCAGTGGTAGAGTTGCTGCCTCACGGCGCCAGAGTCCCGGGTTCCATCCTGACTACGGGTGCTGTCTGTACGGAGTTTGTACGTTCTGCCCGAGACCTGCGTGAGTTTCCCCCGGTTTCCTCCCACACTCCAAAGACGTGTGGGTTTGTAGCTAATTGGCTATTATTATTGTCAATTGTTAGTGTGCGGGGATCACTGGTCAATAGACAATAGACAATAGACAATAGACAATAGACAATAGGTGCAGGAGGAGACCATTCGGTCCTTCGAGCCAGCACCGCCATTCAATGTGATCATGGCTGATCATCCCCAATCAGTACCCCGTACCTGCCTTCTCCCCATATCTCCTGACTCCGCTATCTTTAAGAGCCCTAAATATCCAGAGAACCGGCCTCCACCGCCCTCTGAGGTGAGCCGAAAGGGCCTGTTACCGCGCTGTATCTCTAAACTAAACTAAAGTGATATTGATATACCCGTGTGTTGGTCATGTTTCTTCTCCTGGTAAACAATTCAACATAAGACTCAAAGTGCTGGAGTAACTCAGCGGGTCAGGCAGCATCTGTGGAGAACATGGATAGGTGACGTTTCACAGAGTGCTGGAGTAACTCAGCGGGTCAGGCAGCATCTGTGGAGAACATGGATAGGTGACGTTTCACAGAGTGCTGGAGTAACTCAGCGGGTCAGGCAGCATCTGTGGAGAACATGGATAGGTGACGTTTCACAGAGTGCTGGAGTAACTCAGCGGGACAGGCAGCATCTGGGAAGAACATGGATATGAATTAACAATAACTCCAAACATCCAGGAATAATGGAATGTAGAATATCTATTCTTGAGGCAAAATGGGCCGATAGTTAACAAAGGTGACATCATCAATTTTATGCATCCGTTCCTTTGTCTTGTGAATTAACCTGCTTTTTCACTTAGAATGGGCGAATTTAATAATCTCCTGCTACTAATGGACATTTCTCGGTTTCGCATAGAGTCTCGGGGACGATGAAAAATTAAATTGGATTGAAATGGGCTTCGTACATTATTTCAAATTCATGGTTCAGAAAAGAGTTCAGAATCTAATGAAATATGTAGCTCGTTCAGGCAATACACATCTTCTCAATAATATAATGGCAGGTACAATTCAGAATGCTTGACTACCTTTTTATCTTAATATTTCCTTACTTCCATTGAGTTGAAAACTGTACTTAAGGAAGAAAATGTGCCTGAATTGCCTCTTATTCCTATTGTCTGTGCTGGGCAGAATCGCTCAGCTGCAATAACGGAGATGCACGATTAGAATAATCGGCTGGAGGGAACTTGAATCCGACTGCTCCCGGCAGTGAGGAAAGCGAATGGCATGTTGGCCTTTATAACAAGAGGAGTTGAATATAGGAGCAAAAAGGTCCTTCTGCAGTGGTACAGAGCCCTAGTGAGACCACACCTGGAGTATTGTGTGCAGTTTTGGTCCCCTAATTTGAGGAAGGACATTCTTGCTATTGAGGGAGTGCAGCGTAGGTTTACAAGGTTAATTCCCAGGACGGAGGGACTCTCATATGCTGAGAGGATGGAGCGGCTGGGCTTGTATACTCTGGAATTTAGAAGGATGAGAGGGGATCTTATTGAAACATATAAGATTATTAAGGGTTTGGACACGCTAGAGGCAGGAAACATGTTCCCGATGTTGGGGGAGCCCAGAACCAGGGGCCACAGTTTAAGAATGAGGGGAAAGACATTTAGAACGGAGATGAGGAAACACTTTTTCACACAGAAAGTTGTGAGTCTGTGGAATTCTCTGCCTCAGAGGGCGGTGGAGGCCGGTTCTCTGGATACTTTCAAGAGAGATCTGGATAGGGCTCTTAAAGAGTCAGGGGATATGGGGAGAAGGCAGGAACGGGGTACTGATTGGGGATGATCAGCCATGATCACATTGAATGGCGTTGCTGGCTCGAAGGGCCGAATGGCCTACTCCTGCACCCATTGTCTATTGTCTATTGTCTATTGTAATAGTCATGCAGTTCGATTGACCATTAGACTAATAGGTGGTCAACAAATAGGTGGTAGGCTGTGGGCTATCGTGCTGGTTTAGTTCAGGATTCCAGAGTGTTTTATTGTCATGTGTCCCAGATAGATCAATGACATTCTTACTATGGTTGGAGATACAGCACCTTTACAGGCCCTTCAGCCCACCGGGTCCGTGCCGACCAGCGATCCCCACACACTAACACAATCCTACACACACTGGAGACAATTTACACATATACCAAGCCAATTAACTTACAAACCTGTGCGTCTTTGAAGTGTGGGAGGAAACCGAAGATCTCGGAGAAAAACCAGGAGAATGTACAAACTCCGTAGAGGCAGCTCCGTAGTCAGGATCGGATCTGGGTCTCTGGCGCTGTGAGGCAGCAACTCTACCGCTGCCTCACCGTGAGGGGTTGCTGTGTGAGGGGGGGGGACACCTACCGGGCCTCATGCCTGGATGTTTCCACAAGTGGGAGAGTCTAGGAGCAGAGAGCACAGCATTCAAGTGTCACCGACACCAACCACCGACTCCATCTCCACTTCACTTGTCCCTGTCCCACCCCGGTCATTCCTTCTTCTCCCGCTCCCATCCGGCAGAAGGTACCTTCGCACCCCATCAGGAACAGCTTCTTCCCCTCTGTATCAATGATTCACCTCTACCCCATTGCCGTTGGGATAGATTCTGCAGTTTGATGCTTGTAGTTAATGTCACGTGCCCTCACCCTTGGAGGTCACTTGATCCCTTTCACTGGCTGACTGGCCAGGAGCGGCCAGTCTACAGCATCAGTGGTAACCGCTGGGGCCAATTAGCTGACGTTGGTTGGTCACTTGCACATTGTCAGCCTGCAGCCTATAAAACCTCAGCCTCCAGGAAGAGGGGGGGAAAGTGGGAAAAAAAATGGGAAAAAAAAGTGGGAAGAGGGGGAAGATCTTCCTGGTTGATGTGTACCCCCACTGTTGCTGGTCTTTAGGCAGACTGAGTCTCTGGGACAAACCTGAGACCACCAGTGCCACTGTGGGGTCAAGACTGAGCTGCCGGGTCGAAGCCCTAGCCAGCCAGCGCCCCTAACTGAGCCTGTGGTCGGGACAAGCTTGAGATGCCAGTGCCTCTCCCTGCCCTCAGCCAACAGGGGACTGCGCCCACACACAGAGGCAAAGACTGAGCCGCCAGGGTAATCCAGAGACCTCCAGCATCGCCTCTTCCAGCCCGAAGCTGAACGGCCAGGATAAGCCTGGGACCGCCAGCGCTTATCGCGATCGAGCCCCGGGTCTCTGGCGCTGCATTCGCTGTAGGGCGCTGTGCCACCGCGACCTTCCTCTGGCAGCCTGTTCCAGATACGGACTCCCCTCCGAGTGAAAACTCTGTGGCTGGTCTTCAAACTCTCCCTCTCACCTTAAGCTGCGCCCTCTAGTTTTCACAATCCCCCCCCGAACATGGTGCTGAGTTCCACTGATCTCCTCTTCCTGCATGTGAACCACACCCCATCACTCCCTGCGTGTCCACGTGCCTCTTCAACGGTAGTATCGTATCTGCCTCCACCACCGACATCGGGCAAGCTCAGACCAAGGGAAAGAGATTGCAAAGCTAATGGGCCTGTCCCACTTAGGCCATCTTCCAGTGGACTGCCGGTGACTGTCAAGATGCCGGCACTCGCCTGAAAAACACACACACTCACACACACACACACACACACACACACACACACACACACACACACACACACACACACACACACACACACACACACACACACACACACACACTCTCACACTCTCACACTCTCACACACACACACACACACACTCACACACTCTCACACTCTCACACTCTCACACTCACACACTCACACACTCACACTCACACTCACACTCACACTCACACTCACACTCACACTCTCACACTCACACTCACACTCACACTCACACTCACACTCACACTCACACTCACACTCACACTCACACTCACACTCACATACACTCATAACAAAGGCGGGGGACAGGGCAAGCGGGGGGGAGCGCTGTCTGAGTGAAATTCACACGGTGCAAAGCCAAGGTGACACAGACACACACCGCGATGAACAGGAAGGTTGGCGCTGTAATTAAGACGGCTAGCACAGTGTACAGTAAGTCCTTTAAAAGAGGGGGGGAGAAGGAGGGATAATGGGGGAGAAGGGGGGAGAAGGAGTGGAGACAACTTTTAAGAAGCCAGAGATACACGGCTGTGAAGCTCGGCGGACATTTAACATTACCAGTCGGTTATCCTTGGTTCTGAAAATTACTGCTTACCTTTTATTTCCCAATGAGCCAATGAAATTCACCGGTCAACACTGGCTACAACCTACGAGAACCTTCGACCTGCTGGCAACCCACTAGGACCTCCTGTCGACCCACCTACGGCACGAGAATTCTCGCTACTCTCCATGGCGGCTTCATTCTCGACGCCGCTAATTCTTCAACACGTTGAAACATTCACGGCGACCATAAAGAGGCCGCGACTAGTTCCCAGAAGGCGGGAACACCTCGCGGCCATGAAGGCGACTCACCGGCAACCACCCGCGAACATGTGGCAACCATGAGGCGACCGCATAGTCTCCTGCAGTCGACTAAAAGGTCGCCTAAGTGGGACAGGCCCATAACTCACTGGAAATTGTCCGAAACACAAAGTGATGGAGGAACTCAGAGGGCCAGGCAGCATCAATGGAGGGAATGGACTGACAACGTTTCGGGTGGGGACACTTCCTCAGACTGGAACGTCGTCTGGTCATTTCCCTCCACGTTTTTTTTTCTCTGGAGACTCCAGCACCTGCAGCTCCTCTGGGTTTCGCTAGAAGTTGCAGCAGTTATACGAGTCTGTTAATTTATCAGGTGCTCACAGATAGATATCTGTGTGGAACAGGGCCATCTATCAGCCTGAAAAGTGGTTTCCTGAAGCAGTAATCACCGCAATTAATGAGAAAGACCGTTTTGCTTAAAAGGCTCGAGAACGAATAGTCTTACAACTTCAGAAGTGCTTCTGATTCGGTGAGTCACTTTCAGCTTTTAATGCTCCCATCCCCACATGCCGTAGAGAAGTGCTCTCATATACTTCACAGACGGGAGTCATTACTCGTGCAGTCTAAGAGGATTCATTACCCACCAGCGAATGCAGAGGTAGCTGTCAACTTCGGAGCCGACAGGGACTGTGGAGAGGGTGACAGCGGTCGGTGCAACTGTGGTCACATCACGGTGACGGAGCGTGTGCGTGCGTGTGTGTGGCCCGGACATTGGACTGATGTCTGTGGGTCTCCGCTTAAGGGCCTGTCCCACTTGGCAGTCATTCGCACGCCATTTACGTGACCAGCTAGCGTGTGGGTAGCGTGTGGGACGGGCGCATGGAGTGGTGTGGAGGAGTGTGGACTTCGTCCTGCACAAAATCTCAGCGCGCCAACGGCCTGTCGCGTAACTAACGGCCAAAGTGGGACAGGCCCAAGACCCTGGCGCAACACAACGTCTCACCTCCAACATCAGCAGAAGCAGGCAAACGATCGCCAAACTCAGCCTGGGGCTCACGGCCGTTGCGGATCCGGATCCGCCCCCACTCCTAATCCCAGAACGGGGCCAAGACGATTGGAGATAGACACAAAATGCGGGAGTAACTCAGTGGGACCGGCAGCATCTCTGGAGAGAAGCAATGGGTGACATTTCGGGTCAAGACCCTTCTTTCAGACTGAAGAGTCTCGACCCGAAACATCATCCATTCCCTCTGTCCAGAGATGCTGCCGGTCCCGCTGAGTTACTCCCGCATTTTGTGTCCATCTTCAAATGACGTCACGCGCTCCAGAAGGCTGTGCGGACGCATGATGTTGCGTGCGACCGTCAGTCACTACCGGCCAAGTGGGACAGGCCAAGTGGGACAGGCCCTTTGTGCCCTGTGCCCTGGAGATTCTGTTTCCTGTAGTTTTGTTTCTTGTTTTTTTAATTTGGTATGACTGTATGGCAAAGCAAATGTCACTGTACCTCGATACACGTGACAATAAAGGACCATAGAACGTGGAATCATTGAACACTAGGGACAAGTTTGCAACTTACCAAAGCCAATGAACCTACAAACCTGTACGGCTTTGGAGTGTGGGAGGAAACCGGAATGTATGGTGAAAACCCGCGCAGATAACGGACAGAACGTACAAACTCCGTGCAGACAGCGCCTGGAGTCAGGATTGAACTCAGGCCTCTGCTGCTCTTCTTCTTCTTCTTCTTCTTCTTCTTCTTCTTGTGAATGAAACATAAACCAATAATAGTTGGATCTCAAGCCGGGTGTTGAGCAGCCAGGTTGTTGCCTCTGTTGGCGTCGATGTCTGCCGGGCCCTGACTGAGCTCCATGTGGTGGGTGGTAGAGCGGGCACCCAGAGATGACATGGTTGTCTGTCTGTTGTTCTGCTCCACATTCACAGGCTGGGCTCTGGCGGAGGGAGCCCCCATCTCCACACGCTGGCGTTGAAACGCCCAACTCCAGTACCAAGTCTGTTGAGCTTCACCCAGGCTCCTCTGGGGAGCTCAGACCCTGGACAGCTTTTATCTGGTGAAGAGATGTAGCTGTGTAATGGAGATGAGGTTGCCTTCCACTCCTGTGACCACTTGGTGGCCATCCAGTGAGCGTTTGTCTCAACTCCCTGGCCCCGTGAGGCAGTAACTCTACCGCTGCGCCACCGTGCCACACTGATTCCCACCCTTGAAGCGTGTGCTTTGAACTGGTTTTATGCAATGTGAATCACAATATAGCCTAGGCGTCCAGCAACTTGCGTGCCATACACAAGACGACAGTTTAGTCTCACATTGCGTTCATGTGAACTTGCTTTTGAATCTGGTGAACGATGTTACAGTTGAATCTACGTAGGAGAATGGAAATTTACTCAACTTTTCAATCAAGAGAAAGGATCTGTTTGTATTTGACTTGACAGGATTGGACAAGGAATCGTTGAAAGCTCAATGTGATTGGGTTGCTGGATGGTCGGGTGGAGAATCTGTGGGATTCGTTGCCACAGACGGCGGTGGCGGCCCAGTCTTAGGGTTGCCTTAAAGCGGAGATTGGCAGATTGTTGATTAGTGCGGGTGTCAGGGGCTGTGGGGAGAAGGCAGGAGAATGGGGTTGAGTGGGAAAGGTATTGTGATTCACATTGTGTCAAATCAGTTTAAGCTGGCCTGCGGCCTACACCAGCCTGAAGCCGCAGTCGCCGGTGGGGAAGCACCGGTTCAGGACTTACTTGTCTGAACATCTGGACGCCCGCAGCGGCTGCGGAGGGTTGAGGTCCCGACCACTGGCCAAATGTTGTGCCTTCCACCACAGTGATGAATGGTGTGGTGGATGTTTGTGTTCATGTTTTTGTGTTTTTGTGTGATCTTTTTCATTGTACCGCTGCTGGCAAATTCATTTCACTGCACTGTGTGTGCAAATGACGAATAAAACTTAATTGATTGGTTGATTGATGCTTCAAGAGTAGGAATGAAGGCGGCAAGGTGGCGTAGCGGTCGAGCTACTGCCTCGCAGAGCCATTATTGAATGGTGGAGTAGAGTCAATGAGCCAAATTCTGCTCCTGCCAGTTTAGTTCAGAGATACAGCGCGGAAACAGGCCCTTCGGCCCACCGGGTCCGCGCCGACCGGCGATCCCCGCACACTAACACCACCCTGCACCCACTAGGGACAATTTTTACATTTACCAAGCCAATTAACCTACAAACCTGCTCGTCTTTGGAGAGTGGGAGGAAGCCGGAGCACCCGGAGAAAACCCACGCAGGTCATGGGGAGAACGTGCAAACTCCATATAGACAGCACCCGTGGTCGGGATGGAACCCGGGACTCTGGCGCTGTGAGGCAGCAACTCTACCGCTGCGCCACCGTGACGCCCTCACCATTTTGCCACCCTATCCATGTTCTCCACAGATGCTGCCTGACCCGCTGAGTTACTCCAGCACTCTGTGAAACGTCACCTATCCATGTTCTCCACAGATGCTGCCTGACCCGCTGAGTTACTCCAGCACTCTGTGAAACGTCACCTATCCATGTTCTCCACAGATGCTGCCTGACCCGCTGAGTTACTCCAGCACTCTGTGAAACGTCACCTATCCATGTTCTCCACAGATGCTGCCTGACCCACTGAGTTACTCCAGCACCTTAAGTCCTTTTCTGTGGGCCAGCATCTTCTTTCAAAATGATGTTGGGAATCTGTTTAAATGTTGGTGATTGATCAAAATTGGCAAGAACACAGCAAATTATTGCACTGCTCCTCAATGCAGCTGAATGCAGTCTTCAGCATCTATCTAGCTGAGGTGGGGGCTTGGTTTGGACGCTTCACCTGCCGAGTGACACCACCAACATATTGGCAGTCTATGTATGACACTGGGCTGAGGCTGCATGTCAGTGCTTGGGGCTTAGAGTCATATCGTCACAGAAACACACCCTCAGTCACACGTTGTCCATGCTGACCAAGCTGGCTTATTCAATCAGTCCTATTTGCCTGCATTTGGGCCACAACCCTCTGAGCCCTTCCCATCCATATATTTATCCAAATGTTTATTTAAAGTTGTAACGCTATCTGCTTCTGTACCTCCCTCTGGCAGCTCGTTCCAGATACGGACTATGGGAATATCCTGTTTTTGCTACCAGATATGATAGCAAAACAGGAAGGCAGATTATTATCTAAATGGAGTCAAGTTGGGAAAAGGGGAAGTACAACGGGATCTGGGGGTCCTTGTTCATCAGTCAATGAAAGTAAGCATGCAGGTACAGCAGGCCGTGAAGAAAGCGAATAATGGCATGTTGGCCTTTATAACAAGAGGAGTTGAGTATAGGAGCAAAGAGGTCCTTTTGCAGTTGTACAGGGCCCTAGTGAGACCACACCTGGAGTATTGTGTGCAGTTTTGGTCCCCTAATTTGAGGAAGGACATTCTTGCTATTGAGGGAGTGCAGCGTAGGTTCACCAGGTTAATTCCCGGGATGGCAGGACTGTCATATGCTGAGAGAATGGAGCGGCTGGGCTTGTACACTCTGGAGTTTAGAAGGATGAGAGGATTTCTTATTGAAACATATAAGATTATTAAAGGCTTGGACACGCTAGAGGCAGGAAACATGTTCCCGATGTTGGGGGAGTCCAGAACCAGGAGACACAGTTTAAGAATAAGGGGTAAGCCATTTAGAATGGAGACGAGGAAACACTTTTTCACACAGAGAGTTGTGAGTCTGTGGAATTCTGTGCCTCAGAGGGCGGTGGAGGCAGGTTCCCTGGATACTTTCAAGAGAGAGCTAGATAGGGCTCTTAAAGATAGCGGAGTCAGGGGAAATGGGGAGAAGGCAGGAACGGGGTACTGATTATGGATGATCAGCCATGATCACATTGAATGGCGGTGCTGGCACGAAGAACCAAATGGCCTACTCCTGCACCTATTGTCTATTGTCTATCTCTCTGTTCTGCAACTCTCCATGGGCTCTGCCATTGACTGTGTAGGTCCGGCACCGATTGACTCACCACAGTGCATCACCTGGTGCTGGTCAGCATTCAATTCCATTTGTCGTTCCTTGGCTCACTTCCCCAACCCATGTCGATCTTGTAGATGTGGACACTTCTACACATCACCTCCCAGAGCCCATGTTGCTTGACGTAGAGGCACGATTTCTACCCAGGGGGCAAAACATGAAGTATTGGGCAATAAAATGTAAAATAGTTATTTCAAAGTTTTATGACGGTAGTAAAGTTTTATGCAAAACTTCAACATGTTTAATATGACTTACACTTGTGTCAATACTGTACAAAACTCAACGAGTAATCCATCTACCCTAGGATAACAAATTGGATTAGATTTTCTACACACTCATACAGAGCTCAAATTTAGTTTCTTGAGAAGTGAATACAACAATTATGACAACTCTATTAAGTGTAAAGCTGTTTTCACCTTCCCAATTTACCTCATATTTTGCTTGGGTAGTTTACACCCCAGCGGTATGAACATTGACTTTTCCAATGTCAGGTAGTCCTTGCTCTCTCCCACTTTCCCCTCCCCTTCCCAGCTCTCCCACAGCCCACTGTCTCCGCCTCTTCCTTTCATTTTCCCCCATCCACCCCCACATCACTGAAGAAGGGTCTCGACCCGAAATGTCACCTAATCCTTCGTTCCATAGATGCTACCTCACCCGCTGAGTTTCTCCGGCATCTACCATCCCAATTTACTTACTCATTTCTAGATTCCCAAAACTTGCAAACTCTGTACAGACTGCACCCGTGGTCAGGATGGAACCCGGATCTCTGGCGCTGTGAGGCAGCAACTCTACCGCTGGGCCACCGTACTGCCCTGAATTAACACTATCCTACACGCACCAGGGACCCGCTGAGTTACTCCAGCACTCTGTGAAACGTCACCTATCCATGTTCTCCACAGATGCTGCCTGACCCGCTGAGTTACTCCAGCACTCTGTGAAACGTCACCTATCCATGTTCTCCACAGATGCTGCCTGACCCGCTGAGTTACTCCAGCACTCGGTGAAACGTCACCTATCCATGTTCTCCACAGATGCTGCCTGACCCGCTGAGTTACTCCAGCACTCTGTGAAACGTCACCTATCCATGTTCTCCACAGATGCTGCCTGACCCGCTGAGTTACTCCAGCACTCTGTGAAACGTCACCTATCCGTGTTCTCCACAGATGCTGCCTGACCCGCTGAGTTACTCCAGCACTCTGTGAAACGTCACCTATCCATGTTCTCCACAGATGCTGCCTGACCCGCTGAGTTACCCCAGCACTCTGTGTTTACAATGCCATCCACATTGTGACAGAGACTATACAATCTGATAGCAATCTGATTACAATCTCCAAGTCAGGATTACTTCATCTTCTAATAATTAATGTAAATGTTCAGTCTTCACATCACTTTGCCACCAAATGAAATATAGTGATCGAGTGGAAATGTTCTAATCTATAATAATATTCCCTGGCATTTTAATTTTAAATATGAATTTTGAATGATTTTAAACCTTAAACTGTGTGATGAAAAAAATGGTGCTAATCAGCCCCTGATGTATTGGCACAGCTTAGATACAGACCTGACTGAAGAGAACAGGTCAAAATCAATCTTGCCAAAACCTCTGTGTAATTTGACAATTTGAACTCTTTAGAAGCGAGAGTACGTTGGTCTTAGAGAGAAATATCATAAGATCATTAGCTCATAAGAAATAGAATTGGGCCATTCAGCCCATCGAGTCTACTCTGCCATTCAATCATGGCTGATCTATCTCTCCCTCCCAACCCCATTCTCCTGCCTTCTCCCCATAACCCCTCCTCCATATTCGCACTGTTATCATCCTGTGTGCTGAGGTATGTTGTTCTGTGGAGTGGTACAGTCTGATGTGGTGCGGTTTCAAGGCCATAAGGGATAGGAGTAGAATTAGGCCATTTGGCCCATCAAGTCTACTCCGCCATTCATGATGACTGATCAATCTGTTCCTCCTAACCCCATTCTCCCGCCTTCTCCCCATAACCCCCGTACTAATCAAGAAGCTATCTATCTCTCCTCAAAGACTTGGGGCAGAGATAGATCTCAAGGGCTTGGCTTCCACAGCCTTTTGTGGCAATTAATTCTGACTAAAGAAATTCCTCCTCATCTCCTTCCTAAAGGTACATCCATTTAATCTGAGGCTGTGACCTCTGGTCCTAGACTCTCCCACTAATGGAAACATCCTCCCCACATCCACTCTATCGAAGCCTTTCACTATTCGGGAGGTTTCAATGAGTTCCCCCCCCCCTCGTTCCACAGTGAGCCCTGCGTGGGGGAATGTTGCCGACTGGCCTGCTGCAGACTGCAGGAGTACGTGCTGAGGGACGCACTGAAGCTCGGTGCAGCCAACGCCAAGGCTCGGTGGGGGAGGGCCACAGTCTAGGGTCCTTCAGCTGCTGGACATGGGGGGCAGAGTGTGGTGGGACACCCCTCAAAATAAGGGAAGGGATCCCACGCCAATGGGCCTCATGAGTGGCAAGGGTGGGGGCTAAAATTGTGATTTGGGGAAACAGTATTGAATGTATGTATAGCCTCCGAGAATTTCGGATGGAGTTTTGTATGGATCATGTATTGTATATATTTATTTCTCGAATAAAGTCTATTTTGAAATAAATAAAAAAGTGAACCCCGTGACCTCCCAGATCCGTTGTACTTCCCCTTTTCCCAACTTGACACCATTTAGGAAAAGGGGAAGTACAACAGGATCTGGGGGTCCTTGTTCATCAGTCAATTAAAGTAAGCATGCAGGTACAGCAGGCAGTGAAGAAAGCGAATGGCATGTTGGCCTTCATAACAAGAGGAGTTGAGTATAGGAAGAAAAGATAGAAGAGCCACGATTGAATGGTGGAGTAGACTGGATGGGCCGAATGGCCGAATTCTACACACAGTATGATAGCCGTGTGGCACGGTGGCGCAGCGGTAGAGTGGCTGCCTCACGGCGCCAGAGACCCGGGTTTGATCCTGACTGTGGGTGCTGTCTGTAGCGAGTTTGCACGTTTTCCCCGTGACCTGTGTGGGTTTTCTCCGGTTTCCTTCCACACTCCAAAGACGTGCAGGTTTATTGGTTAATTGGCCTGTGTAAGTTGTCCCTAGTGCACAGGATAGAACTAGTGTCCAGCTGCGGTCTCGGGGGGCACGAGCGTCTGTTTCCGCGCTGTATCACTGAACTACACTACCCCTCAGAGACCAACGTTCCACCCAGCCGTAGATTAGTGTCACTCATACTGTGGCTCAGCCCACATGCTAATTAGAGAGCTCTCTCTCTCTCTCTCTCTCTCTGGCAGACTAGTTGTATGCAGTTGGAGATGAAAGCACCCAGTGTTTCCTCTACAGAGTTGCTCATAAATGATTCTAATCACTGTGTGAGTCTGATCATCTCTACATGGTGTCAGAAGTGGGCTAGTGTGGTCGCTTAATGGCTGTGTTTTAAATCTTTTAAATCCGTATTTCATCCTTATTCTTTTTTGCTGCTACGACCATGGTCGAGACCCAATCTGAGGGGTCAGCGACGGGGGCAATCGCGCCCACAGTTGCCATTCTGTCGAGTTCACCTTGTACGCGGTCCTGCACAGCACGGGGAATCCGGTGTGCCCGACGGACAACTGGGAGTGTCCAACATCGCCAGGGAACACCAACCCATCCTTCCCACCAAAGCTGACACCAGCACCCACCCCCCCCTTCCACTTCCCAGCGCAACGTTCCAGGGAAGGATGACCACAAACCAAAATTATGTTCTCTGCCGTAATTACCCGAATAAAAAACCTTTCAGTGTCAAATGGGAAGAACGCAGTAAAAACAAGAATTATTTCTCCCAAGTGAGATTTTATTGTCAATTTAAAATTCCATTACAATGAGAACTTGGTTCTGTTCATAGAACATATAGGTGGCTGGACTTGGTCAGCAGAAGGTTTATAGAAGGGTTTCATAATGAAAAGAATATTTCAAAGATCTTAGCTGTGATCTATTGGTTCATTTAATATGTTCCCAGGCTAGGATATAGTATTTGATAACCAGCTACTTGCCTTTAATATCTGAGGGCTGTTTTACTGGCAACATCGTGTTCAGCCCTGTGATTTTAACTCTCTGACGTCAGCCCCAACCCCGGGACTCCACCAATTGGGAATGAGGCAGGCATTTTTAAAACACAAAGTGCTGGAACAACTTCACAAGAAATTGCAGCGAATTGTGGACGCAGCCCAGACCATCACACAAACCAACCTCCCCTCCATTGACTCCATCTAAAGAGGCAAGGCCAGCAGCACAACCAAGGACCAGTCGCACCCCGGCCACTCCCTCTTCTCCGCTCTCCCATCAGGCAAAAGGTACAGAAGTGTGAAAACGCACACCTCCAGATTCAGGGACAGTTTCTTCCCGGCTGTTATCAGGCAACTGAACCATCCGACCACAACCAGAGAGCACTTACACAACCAGAGAAACTTACAAAATTCTTAAGGGGTTGGACAGGCTAGATGCAGGAAGATTGTTCCTGATGTTGGGGAAGTCCAGGACAAGGGGTCACAGCTTAAGGATAAGGGGGAAATCCTTTAAGACCGAGATGAGAAAGACTTTTTTCACACAGAGAGTGGTGAGTCTCTGGAACTCTCTGCCACAGAGGGTAGTTGAGGCCAGTTCATTGGCTATATTTAAGAGTGAGTTGGATGTGGCCCTTGTGGCTAAGGGGATCAGAGGGTATGGAGAGAAGGCAGGTACGGGATACTGAGTTGGATGATCAGCCATGATCATATTGAATGGCGGTGCAGGCTCGAAGGGCTGAATGGCCTACTCCTGCACCTAATTTCTATGTTTCTATGTTTTCTAGCAGCGCTGAACTACTATCTACCTCATTGGTGACCCTCGGACTATCCTTGATCAGACCTTTCTCGTTTTACCTTGCACTAAATGTTATTCACTTATGCATCTATACACTGTCGACGGCTCAATTGAAAGCGTGTGTTGTCTTTCCGCTGACTGGCTAGCACGCAACAAAAGCTTTTCACTGTACCTCGGTACACGTGACAATAAACTAAACTCAGCAGGTCAGACGGCATCTGTGGAAGGAATGGACAGACGGCGTCTCAGGTCCGGACCAGAGTCTGAAATAGGCTCCCGACCCGAAACGTTGCCCGTCCATTCCGCAGAAGCTGCCTGACCCGCAGAGATCTTCCAGCACTTTGTGTTTTGGTCCAAATTCCAGCACCTGCAATTTCTTGTGACTCCTTTAAAAAAAAATGTTTAGTATTAGAATGAAAAAGCCAGCCTTTGAATGGTTGAGAATTTTAATTTAAATATAATCTAATGTGCCATCTTCTGGGAATTATGGTAACGAGAGCCAACTTTGTTTAGTGTGAGACGGTCTCAAACTAAACAAAGTTTAGGGGCGGAAAACACGGGGGGGGGGGGGGGGCAGTGGGGACACTTGCTGGAATTTAGGAGATTGAGGGGGGATCTTATAGAGACTTACAAATTTCTTCAGGGTTTGGACAGGCTAGATGCAGGAAGATTGTTCCCGATGTTGGGGAAGTCCAGAACAAGGGGTCACAGTTTAAGGATAAGGGGGAAGTCTTTTAGGACCGAGATGAGAAGATCTTTTTTCACACAGAGAGTGGTGAGTCTGTGGAATTCTCTGCCACAGAAGGTAGTTGAGGCCAGTTCATTGGCTATATTTAAGAGGGAGTTAGATGTGGCCTTTGTGGCTAAAGGGATCAGGGGGTATGGAGAGAAGGCAGGTACAGGATACTGAGTTGAATGATCAGCCATGATCATATTGAATGGCGGTGCAGGCTCGAAGGGCCGAATGGCCTACTCCTGAGCCTATTTTCTATGATTCTATGACACGTCCCCCCCATGTTTTGAGAGGTGGGGGACATCCCCCCCACGCCCCCCCCAAGACCTGCACCTCATCCGCAGCTAGGATCGATCCCGGCCAGCTCTCCGGAGCTGTCCCGTCCCCACCCGAGAGCCCCCCCCCCCACGGGTGGTCAGAGAGGTTGGGAGTCAGACGCGAGCTGTACCTCCAGCCCACAGCCAGCGCAGAGAAGCAGCGCTAAACCCAGCTCACTCTGCCTGGTTAACCTGCCTGGGTTTGTGGGAAATATGGGCAGCTCGGAGAAGCAGCGCTGGTGTCCCGTCAGTCCAGTCAGGGCTGCAGGGCCGTCCCCTCCATGTTTTGATAGCAAGTTCCGCTCTCGGTGAGACCGCACATGCAATCTTGTGATAAGTACTTTCAAGAGACAAGAGACACGAGACAAGAGACATTTATTGTCACATGCACCAATTGGTACAGCGAAATGTGTGGTCACCATACAGCCATATGAATAAAATAAAGAACACAGAACACGATAGTCATTCACATAGACTTCCCCACACAGTCGAATCAAAGTTTCCCACTGTGAGGGAAGGCACCAAAGTTCAGTCATCCTCCTCTGTTGTTCTGTTGTTCACCCGTGGTCGGGACCTCCCGAGCCCTCCGTAGTCGCCCGATGTTCAGGCCCGCTCGCCGGGATGATGGAAATCCAACGTCGGAACGGGAGAACATCCTCAGCGGCTTGGACTTCCGAATCGGCCATTTCTTACCGGAGACTGCGGCTCCCGAAGTCCACAGGCCGAGCCGTACGGAGATTCAACGCTGGCGGCCCCCGGCAAAGGGATCCCAGGACTCCGCGATGAAGTCAGCGCTGCCCGCGCTGGAAGCTCCGCAAACCACAGCTCCACGATGTTGAAGCAGCGGCTCAACACTCCGGAGCTTCAAACGGCGATCCGGGTAAGGCATCGCCCGCTCCACGGTGACTCCAGCGCTGCGCCGCCGCTGCTGAAGCTCCGGTCCGGTCTCCGGTCTCTGGTCTCCGGCAGGAAAGGCCGCGCCAATCCAGGTGGTAGAGGCCGCGAGGAGGGGGCAAGGACGCAATTCGGCGAATAGTAGCATCCTCGCCAGGAAGTGACTGGGAAACAGTTTCCCCACTTACCCTGCCCCCTCCCCCACATAGAAATACTAAAAAAAATCCTCCAGAACATACTTTTAACAAACTAAAAATTAAAAAAAGATAGAAAAACAGACAGACTGTAGGCAGAGGCTGCCATCGTGCGTCGCCCCTAATGGTTTCTAAAGGCAAGATTCAAGGTCAAGGGTCATATGTGCCAGCAATGGAACAATCCGATTCTACTTGCTGTAGTTTTACATACACATAAACACAAATATCCAACAATGGCGTACAATAAATGAACAATTAGCGCTTTAGTTTAGTTTAGAGATTCAGTCTAGCGCGGAAACAGGCCCCATCGATCCACTGCGTCCGCACCGACCAGCGATCCCCGCACACTAACGCTATCCTACACACACTAGGGACAATTTACATTTATACCAAAAAAGTCAACCTACAAACCTGCACGTCTTTGGAGTGTGGGAGGAAACCGGAGCACCTGGAGAAAACCCACGCAGGTCACGGGGAGAACGTGCAAACTCCGTACGGACAGTGCCCGTAGTCGGGATCGAACCCACATCTCTGGTGCTGAAAGTGCTGTAAGGCAGCAACTCTACCGCTGCACCACCGGGCCACCCTGTGGTAGTGGGTAATCAAGTGTAGTCCAGATAGCCATGGGAGTCAGTGGGTTTATAGTGGATGTCGGTCAGTAGTTGTCGGTCAGTAATCTGTTACCTGCGATGGAGATAGTGAGGTCCAGAAATGGTAGGGAGATGTCAGAAATGGTCCAGGTGAATAACAAATATAGTAGCAATGTTACAACATCAAGTCTGCAATTTATCCCATCAGATAAAGCATAAAAATAAGTTTAATTTGACACCTAGTTCACTTTCATATCTTCAGTATTAAAAAAGTTATGGCCATTTTCATACTCGGAAATTAGCATCTTGTTCCCTATTGCTTTTCCACTGACTTAACACAAAAGCTGTGATCGAGGACAGTCAAAAGCCCATAACCTTATTAAAAATTAAGAGAACTGAATGAAATTTTCAGTTAATATAGATTGAAGCATTCTGAAACAAATATAAAACATCTTACTTGGATGACCTGAAATTAAAGCATATAATTAGTTAATTACCTAATTGTAGCTAATTACAAAATTGACCGTTGTGACGGAAATAGTAATAAACACCCAGACTGCCTTGGAAATTCAAAAATGTGATATTCTCAAGATGAGAACTTTAATATTATTGTATTATATGCTGTAAGTCCTTAACAGATAGGTAAATAAATTACAATTTCTAGCAATAGACCAAGTCTCTATGGAGAAGATCAGTTGCTAGCTGGTACATTGGCATGTCATAATCAGTAGCATCATCATACTCCTCAGATTGTAACCAATAAGCAACTCTGTACACCTTGTTTTTCCTCAACTTTTCAATGTTGGCATTGTAAACTACACGTTTTTGCTCTTCAAACCACACATGACATGCCTTTCTGCCCACTACTTTCCCATTAATGTCCTGTAGGTTCCATTTCTTAAGAAAAGGATAATTTTTAAAAATAGCCTAAGTATCCAAATAACAAACTAATCCCATTCACACAGGATTGTTAAAGAAGGAACTGCAGATGCTGGAGAATCGAGTGTACAAAAAAGGCTGGAGAAACTCAGCGGGTGCAGCAGCATCTAAGGAGCGAAGGAGATGGGCGACGTTTCGGGTCGAGACCCTTCTTCAGACTGGTCAGGGATCAGGGAAATGAGAGATATAGACGGTGGTGTGGAGAGATAAAGAACAATTAATGAAAGATATGCAAAAAAGTATCGATGATAAAGGGAACAAGCCATTGTAAGCTGTTTGTAGTGTGAAATGAGAAGCTAGTGCGACTAGGGTGGGGGAGGGAGATAGAGAGAGAGGGAATGCCAGGGCCCGAGGGCTGAGGGAGAGGTGGGAAGGGGAGGAGACAGCAAGGGTTAACAGAATTGAGAAAATTCAATGTTCAAGCCCAGAGGATGCAGACTCCCCAAGCGGAATATGAGGTGCTGTTCCTCCAACTTGCGGTGTTGCTCACTCTGGCCGTGGAGGAGGCCCAGGACCGAGAGGTCGGATGCGGAATGGGAGGGGGAGTTGAAGTGCTGAGCCAGCTGGAGGTCGGGTTGGTTAATGCGGACCGAGCGGAGGTGTTCGGCGAAACGATCGCCAAGCCTCCGCTTGGTCTCACCGTTATAGATCATCTGGCATCTGGAGCAGCGGATGCAGTAGATGAGGTTGGAGGAGGTGCAGGTGAACCTCTGTCGGACCTGGAAGGACTGCTTGGGTCCCTGAAAGGAGTGGAGGGGGGAGGTGAAGGGACAAGTGTTGCATTTCTTGCGGTTGCAAGGGAAAGTGCCCGGGGAAGGGGTAGAGCGGGAGGGAAGGGAAGAATTGACAAGGGAGTTGCGGAGGGAGCGGTCTTTGCGGAAGGCAGACAGGCGGGGAGATGGGAAGATGTGGCGAGTGGAGGGGTCACGTTGGAGGTGGCAAAACTGGCGGAGGACTATGTGTTGTACACACAGGAATTCACAATATAACATGATTTTAAAACCTCACTGTCATGAATTTATATGCCAGATGGAAGGAATTTAATGTTTAATTTTTCTTCGGAGTCACGTGAGTGATTCTGTGAAGAACCCCGCCAGTGCGCATGCGTGTCAGTACGTCAGCCCCATTGCTGCAAGGAGGCTGTGAGGAACAGAGCTCCTCCAGCGGTAAGTATTTAGACTGCAGGCAAGTGACAAAAACTCAGCTGGAGTAAAGAAGTCCATTTGCCGTGGTGCCCTTTTTTCTACTTGTCGTTTGCACCATGGACAAAACAGGTAAGGGGAAGCGGCGAGCCACAACCACCGCGGGAGTACGGGCTGTGAACGGCTGCCGCATACCCCAGTACAGTCGCCGGCAAAAAGCACAGCGACTGCAGACTTAGTGCTACACAGCACAGAGTCAGCGCCAGCCGGGCGCAAGGCAACTCAAAAGTCTGCTATGCCCACAGAGTCAGGGGATGATTCCCCACCGGGGCTGGATAGTGTGTTTCAACGCCTATCCCAAATGGAGCAACTGTTACATACAGTGCTCCAGCAGGGCACACTCCAGCAGGAGGAGTGTCAGCGCCACTCATAGCAAGAGGCACCAGCAGCAACAGGGCTGCTTGATAGCACCCTCATGGATGATGAGGCCCATGCGATGGGTCAGCTTAGTTCTGACCCCGACTCTGATGGTGAGGTTGAGCCAGGGGAAGAATGGGATTTGCCAGATGTCCCACCTCTGGCAGCACCATTTGCTATCCCATCAGAGTCAGGAGAGCCGCTGGGAGAACAGCTGGCCTCCACAGTCAATTACATGGTATCTCATCAACTCCAGGAGCTTACTATGAATGAAACTGCTAAGAAGCATAAGACTCCCAGGAACTGCGGTTTATTAAAAGTTCCGGCAGTAAACCAAATTATATGGGGTCAGATAGGAGTGGGCATGCGTACCCAAGATATAAAAATGCAGAGGATTCTAAGGCTATTGTGCTCGGGAATCACAGCGTTCGCAAGAATGATGGATGCAGGGCATGTGTCGGGGACACACCAAGAGGCACTAGGGTTGCTATGCAGCGCCCATTTCGAAATAAACTGTCTCAGGAAAAGGGCTATTAGGCCCACCATTAACCCAAGGTTCGCCGCACTCTGCAAACCCACCAATGTCCAGCCATCCCAACCTACTTTTTGGAGAAGACCTCACAAAACGGGTCAAGGAGATGAATGAGGAGGCAAAACCGGTGGGCCTGATCAAAACAATGATGACCGGCAAGCCTATAAAAAGGAGATATCCTTACAGGAACACTGCAGCTTCTGGGTTTACACCAGGAACAAGCGGTTGGTGCCCTGTGGTGGGATCACGAGCAACCATGGGGTTTCCTGCCAGGAACTGTGGACAAAAGGCCACACCAGTCACAAAGGAGGTAGGTGGACCTGGTTCTCATGGGAACATATTAAGTATAACACAGCCAAAAATTGGGGGTAGATTACATCTATTCTATGAAGAATGGAAGCAACTTACCTCAGATCCATTTATTATGAGTATTATTCAAGGGTTTCGGATTGAGTTCGATCCGAAAGGGGATTTACCTCTCCAGCATGTTCCTAGCAGAACACTCCATTTTTCGCAAACAGAAGTAATGGAGGTTCAGGCTTTACTTGAAAATTTGTGTAATAAAGGAGTAATTGAGAGGACGGTTCATCAAGTCCATCAATTTGTGTCATCAAAATATTTTTCCCCCGACCAAAAAAGGACGGAGGATCGCGTAGAATTTATTTTTGATCTACTCAACTCATCCTCTGCTCTAAATCGTCGTTTGCCTTACAGTATGGGACACTTCAAAATGGAAACGTTTGTTACCACTAAACAACTGATTTCCAGAGGGTGTTATATAGCAACCATAGATCTGAAAGATGCATATTACTCAGTGCCTGTTCATTTGGAGCATAGAAAGTATTTAAATTTACTTGGATAATCAATTATGGCAATTAAAGGCACTGCCTAATGGGTTAACTTTCTTCACTCCTAGAATATTCACTAAATTGTTAAAACCAGTACTGGGGCTACTTAGAGCTCAGGGCCATGTGATTATGGCTTATCTCGATGATATCTTAATTATAGGATAAACAAGTGAATTTGCTGAAGCATCTGTGGCAGTTGTTAAATTCACACTTGAAAAAATTAGGGTTTGTCATTCATTTAGGGGAAATCTAAATTGACACCTCTTACAACAATTGACTATTTGGGTTTCACAATTAATTCACTTAAAATGGTAGTGGCTCTGCCCAGCGACAAGAGGGTGGAGCTAATTGATGGTTGCATTAAACTTTTTAAAATTAAACGGGAGCATCAACCTCCAATCAGACAGGTGGCCAGTTTGCTCGGAAAATTAGTTGCAGCATTTCCAGCAGTGCAGTAAGGGCCTTTGCACTACCAGCACCTACAGAGGGCAAAGGAACAGGCACTCATGATACATTTGGGCCATTATAGTCGGCCCATGCAGTTATCAGCAGAGGCTGTTACTTCGAGCGCTGCATTTCAACATGTGAAGGGAGAGGGAGGAGGAGAGGAGGGGGTCCAGTAGAGCTTGAACACCTTCCATACAGGGTCAGGGTAACAGACTGAGGCGGACGAGCATTCATGTCAGTGCACTCAGTGGGGGGTGGGGTGCCCTCTTTGATGTCTACGAGCTCAAGCTTGTAGAGTTCCGCAGATGGAGTTATGGTTAGAAGCTTCGCTTCTGCAGACGTTCCCTACTTTCCTTGGGGAATTAACTACTTGGAGCTTTTGGGGGCTTTTTATGGGCTCAAGGCTTATTGTTCTAACACAAGTAGTCTGCATGTTCAGCTTCAGCAGTGGCGTATGTCAATCACATGGGTGGTATCAAGTCGCTATCTTGTGACAAACTGGCTAACCAAATCTGGACCTGGTGTATTGACAATAACATTTGGCTTTCAGCTCTTTATCTACCAGGTAGATTCAATATAGTAACAGAAATGTTAATAGCAGAAATTCCATGACAAAATAGAGCGGATGTTGAATCGGGACGTATTCGATGATATAATTATCAAATATGGAAGGCCAGATGTCGACTTGTTCGCATCCAGACTAAACCACCAGCTACCAAAATATGTGTCATGGGAACCAGATCCTGGGGCCGTAGCGATTGACACTTTCTAACTGCATTGGGGTGGTATGTATATATATGCATTTCCACCATTCTGTCTCATAAATTGATGTCTGCTTAAAATCAAGCAGGATGCCACTTCAGGGGTGCTGGTGATACCCGACTGGCCAACTCAGCCATGGCTCCCTTTGATATTGCAGTTGACGACACAACCCCTGATGGCTGTTCCCAAAGAAAGGGATTTACTGGTGCATCTGGTAACTGGCGAATGCCATCCGTTATATGACCGTATTGATTTGTTAATTTGCAGATTTTAAGAAGGCCATATCTGGGGCGAGGATTGTCTGGTCGAACTGTGGACATGCTCACTGCAGCTTGGAGAACGAGTACACAAAAGCAGTATATTTCTTATGTAAAAAAATGGAAAGTTTTCTGTGTACAAAATAATATTGACTATTGTACAGCTGGTATTTTGCATGTTCGAGCGTTCCTGCCAACACGCAACTACGATGAAGGGCTGAGTTATAGTGCAATCAATTCAGCCAGAAGTGCTTTGTCATCATATTTATTGACGAGGTCAGACAAACATCCTATTGGGTCTCACCCTCTCGTTGTTCGATTTATTAATGGAATTTTTAACTCCAGACCCCCTAAACCTAGATATATGGCAATCTGGGATGTAAGCGTGGTCCTCAGGCTACTTCGTGAGTGGGTCCCTGTCACGTCTCTGCCTTTGGCCAAAATCACCATGCTCATGGCATTGGTATCAGCACAGCGAGTACAGACATTACAAAAACTACAGCTAGATAGAATGGAAGTAGCTGCAGACAATATTACGTTCTACATTTATGACCTCCTCAAACAAAGCAGGCCAGGTTTGACAGGGTTCAAGATTGTGTTTTCAGCATATCCCACAGATCCATCCCTATGTGTAAAGACACATTTGATGCAATACATTGCAGCTACAAGGGCCTTGCGTAACATGGAAACAGGGTTGTTTATCAGTTACAAGAAGCCACATAAGAGAGTGTCAGTTCAGACTATCTCGAGGTGGTTGAAACATGTCTTGATTGATGCAGGTATAAACACTGATGTTTTCACATCTCATTCCACTAGGGCAGCAGCAACGTCGGCGGCAAGGGCGATGGACTTGCCCATCGACCATATTTTGGCTGATGTTTTGAACTTTCTACCATCGGCCGATTGCCGATCCGGGGCAGTTTGCCAACGCTATTTTAAGTTCTGTTTAAAGTTCCCCCTGGAATAGAGGGGTACTGTTGTTTTTTCTTATGACACGCATGCGCACTGGCGGGGTTCTTCACGTAATCACCAATGTAACTCCTCATAAAATCAAGATCAAACTTCAAACTGGTAAGTTCTCGTTTAATCTTACTATTCCCATAAATTAATCCAGAAACATCCACTCAATATAATTTAAATTATCATTTTTTGCACAATACATGGGACTAAAACTGATATTTAGTATAAAAATATTGACTATGGATAGACAATAACACAAAATATAGATGATTTAGATACTCTCATGACATGATTGTCCAAAAAAAAGAACATTTAAATCATCTTGCGAGTGGGTTTTTCTGGAATGCGATCGATTGGAACGTTGCATTTGCGGTGAATTTGAACCCCATATTGGCAGGAAAAACACTGCCGGTTCGTATGGGGCCCAAATCATATTTTTGCTTCATTAAATTTGATTAAAGCCATCCCAAGAAACAAGATTATATGTAAAATACACAACTTACATTTTGTTTTGGCCCATTCATGCCACCCATCACGTTGTAGGCGTTGAGGGCGTTAGAAGTCTCTTTTTATTTTAATGTAATTATTAAATTGTCTCGCAATTTAAAAAATAAATGGGGAACGGAAGTCGGATCGGTTTTCCTTCAGCAACTAGCAGCCCGAGGAAGTCCGCCTCCGATAAGCAGTAGAAAACTGCATTTTAATCCCGCCCCCCCCCCCAAGGCGGCAAAGTCGCGCACACGGCCAGTGGCAGAACTGCAGCGCTGCTGAAGGTAAGTTTTATAACATCGCTATAATCTGTATCTGGAACTAGCTGCCAGAGGAAGATAGAGATGCAGATATAATTACGACTTTTAAAAGATACTAGACTAAGTGGGACCAGTTGTAGGAATTTCCGAGAATGAAAATGGTATTAACATTTTTAATACTGAAGATATGAATGTGAATTAGATGTCAAATTAAACTTTGTTTTATGCTTTATCTGATGGGATAAATTACAGACTTGATTTTAAAAATCTCAAAACTTTGTAACATTGCTACAGATTGCCCTCTTGAGTGAAAAACTCTGTGGTTTGTCTTAAACCTCTCCCCACTCACCTTCAGGCTGCGCCCTCTAGTCTTAGAATTATCCACTCTGTGAAAAAAGACTGCACGTTAATTTTATCCGTGCCCCTCATGATCTTGTACTCCTCAATAAGGTCACCCCTCAGCCTCCTATGCTCCAAAGAAAACAGTCCCAGCCTGTCCAACCTCTCCCTGTAACAAGCACACATACACAGCTAACATCTTTGAGACTCCAAACCTTAAACATCACCTGTCCTCCAGAGATAGAAACATAGAAAATAGGTGCAGGAGGAGGCCATTCAGCCCTTCCAGCCAACATCGCCATTCAATATGATCATGGCTGATCATCCAGAATCAGTACTCCCGTTGCTATTGAGGGAGTGCAGCATAGGTTTACAAGGTTAATTCCCGGGATGGCGGGACTGTCATATTCTGAGAGAATGGAGCGGCTCGGCTTGTACACTCTGGAGTTTAGAAGGATGAGAGGGTATCTTATTGAAACATATAAGATTATTAAGGGTTTGCAGACACTAGAGGCAGGAAACACTGCGTTTTTTATTTTCCGTGTGTTCCTTGTATCTCCATCTTGCATCCTGGTGAATCTTGTGTGCCCGTTCCAATTTAATGATGTCCTTCTTGAAGCTGGTCGGCCAGAATGCCGCATACTCCGAGTCTGGTCTCACCAACGACTTGTAGTGATACATCGTGATATCCCATGGCAGCGCAATGTGGCATATGAAACATAAGGAAGAAGATAAGTTCAGGAAAATTGGCTTCAAGATTAAAGACACCAATCTCGCCAAAAGACACCAATCTCGCATGTCGGCGTGTGTTTTCTCCGAGATAGCGTGGGTTTTCTCCGAGATCTTCGGTTTCCTCCGACACTCCAAAGACGTACAAGCTTGTAGGTTAATTGGCTTGATAAATGTAAAAAAAATGTTCCTAGCGTGTGTAGGATAGTGTTAGTGTGCGGGGATCGCTGGTCGGCGCGGACCCGGTGGGCCAAAGGGCCTGTTTCCACGCTGCATCTCTAAACTAAACTAAACCAAGAAGAAGGGTGTTGATTTATTGGGGAATATACGTTTTAAATGCAACAGTAGTTATGCAAACGATGTCTAATTAGCTGATTTTATCAATAGTTTATCCATATAGAATATAATCTGAATTTCTCTTGGATGGATATGAGGAGGTATTGGTTGTCCAAGTTAATTTACTTTCCATTCATAAATTACAACTAATTAATTTCACTCATAAACCTTTATTATTAACAGTATAACAATCACACACTCCGAGTTTCATAAAGGCAGAATTTACATAGAATTCCCTCATTAATAAGGGTTGATTACATTTTTCCCCCAGACAAATTAGAAAAGAGTTCTCTGTCTGGATTTTGAATTATTCAGTTGGTGTACTTTGATATTTAACAGAGTGTTTTAATGATAATTAATATCACATTGATGTGATGATGTGTTCAGAATTATTACATCCACGTTTGATAATGGAGTTATTACTTTGGTTAGCTCAGAGGAGATGGGGTGCTGATGGGATCTTCCGTCTTCGTTGTTCAAAACCTCTTCACTATAGTTCGAAATAGAGTTCTATCGGCAATAGACAATAGGTGCAGGAGTAGGCCATTCGGCCCTTCGAGCCAGCACCGCCATTCAATGTGATCATGGCTGATCATCCCCAATCAGTACCCCGTTCCTGCCTTCTCCCCATATCCCCTGACTCCGCTATCTTTAATCTTATCATAGTCAGAGAGTCACACAATGACTTGGCAAGGAAACAGGCCCTTCGGCCCAACTCGACCATGCCAATCAAGTTTAGAAGGATGAGGGGGGGGGGACATCTTTGTAACTTGCCGAATTGTGAAAGGCCTGGATAGAGTGGATGTGGAGAGGATGTTTCCACTCGTGGGAGAGTCTAGGACCAGAGGGCACAGCCTCAGAATTAAAGGACGTTCTTTTAGGAAGGAGATGAGGAGAAAAATCTTTAGTTGGAGGGTGGTGAATCTTATGCAGTTGCCCCATCAAAGTCATTCCCATTTCCCTGTGTGTCTATGTCAGAACCTTGAGGGCTTAGCTTTAGGGTGAGAGGAGCAATGTTTAAAATAAATGAGCGGGGCAGGTTGTTTGTACACAGAGGATGGGTGTGGTGGGTGGTGGGTGCGGGAACGTGCTTCAGGGAGTGGTGGCAGCACTTTTTTTTTTGTAAACCATCATCTGCAGTTCCTTGTATCCATAGTTCACATTATATGTTCCCGATGTTCGGGGAGTCCAGAACCAGGGGCCACAGTTTAAGAATAAGGAGTAAGCCATTTAGAATGGAGATGATGAAAACTTTTTCACACAGAGGGTGGTGAGTCTGTGGAATTCTCTGCCTCAGAGGGCGGTGGAGGCCGGTTCTCTGGATGCTTTCAAGAGAGTTAGATAGGGCTTTTAAAGATAGCGGAGTCAGGGGATATGGGGAGAAGGCAGGAACGGGGTACTGATTGGGGATGATCAGCCATCTGATCACATTGAATGGCGGTGCTGGCTTGAAGGGCCGAATGGCCTACTCCTGCACCTATTGTCTATGGTCTATTTTGCATGTGTTTGACAGTTTTCCTTTGAGTCAGGGTGAATTTATTAGGTGAGGTCCCCGAGAAAGCGTTCCTGCAGTTTTAGCTTCAGAGAGAGCTGGGTCCTGGGCCAATAGCTTGAAGCCGCTAAATCAAACAGCTCAACACAGCCTGAATGGAAACTCCCCTTATTCTTTGAAAAATAATTTTTCTTTCTGCTAAAGGAGAACATACATACATTTTTAATACATTTAAACGGCGCTGTCGGCAAGCTATCGATTTGGCCTTGAGAGAGTAAGGCCTTGGCCTTGAGAGAGAATTATTTTTTAAAAGAATGCTTTGGGTTTCTGTTATAAGAAAATTGTTTCATGAGACACAAATGGGAACTCTCAATCAGTCGGCCAAATGCCACCAGAATCATTTTTCCAAATGATCTGGCAGAGAATGCAGGATTTGTTCACAAGTGATAGGAGCAGAGTTAGGCCATTTGGCCCATCAAGTCTATTCCGCCATTCAAATCATGTCTGATCTATTTCTCCCTCCTAACCCCATTCTCCTGCCTTCTCCCTGTAACCCGTACTAATTAAGAATATATCTATCTCTGCCTTAAATACCCAATTACTTACCCTCCACAGCCATCTGTGGCAAAGAATTCCACAGATTCACCACCCTCTGGCTAAAGAAATTCCTCCTCAGCTCCTTCCTGAAGGTACATCCATTTTATTCTGAGGCTGTGACCTCTGGTCCTAGTCTCCCCCACTAATGGAAACATCCTCTCCACATCCACTCTACCCAGGGTTGCTCGCTGCCTGCCCATGTTAGACAGCAGGGTTGTTATGCCCAGAGCATGATTGTGAATTCCCTGCTCCACCGTAAAGCTGTATGGCCAGACGTGACCTTTCAATGTGAGTCCATCACCAGCACAGAACATGGATAGAGTTCCCTGGTCCTCTCCTTTCACCCCATCCAGCCTCCGCATCCAACACTTCACTCTCTGACCTTTCCATCACCTCCAATGTGATCCCACCACTAGTCACATCTTCCCATCCCCACCCCTTCCTGCAGAGACATGGACAACATACACTGCCGCACTGGTGAGTAAGGCAAGGCTGCGCCTTTAACAACTCAGGCAACTGAGGAAATTCAGAATCTCTCTGAGGATCCTTCAGTGCTTCTACTCTGGGGCTGTAGAAACCATCTTGTCCGGCAACATCTCGATCTGGTTTGGCAACAGCTCTGCCCAGGACAGGAAGGCTCTGCAGAGAGTAGTGCGTTCGGCCGAACGCACCACGGGAACTACACTCCCCCCCTGCAGGACCGATACACCAGGAGGCGCAGATCCAGAGCCAGCAACATTATGGGGGACCCCTACCCCCCCAGCAACGGACTGTTCCAGCTGCTACGGTCAGGCAAGCGCCTCCGCTGTCACTCTGCGAAAACAGAGAGGCTGAGACGGAGTTTCTTCCCATAGGCCATTGGGACTGTAAACTCTGATCTCACCGGGGACTAATTTACTGTTGTGTTGTGTCTTTTGTAAAAAGATATTTTCTAATATGTAAATACTGGTTCTGTTCTATTCTGTTCTGTAGTGTTTGCACAAGCCACGAGCATTGCCACTCTCATTTCACTGCACAGCTTGTATGTGTATGTGACGAATAAACGCGACTTGACGATTCCCTCCGCAACTCTGTTGTGAACGATTGCAGCAGGATCTGGATCGGTTGGCCAGGTGGGCGGAGGAATGGTTGATAGAATTTAATACAGAGATGTGTGAGGTGTTGCATTTTGGGCGCAGGAACCAAAGATCCTAGAGCGAGCAAGATAGATCACTCGACGGGGGAAAAACACCTTAGCACGGGAAGCGGTCATGGCAGATTCATATAAACCATATAACCATATAACAATTACAGCACGGAAACAGGCCCTCTCGGCCCTTCCAGTCCGTGCCGACCATTTGTTTTCCCCTAGTCCCATCTACCTGCACTCAGACCATACCCCTCCATTCCCTTCACGTCCATATACCTATCCACTTTAGTCTTAAATGTTAAAATCGATCCTGCCTCCACCACTTCTGCTGGAAGCTCATTCCACACAGCCACCACCCTCTGAGTAAAGATGATCCCCCTCTACGTTACCCGAAACCTCTGTCCCTTAATTCTCATGTCATGCCCTCTTGTTTGAATCTTCCCTACCCTCAATGGGGAAAAAAACGTTTCCACGTCAACTCTGTCTATCCCTTTCATTCATTTTAAAGACCTCAATCAAGTCCCCCTTACAACCTTCTGCACTCCAAAGAAATAAAGACCTAACTTGGTTCAACCTTTCTCTGTAACATAGTTGCTGGAACCCTGGGCAACATTCTAGTAATTCTCCTCTGTACTCTCTCTATTTTGTTGACATCCTTCCTATAACTAGGCGACCAAAATTGTACACCATACTCCAGATATTGGTCTTACCAATGCCTTGTACAATTTTAACATTACTTCCCTACTCCTATATTCAATGCTCTGATTTATAAAGAGACCATAAGCTTTCTTTACCACTTCTCCGTATCTATGCGATTCCATCTTCAGGGAACTATGCACAGTTATTCCTAGATCCCTCTGTTTCCAAGCATCCTCTAATTTCCCTACCATTTACCATGTACTTCCTATTTGATTTGTCCTGCCAAGATGTAGCACTTCACACTTAACAGCATTAACTCCATCTGCCATCTCTTTCAGCCCACTTTTCCCAAATGGCCCCATATCTCTCTGTAGACTTTGAAAATCTACTTATTATCCACAACACCACCTATCTTAGTATCATCTGCATACTTACTTATCCAATTTTCCACCCCATCATCAGCATCATTTGATGTACATGACAAACAACAGTGGACCCAACACAGATCCCTGAGGCACCCCCTGGTCACCGGCTTCCAAACCTGGCAAAACAGCCATCCACCATTACTCTCTGACATCTCCCATTCAGCCACTGTTGAATCCATCTTGCTTACTCCGCCATTAACTCCCAAAGATTGAACCTTCTTAACCAACCTTCCATGGGGAACCTTGTCAAAGGCCTTACTGAAATCCATATAGACAACAATCCACTGCTTTACCCTCATCAATTTCCCTAGTTACCGCTTCAAAAATTCAAGGTTTGTCAAACATGACCTTCCAGGCACAAAATCCATGTTGACTGTTTCTGATCAGACCCTGTTTATCCAGATGCTTATATATATTATCTCTAAGTATCCTTTCCATTAATTTGCCTCACCACTGACGTTCAAACTAATAGGTCTATTATTGCTAGGTTTATTCTTTGAACCCTTTTTAAAACAATGGAAAACATGCGCAGTACGCCAATCCTCCGGCACTATTCCCGTTTCTAATGACATTGAAATATTTCTGTCATAGCTCTGCTATTTCTACACTAACTTCCCTCAATGTCCTAGGAATATCCTGTCAGGACCTGGAGACTTATCCACTTTTATATTTTTCAAAAGTGTCAGTACTTTCTCCTCTTTGAATCTCATAGTTGCCATAGCTACTCTACTTTTTCCCCTTAACTCACAGAGTTCAATATCCTTCTCCTTGGTGAATACCGAAGAAAAGAAATTGTTCAATATCTCCCATCTCTTTTGGCTCTGCAGATAGCTGTCCATTCTGGTTCTCTAATGGTCCAATGTTTTATCCCTCGTTATCCTTTTGCTATTTAATATAGCTGTAGAAACCCTTTGGGTTTACTTTCACCTTTCTTGCCAAAGCAACCCTCATATCTTCTTTTAGGCCTTCCTAATTTCTTTCTTAAGATTCTTTTTTTACATTCATGATGGTAATCTTCGGCCCATTTCGTAACCGGTTCCGCTCCGCACCAAAGATCCCATATTTGCAAAGATACTAGTGCGGAGACGGAAGCGTTAGTTACGGAACATCGTGTTATAAAAATTAAAAGTTTGTATTTGTTTTGGGGGTAAAGAAAATTCTTCTCCTCATTCATCGAATTTTATGATAATTTTTTATTAACACAAACTGTTCCCCCCAACGTTGATTACACGCGAAGTTGGGTCGGGTCGGATTACTGAAATGGATGAAAAAAAGGCGCACGTGCCACTCCGTTGCATACTGCACGTCAGCCCTTTGCATTTTGAAGGAGTGGTCTATCTTGCTTCGCTATAGGATCTTTGGCAGGAAGTGCAAAGGTGAATGGGAAAAGGCCCTATGGGTCTGTGTAGAGTGTGTAGAGCAGAGGGATCCAGAGAGTCATTGCATGGTTCCTTGAAGGTGATAGGGGGAGTCGCAGGTAGTGCGCTTGGTTGGTTTGGTAGGTAAGCGGGTGGTCAAAAAGGCTTTTGGCACTTTGGCCTTCATCAGTCAGAATATTGAGTATAGAAGTTGGGAGGTCACGTTGCAGTTGTATCAGACGTTGGTGAGACCGCATTTATAATATTGTGTTCAGTTCTGGGCACCGTGTTATAGGAAAGTTATTGTCAGGCTTGAAAGGGTTCAGAGAAGATCTACCAGGATGTTGCCAGGGCTAGAGGGTGTGAGCTATAGGGAGAGGTTGAGTAGGCTGGGACTATTCCTTGGAACGCAGGAGGATGAGGGGTGAACTTATAGAGGCGTATAAAATCATGAGAGGAATGGAAACATAGAAACATAGACAATAAGTGCAGGAGTAGGCCATTCGGCCCTTCGAGTCTGCACCGCCATTCAATATTGTAAATAAGCAATTCACAAACTCTTAAAGTGTGCAACATAATGATAGCACAGGGTATTACATACATCATCAAGCACTGGCTACATTCTTCTACTGAACTGTACCCAGGGAGGGGAAGGCTTTATGATTGATGTTAACTAGGTGGGGTTAATGGTACTGAGGTAACTATATTATTGGTTGCATATATAAACCATCTACAAATATGATCATGGCTGATCATCCAACTCGGTATCCTGTACCTGCCTTTCTCCATACCCCTGGATCCCTTTTAGCCACAAGGGCCACATCTAAATCCCTCTTAAATATAGCCAATGAACTGGCCTCAACTACCTTCGTGGCAGATAATTCCAGAGACTCACCACTTCTCTGTGTGAAAAATGTTTTCCTCATCTCGGTCCTAAAGGAATTCCCCCTTATCCTTAGACTGTGACCCCTAGTTCTGGACATCCCCAACATCGGGAACAATCTTCCTGCATTAGCCTATCCAACCCCTTAAGAAATTTTGTAAGTTTCTATAAGATCCCCCCCTCAGTCTTCTAAATTCTAGCGAGTTCTAAAGCCAAGTCTATCCAGTCTTTCCTCAAATGAAAGTCCTGACATCCCAGGAATCAGTCTGGTGAACTTTCTCGTACCCCCTCTATGGCAAGACCTGTCTTTCCTCAGATTTGGAGACCAAAACTGTACGCATACTCCAGGTGTGGCCTCACCAAAATTTCCCTGTTTACAACTGCAGTAGTAAACCTCGCATGCTCCTATACTCAAACCTTTCGCTATGAATGCTAACATACCATTTGCTTTCTTCACTGCCTGCTGCACCTGCATCATGCCTACTTTCAATGATTGTGTTTTTTGGTGTACCATGACACCCAGGTCTCATTGCATCTCCCCTTTTCCTAATTTGCCACCATTACGATAATAGTCTACCCTCCTGTTTTGCACCAAAGTGGATAATCTCACATTTATCCACATTTATACTGCATCTGCCATGCATTTGCCCACTCACCAGCCTATCCAGTCACCTTGCAGCCTCCTAGCCATTCCTCTCACCTAGACCTAATAGACCTAACACTACCCCCAGTTAGTGTAATCCGCAAAACGTGGAGATATGTTGCATTCAATTCCCACGTCCAAATCATTAATATATATTGTAAATAGCTGCGTTTGGGTCCCAGCACTGAGCCTTGCGGGTACCCCACTGTCACTGCCTGCCATTCTGAAAAAAGGGGAACCGTTGGCGTTTTATCTCCTACCTTTTTGCTTCCTGTCTGCCAGCCAGTTCTCTATATCACATCAATACTGAACCCCCAATACCGTGTGCTTTAAGTTTGTATACTAATCTCTTATGTGGGACCTTGTCGAAAGTCTTCTGAAAGTCTAGATCTAACACATCCATGGTTCTTCCTTATCCCACTCTGATTTTCTAGTTCCCATCCTCGAAAAAATCTATAAGATTCGTCAGACAATGATTTACCTTTCGTAAATCATACTGACTTTGTCCAATGATTTCACCCACTTTCCAAATGTGCTGAGTATCCCATCTTTAATAACTGACTCTAGCAGTTCCCCCACTACCGATGTTAGACTAAACTGGTCTGTAATTCCCCGTTTTCTCTCTCCCTCCTTTTTTTCAAAAGTTGGGGTTACATTAGCTACTCTACAATCCTCAGAATCAATCCAGAATCTAAGGAGTTTTGAAAAATTATCACTTATGCATCCATATTTCTATGGCTACTTCCTTGAGTACTCTGGGATGCAGACTATCTGGCCGGCTGGGGTTTTATCGGCCTTTAATCCATTTTAACAAAAACCCCCCCCCCCCCCCCAAAATTTACCCAACACCACTTCTCGGCTAACCTGGATTTCACTCAGTTCCTCCACCTTATTTGACCCCCCGGTCCCTGCTATTTCCGGCAGATTATTTATGTCTTCCTTAGTGAAGACAGAACCAAAGTAGTTATTCAATTGGTCTGCCATGTCCTTGTTCCCCATGATCAATTCACCTGTTTCTGACTGCAAGGGACCTACATTTGTTTTAATTAATCTCTTTCTCTTCAAATATCTATAAAAACTTTTGCAGTCAGTTTTTATGTTCCCTGCCAGTTTCCTTTCATAATCTATTTTCCCTTTCCTAATTAAGCCCTTTGTCCTCCTCTGCTGAACTCTGAATTTCTCCCAGTCCTCTGGTAGGCTGCTTTTTCTGGCTCATTTATGTGCTATTGAATAGATTGGGTAGACGCACAGAGTCTCTTGCCCAGAGGTGGGGAATCCAGGACCAGAGGACATAGGTTCAAGGTGAAGGGGAAAAGATTTAATAGGAATCTGAGGGGTAACGTTTTCACACAAAGGGTGGTGGGTGTATGGAAGATGCTGCCAGAGGAGGTAGTTGAGGCAGGGACTATCCCAACATTTAAGAAACAATTAGACAGGCACATGGATTGGACAGGTTTGGAGGGATATGGATCAAACGCAGGCAGATGGGACTAGTGTAGCTGGGACATTTTTGCCGGTATGGGCAAGTTGGGCTGATGGGCCTGTTTCCACACTGTATCACTCTATGACAAGTGCAGTTGGGACATGTTGCGGTATGGGGGGGTAGCCGGAACATGCCGAAGCAAGTTGGGCAGATGGGCCTGTTTCCACACTGTATCACTCTATGACAAGTGCAGTTGGGACATGTTGGCCGGTATGGGCAAGTTGGGCCGAAGGACCTGTTTCCACACTGTATCACTCTATGACTCTAACTCCATGGTTCATTCATCACTTCGCACACAAACTACCCCCTCCCCAGGTACTTCACCCTGCAACCGCAGGAGATACACCACCTGTCCCTGCACCTCCCCCCTCGCCTCTATCTAGTGACCCAGTGACACTTCCAGGTGAGGCAGAAGTTCACGTGCACCTCCTCTAACCTCATTTACTGCATCCGCTGTTTCAACATGTGGCCTCCTGTACATCGGCGAGACCAAGCGTAGACTCAGCGACCATTTCGTGGAACACTTGCGCTCGGTCCTCCAAGACCCGATGAACGTTCTGGTTGCCAACCAATTTAATTGTCAATATTCTGATGATGTGGTGACTGCTGCTCTCCTCTATAATCTCACTGCAGGAAGAGCGTTCCAAGTATCCCGCGAGGAAATAACGTCTCGCACACATGAAACTACGATGAATGGACGAGGCCGAGAAATGAAACTTGTCCCTTTCCAGCTCAATTATTCAGGAGCCTCCCGTCTGATGACAGCTACCCTCGTTAAGAATAAGGAGTAAGCCATTTAGAACGGAGACGAGGAAACACTTCTTCATACAGAGAGTTGTGAGTCCGTGGAATTCTCTGCCTCAGAGGGCAGTGGAGGCCGGTTCTCTGAATACTTTCAAGAGAGAGCTAGATAGGGTTCTTAAAGATAGCGGAGTCAGGGGATATGGGGAGAAGGCAGGAACGGGGTACTGATTGGGGATGATCAGCCATGATCACATTGAATGGCGGTGCTGGCTCAAAGGGTCGAATGGCCTCATCCTGCACCTATTGTATATTGTCTATTGTCTATTAAAGAAGTCCAGGGTTATCCGGGCTGGAGGACTGTTCAATCAACAGGATATCTTCATTCTCAACCTAATTGCCTGACATATATGATCAGCCATGGTGTATGAGTGAATGGCGGTGCTGGCTCGAGGGGCTGAATGGCCTACTCCTGCACCTATTGCTATTGTCTAAAATTCAAGCATCACCCAGTTTTGCAATGGAATCAAGGGATGCGGGGAGAAAGCGGGAACGGGGTCTGATTGTGGGTGAGCAGCCATGATCACATTGAATGGCGGTGCTGGCTCGAAGGGCCGAATGGCCTCATCCTGCACCTCTTTTCCATGTTTCTAGATGAAGGGTCAAATGGCTTACTCAAGGTTAAGTTGATAAGTTTAAGTTTATAAGTTTATTGGCCCAGTATATTCACATACAAGGAATTCGTAGTGCCCGGGTCACCTGCGTGCCCTGGGACTGGCTGTCGTGCCCGGGTCGGCTCACCTCCACCACACTCGTGCACCTTTCTTCTATCTTGCTTTGTTTCTGCGTTCTACGATCCAGATTCCTCTACGGTGTTTATGCGCTGCAGCGATGACTTCAACCATCTGATGTGTAATCGGTGATCCCGACCCCTCCTGACGGTACAGCCTGGAAACTCCAGCCACGCTTAACATCTTTGCTCGCTGCATTGCAGAGCTGAACAAAGACCCTATAGCGGGAGCAAGACAGGCCCTCCCTGCCCTAAATGCAATGAGCTGACGTTGTAGTTTACGCAACGGAAACGGAACGTCGGGCCTTTTTTTCATCCATTTCCGTCCGCACCCGACCCCGACCCGACCCGACCCTGAACCCGACCCGACACCCGCAGTGTAAATCAACTGTTTGACGCGGGGAACAGTTTGTGTGTTAATAAATTTAAATTCTGAAAATGAGGAGAAGATTTTTATACCAAATAACTTTTATTTTTAACGAGGATGTTGTTTCCGTAACCGGCTTCCGTCTCCACGCGAAAAAGCATCCTATGGGATCTTTTGGTGCGAGAAAGAAGCCGGTTACAGAAATGGACTTGGCCGAAAAATTACCCTCGAAATCTGCCCCCCATGACCTATACTACGTCTTTTTTCGTCGACGTGATCTACCTTGCTCCTGTAGGATCTTTGGGGGGGGGGGGGAGGGGCGGGGGAATACTGGACACACCCCTCCGGGAAATGCAAGCATTCATCCCACCCAGGTAAGAACAGAGGAAGGTCAGAGCTCATCTCGATACGATACGATGAAACTTCATTCGTCCCCGGAGGGAGATTGTTCTGCCGACAGTCACGACACACAACAAGCTTACACGGAAACGTGAAATTAAAAAGTGTAAACAAAAGAAAAGCCACGCGACTGTTTGGCTTGCCGTTTTTGTGCACAGCGCTATTCACCGAACAAAATGAACAACACAGCCCTTATCCCCTGGTTTGAGCATTCTAAACCGGAGTGACCCCCCACACCCCCCCCCCACCAGCTGTCCCCTTTGTTCTCCCACTGTTCTTCACGGTGGCGTTTACGCCGGGATCACCAGGCCTCCCCACCTCGCCCCTACATCCCTCTCAACATCACGCTCTTGAAGCTTTCGATGAAATACATTTTGTGCCGTTCGACTTCACATGCTGCCTGCATGCTGGAGAATTTGGGTTGTGAGGTGCAGGAGATGAATGAATGGACAAGTTTATTGGCCAAGTATTCACATACAAGGAATTTGCCTTGGTGCTCCGCCCGCAAGTGACAACAACATACAGTGACAGTTAGAAATGACAAATAAAACATTAAACATTAATAATAAAACATTATCGATTAAACCTGTGAATTAAATAAAATAACCATATAACCATATAACCATATAACCATATATAACAATTACAGCACGGAAACAGGCCCTCTCGGCCCTTCCAGTCCGTGCCGACCATTTGTTTTCCCCTAGTCCCATCTACCTGCACTCAGACCATACCCCTCCATTCCCTTCACGTCCATATACCTATCCACTTTACCTATCCACAAAATACCAGAGCAAAAGGAGGCTACAGATTTTTGGTTATTGAGTAGAGCAACTACTCGTGGAAAAAAGCTGTTTTTGTGTCCGGCTGTGGCAGCTTTGACAATCTGGAGTCGCCTTCCAGAGGGAAGTGATTCAAAGAGTTTGTGGGCAGGGTGAGAGGGTCAGAGATGATCTTACCCGCTCGCTTCCTGGCCCTTGCAGTGTACAGTTCATCAATGGAATGAAGGTTGCTGCCAATAACCTTCTTGGCTGATCGGACGATCGGACGATGTCACACGTGTCCTTGTACCTCCTCCCTCGCCTCCATCCAGGGACCCCGACTGTCCTTCCAGGTGTGACAGATGTTCACCTGCACCTCCTCTAATCTACTGCACCTACGTGTGTCCACCTGAGCGTTGAAGAAGGAACTGCAGATGCTGGGAAATCGAAGGTAGACAAAAGTGCAGGAGAAACTCAGCGGGTGCAGCAGCATCTATGGAGCGACGGAAATAGGCGACCTTCCGGGTTTCGGCCTGAAACGTTGCCTATTTCCTTCGCTCCATAGATGCTGCTGCACCCGCTGAGTTTCTCCAGCATTTTTGTCTACCTATACCTGAGAAATTAGGGGGTAACCTTGGATACGTAAAACAAAGCATCTCACTACGACTTGTCTCTGAAGAAGGGTCTCGAGCCGAAACATCACACATTCCTTCTCTCCACAGATGCTGCCTGCCCCGCTGAGTTACTCCAGCTTTTTGTGTCTATCTTGGGTGTAAATCAGCATCTGCAGTTCCTTCCTACACCTGACAATAAAAGTATCCCATCTCATCTAATTTAGGTTGGATTTGGTGCGTTAAGGTACATTTGGTCATAAGGTCATAAGGAACAGGAGTAGAATTAGGCCATTCGGCCCATCAAGTCTACTTCACCATTCAATCCTGGCTGATCTATCTCTCCCTCCTAGCCCCATTCTCCTGCCTTCTCCCCATAACCCCTGACACCCGTACTAATCAAGAATCTATCAATCTCTGCCTCAAAAATATCCACTGACTTGGCCTCCTGTGATAAAGAATTCCACAGATTCACCACCCTCTGACTAAAGAAATTCCTCCTCATCTCCTCTCTAAAAGAACACCCTTTAATTCTAAGGTTGTGACCTCTGTTCCTAGACTCTCCGACTAGTGGAAACATCCTCTCCACATCCTCTCTATCCAAGCCTTTCACTATTCTGTACGTTTCAATGAGGCCCCCCACCCTCATTCTTCTAAACTCCAGCGAGTACAGGCCCAGTGCCGACAAACGCTCATCATAGGTTAACCCACTCATGCCTGGGATCATTCTTGTAAACCTCCTCTGGACCCTCTCCAGAGCCAGCACATCCTTCCTCAGATATGGGGCCCACAATTGCTCACAATATTCCAAATGCGGCCTGACCAGCGCCTTATAGAACCTCCGCATTACATCCCTGTTTTTGTATACAAGCCCTCTTGAAATAAATGCTGGCATTGAGTTTGCTTTGGGTGCATTAGAATAGACAATAGACAATAGGTGCAGGAGTAGGCCATTCGGCCCTTCGAGCCAGCACCGCCATTCAATGTGATCATGGCTGATCATCCATAATAAGTACCCCGTTCCTGCCTTCTCCCCATATCCCCTGACTCCGCTATCTTTAAGAGCCCTATCTAGCTCTCTCTTGAACGTATCCAGAGAACCGGCCTCCACCGCCCTCTGAGGCAGAGAATTCCACAGACTCACAACTCTCTGGGTAAAAAGGTTTTTCCTCATCTCTGTTCTAAATGGCCAACCCCTGATTCTTAAACTGTGTGACTCTTGGTTCTGGACTCCCCCAACATCGGGAATATGTTTCCTGCCTCTAGCGTGTCCAATCCCTTAATAATCTTAAATGTTCCAATTTTCTATCCATGTCAGTACCCTACTCCCAATACCATGTGCTCTAAATTTGCCTACTAATCTCCGACATGGAACCTTATCAAAGGCTTTCTGAAAGTCCAGGTACACTGCATCCACTGGCTCTCCCTTGTCCATCCTCAAGAAATTCCAGTCGAGCATGATTTCCCCTTTGTAAATGCATGCTGACTCGGACCGATCCTGTTACTGCAATGGCGCTATATTTGAGTTAGTTTTGGTGCATTACGGGGCATTTGGGCTGCGCGATGCATTCTGGAAAATTTATGGAAAGACATTTCAACGTTGAGATGTAATTTTCGGGTTCAGATGATGTTGCTACGTGGCTTGAGATTTTTCTCCAGTGGTTTTGACACTGGTTGAACTCTTGGGATGAGATTGCTGCCGTGTATTTCACGGCCTGTCATCGATTACTCGACGTTTTATCATATCTTTGATTAATTCAGCAACCCACGTCGACCCACCAGAGAATTGGATTCAGTTACAGAGAAGCTTAATAGATCTAATACTGCTGAACAAACCAGTAACAAACTCTTCTGAGACAGCCGATAATTTGAGTGAAACATTTCCCTGCCCCTCCGCCCACCCAAGTCTCTTGCTTCCACCTTCCGAAGGGTAGGAAAAATAGGTGGAAGTGTAGGCCATTCGGCCCCTTCGAGCTAGCACCGCCATTCAATATGATCATGGCTGATCAACCAAAATCAGTTCCCCGTTCCTGCCTTCTCCCCATATCCCTTGATTCCATTAGCCCTAAGAGCCAAGTCTAAAGGGCCTGTCCCATTTGCCCGATTTATTCGGCGACTGCCGGTAGCATTGACTGATGTATCAGGTCACGGCGTGATGCGGCGTGATGACGTATTGACGCACGGTGTTTTTTCAAGTGTCGCAACATTTTTTTTGTCGCTGTGTTCAAAATCATTTGGCGACCCTGATACGACGCTGGCAGTGGCCGAAAATATCGCCAAGTGGGACAGGCCCTTAACTCTCTCTTGAAAACATCCAGTGAATCGGCCTCCACTGCCTTCTGTGGAAGAGAATTCCACAGACTCACAACTCTCTGCATGAAAAGGTTTTTCCTCATCTCTGTCCTAAATGGCCGACCCCTCATTCTTAAACTGTGTGTGACCCCTGGTTCTGGACTCCCCCAACATCAGGGAACATGTTTCCTGCATCGAGCCTGTCCAATCCTTTAAGAAATTTATGTTTATATAAGATATCTTCTCAATTCCATTGAATACAAGCTCAGTCGAACCATTCTTTCATCGTTTGTCAGTCCCTCCATCCCGGGAATTAACCTGGTGAACCTACGCTGCACTCCCTCAATAGCAAATTGGATTAGGCATTGCTAGACATGCAGGCGATGACTCAGGATCTCCGTGGAACCAGGCATGAGACACACATCCCTGTGATGGGAATAACTAAAGGTCAATAGTGAACACAATTAGTTTCCTGGTGAGGGAATTTTTCCTGTCAAATATTTCTCGTATCTGTCCCCAGGCTGTTGAAGGCTTCCACTGAACAGGGATTCTGGCCACTGGTTTACTTTAGTCTGGCTTGGATATACGGCGTGGAAACAGGCCCTTCGGCCCACCGAGTCCGCACCGACCAGTGATCCCCGCACCCTAACACTATTCTACACACACACACTAGGGACAACTTTTACATTTTCCAAGCCAATTAACCCACAAACATGCACGTCTTTGGAGTGTGGGAGGAATCCGAAGATCTTGGAGAAAACCCACGCAGGTCACGGGGAAGAACGTGCAAACTCGGTACAGACAGCACCTGTAGTTGGGATCGAACTCTGGCACTGTGAGGCAGCAACTTTAGTTTAGATTAGAGATACAGTGTAGAAACAGGCCCTTCAGCCCACCAAGTCCATGCTGACCAGCGATCCTCCTATACACACTTGGGACAATTTACAATTATACCAAGTCCACAAATCCAAGCCAATTGACCTACAAACCTACACGTCTTTAGACTGTGTGAGGAAGATCTCGGAGAAAACGCACGCAGGTCATGGGGAGATCGTGCAAACTCCGTACAAACATCACCCGTAGTCGGGATGGAGCCCGGGTCTCTAGCGCTGTGAGGCAGCAACTCTAGCGCTGCCCCACCGTGCTCTCCAATCCTGCAACACCCCGAGGACACTGACAAGGAGTTGCTGCATTATTCCCTTCTCTGTCCAGCGACCATTAGACAATAGACAATAGGTGCAGGAGGAGGCCATTCGGCCCTTCGAGACCACACGGCCATTCAATGTGATCATGGCTGATCATCCCCAATCAGTACCCCGTTCCTGCCTTCTCCCCATATCCCCTGACTCCGCTGTTTTTAAGAGCCCTATCTAGCTCTCTCTTGAAAGCATCCAGAGAACCTGCCTCCACCGCCCTCTGAGGCAGAGAATTCTACAGACTCACCACTCTCTGGGTGAAAAAGTGTTTCTCATCTCCGTTCTAAATAGTTTATCCCTTATTCTTAAACTGTGTGACCCCTGGTTCTGGACTCCCCCAACATCAGGAACATGTTTCCTGCCTCTAGCGTGTCCAAGACCTTAATCTTCTATATTACTAAAAGTCTGATCTTGAGTGCTTTTGGCCCACTGTGCTGCGATTTCTGAGAGAACACCGCCACCTACGGCCGTCATTTTTGGCCACCTCACTCAGAGCCCCCCTCCGCCTTCCAGGACCAGAGGATTTTTATCATCGATGAAAAATGAGAGAGGTATTAATGGTTTTTTTTAAATTCCCCATTCTCTCTGTTCTCTCTGCTGCCCCCGCTGGCAGTAGGGGGGAGGGGGGAAGGACTATAAAACCCAGAAGTGTCGTGCCTCACTCAGTCTCTGCCAGACCCAGGAAGCAAGAGGGTCATGGCTCTCTGAATGGACGTCTACTCCACGGTGAGTCCCCTTGATGTGGCTGCTGCCAAATTGTTTATTTTTTTTAAGTTTGTGTTCACAAAATGAATTTTGGTTGTCAGGTGGCTGCTTGCTGCCCAATTGTTTGCCTCGCCTTTTTTTTAAAGTTTGTGTTCACAAAATGAATTTTGGTTGTCAGGTAGCTACTTACTGCCCAATTGTTTGCCTCGCCTTTATTTTAAAAAAAGTTTGTGTTCACAAAATGGATTTTGGTTGTCAGGTGGCTGCGGCCCAATTGTTTGCCTTGGCTTGGCTTTTAAAATCGTTGCAACAGTTGGCTTCCAGCCCAAGAATCCATTTGGCCCACAATGTCTATACTAGCCCTCTGGAAACCAGTACCTTCGGCCCAAAACACCCATACTAGCGCAACAGACAGCCCGCCCCCACTGGCGAGCAATATTGGAATTGGATGAGAGGTGGAATATTGCGTTGGTGACCAGCCCTCCCGTTTGATGCTGGGACCCAACGGGTTCTACTTAGTCTAGTAATCTTATATGTTTCAATTTTCTATCCATGTCAGTACCCTACCCCCAATACCATTTTGCCAGGCACTGCCTGCCATCCTGAAAGGGACCCGTTAATCCCTACTCTTTGTTTCCTGCCTGCCAACCACTTCTCTATCCATGTCAGCACTCTACCCCCAATACCATGTGCCCTAATTTTGCCCACTAATCTCCTATGTGGGACTCAGAACATTAAACAAAGTTAAATGATCAAAACTACGTTTCTGGTGTTAATATAAATTGCAGGCCGTTAAATCCAATGAAGACCTTCTCGCTGGAGAGTTGCTCACTTTGCATTTGTGCAGTACATTTTTAGACACGTTTGTCTACAAAACGTTATTACTTTATCATGTATCTACGCGCTGTAAATGGCTCGATTGAAATCAGTTCAGTTTATTGTCACGTGTGCCGAGGTACAGTGAACAGCTTTTGTTGCGTGCTAACCAGTCAGCGTAAAGACAAGACACGATTACAATCGAGCCGTTCACAGTGTACAGATACAGGATAAGGGAATAACGTTTAGTGCAAGGTAAAGCCAGCAAAGTCCGATCAAGGATAGTCCGAGGGTCATCGGTGATCGGCGAGCCTGCGCTTGGTCTCGCCATTGCCAAAGTGCGGCCCAGCGCAAATTGGAGGAACAGCACCTCATATATCGCTTGGGCAGCTTACACCCCAGCGGTATGAACATTGACTTCTCTAGTTTCAATTAACCCTTGCTTTCCCTCTCTCTCCATCCCTCTCCACACCCCAGTTCTCCCGCAGTCTCACTGCCCCGATTACATTTTATCTCGGTTTGCTTTGCTTTGTTGATACCTTGTCCCAACTAACAACGATCTACTCTACAGTTTCCTTGATCCCCATCTCCTTTGATGTCTCGTTTTCACACCTTACTTCCTTATCTCTGTACCGTCCTCTCCCTGACTCAGTTTGAAGAATGGTTTCCCATTCCTTCTCCCCAGAGATGCTGGAGTAACTCAGCGGGTCAGGCAGCATCTCTGGAAAGAAGGGATATGTGATGTTTCGGGTCGAGACCCTTCTTCAGACTGGTTCAGGCCATTCAGCCCGTTCTGTACTGTCCCATCATTCACTTAAGAATATATCTCTTCCTATATAGCTGCCAAAAATTCAATCAAAGTCATCGAGTGAGGCGCTGCATCTTTTCTCACTCCCAGATTGCTTGCACCTTGACAGTTCACACATCAGCTTCCTCATTTACTTTCCTAATGTGTAACACTTGCCAATTATCTGTTCTGATCATACAGCTGCCCACTTGCAAATGTTATTCCTGACTCTTTCATCACCTTCCAGCCCAGCGATTGTCCTCCCCCCACCCTCCCACCCTTCCCTCCTCCCCCTCCCCCCCCCTCTCCCTCCTCCCCCCTCTCCAACCCCTCCCTCCCCCTCCCACCTCTCGCCTCTCCTCCCCTCCCTCCCCCCTCCTCCCCCCTCCCCCTCCTCCCCCCCCTCCTCCAACTCCCCTCTCTCCCCCTCCCCCTCCCCCTCTCCTCCCCTCCCCTCTCCCCCTCCCCCCCCCCCCTCCCCCCTCCCCCTCCCCCTCTCCCCCTCTCCCCCTCCCCCCTCCCCCTCCCCCCCTCCCCCTCTCCCCCCCCTCTCCCCCTCCCCCCTCCCCTCCCCCTCCCCCTCTCCCCCTCTCCCCTCTCCCCTCTCCCCCCCCTCCCCTCTCCCCCTCCCCTCCCCCTCCCCCTCTCCCCCTCTCCCCCTCCCCTCTCCCCCCTCTCCCCTCCCCCCTCCCCCTCCCCCTCCCCCCTCCCCCTCCCCTCCTCCCATCTCACCCCTCCCCCCTCACTCCTCTCCACCCCCCCCCGCTCTCCTCTCCCCCCTCTCCCTCCCCCTCCTCTCCCACTGCCCCATCCCCCCCTCCCCCTCCAGAGATGCCTCCCCGCTCTATTGAGTGGTATTCTAGTCAAGTGCCAGTGTGGGCTCCCGAGTCCCCGCCGAACCAGCGATCACCGCACACGAACACTATCCTACACACACCAGGGACTACACCAAAGCCCTCCACGTCTTT
>CM069138.1:3426564-3476564 GCA_035221665.1 Okamejei kenojei
CCACAGACTCACAACTCTCTGTGAGAAAAAGTGTTTCCTCGTCTCCGTTCTAAATTGCTTACCCCTTATTCTTAAACTGTGGCCCCTGGTTCTGGACTCCCCCAACATCGGGAACATGTTTCCTGCCTCTAGCGTGTCCAAGCCCTTAACAATTGTATATGTTTCAAAGGAGAAATGTATTTAGTCAGAGGGTGGTGAATCTGTGGAATCCTTTCCACAAACGGCTGTGGAGGCCAAGTCAGCGGATGTATTTAAAGCAGAGATAGACATATTCTTGATTAGTACGGGGTGTCAGGGGTTATGGGCAGAAGGCAGGAGAATGGGGTTAGGAGGGAGAGATAGATCAGGCATGATTGAATGGCGGAGTAGACTTGATGGGCCGAATGGCCAAATTCTACTATTTCTTCTGCCCTTATGACCTCTCAGCAGCTATCTGCATTCTTTCCCCCTTCCCTCCCTAATCATGGATGTGTAACAGAAGCCAATTAACCTACAAACCTGTACATCTTTGGAGTGTGGGAGGAAACCGGAGGTCCCGGAGAAAACCCACGCAGGGAGAACGTACAAACTCCGTACAGACAGCGCCCGTAGTCGGGATGGAACCCAACGTACAAACTCCACATGTGTAGGAAGGAACTGCAGATGCTGGTTTAAATCCGAGATAGACACAAAATGCTGGAGTAACTCAGCGGGTCAGGCAGCATCTCTGGCGAAAAGACGTTCCGGGTCGACACCCTTCTTCAGATTTAGTTGCAGAATTTGAGAAATTCAGAACCAATTTAGTTTAGTTTAGTTTAGAGATACAACGCGGAAATAGGCCTTTCGGCCTACCGTGTCCGCACCGACCAGCGATCCCCGCGCACTAGCTCTACCGCTGTGTTAGATAGGGCTCTTAAAGATAGCGGAGTCAGGGGATATGGGGGGAAGGCAGGAACGGGGTACTGATTGGGGATGATCAGCCATGATCATGTTGAATGGCGGTGCTGGCTCGAAGGGCCGAATGGCCTCCTCCTGCACCTATTGTCTATTGTGCTACTGTGCTGCCTGAAGGAAAGAATTCTTGCTGGTTTAAATGTGGGCCATGCGGGTGATCAGGATATATTGTTGTATTATTGGCTGCAACCTTCCCTCCATTGACGAACTGTACACTGCAAGGGCCAGGAAGCGAGCGGGCAAGATCATCTCTGACCCCTCTCACCCTGGCCACAAACTCTTTGAATCACTTCCCTCTGGAAGGCGACTCCGGATTGTCAAAGCCGCCACAGCCAGACATAAAAACAGTTTTTACCCACTAGTAGTTGCTCTACTCAACAGCCGAAAATCTGTAGCCTCCCTTTGATCTGGTATTTTGTTGGTTCACATGCTTGATCAATGGTGTTTTATCATTAATGTTTTATTATTATTAATGTTTAGTGCTTTCTGAGTCATTCGTAACTGTCACTGTATGTCATGTTGTTACTTGTGGGCGGAGCACCAAGGCAAATTGCTTGTATGTGAATACTTGGCCAATAAACTTACTTACTTACTTGTACAATTTAAAGCAGACTGCTCCCTATTTCAGCTGGAACATGGCTCGAATGGAGTGTCATATGAGGAAAGATTGAAAAGGCTAGGCTTGTATTCACTGGAGTTTAGAAGGATGAGGGGGAATCTTATAGAAACATATAAAATTATAAAAGGACTGGACAAGCTAGATGCAGGTTCCCAATGTTGGGCGAGTCCAGAACCAGGGGCCACAGTCTTAGAATAAAAGGGAGGCCATTTAAGACTGAGCTGAGAAAAAACTTTTTTACCCAGGGAGTTGTGAATTTATAGAATTCCCTGCCACAGAGGGCAGTGGAGGCCAAGTCACTGGATGGATTTAAGAGAGAGTTAGATAGAGCTCTAGGGGCTAGTGGAGTCAAGGGATATGGGGAGAAGGCAGGCACGGGTTATTGATAGGGGACAATCAGCCATGATCACATTGAATGACGGTGCTGGCTCGAAGGGCTGAATGGCCTCCTCCTGCACCTATTTTCTATGTTTCTATGTTCGTTGGTGGTTCTATTATCACATGTACTCGGGGGCTGTGAGGTTCTATCTTGGCACACTTGTCAGTAAGATAGGTCTGAAGAAGTGTTCTGAGGATCTTGGCTTTGATCGCACCAGTCACTGTGTGTGATAATCAGGCTAAAGTTGGCTTCTTTAACCCCAGGCAAATCACAGTAGCAGATAACTGCACACGCAGTTTCCAACCTCCCTTCCATTGACTCCATCTACACCTCACGCTGCCTCGGCAAGGCCAGCAGCATCATCAAGGACCAGTCGCACCCCCGGTCACTCCCTCTTCTCCCCTCTCCCATCAGGAAAACGCACACCTCCAGATTCAGGGGCAGTTTCTTCCCAGTCTGAAGAAGGGTCTCGGCCCGAAACGTCACCCATTCCTTCTCTCCAGAGATGCTGCCTGTCCCGCTGAGTTACTCCAGCATTTTTGTCCATCTGTGTCTATCGTACCAGCAAAAATAATGAGAGGGATAGACAGAGTTGACGTGGATAAGCTTTTAGCTTTTTCCATTGAGAGTAGGGAAGATTCAAACAAGAGGACATGATTTGAGAATGAAGGGACAAAAGTTTAGGGGTAACATGAGGGGGAACCTCTTTACTCAGCTGTGTGGAATGAGCTTCCAGTGGAAGTGGTGGAGGCAGGTTCGATTTTATCGTTTAAAAATAAATTGGATAGGTATATGGACGGGAAGTGAATGGAGGGTTATGGTCTGAGTGCAGGTAGATGGGACTAGGTGAGAGTAAGTGTTCGGCACGGACTAGAAGGGCCGAGATGGCCTGTTTCCTTGCTGTAAATGTTATATTGTTATATGGTTATTATATGGTTATATGTTGCCTGGATTAGCAGATATTAGTCTCTGTCCACCGGTTACATTTTATCTCTGCATGCTTCGTTGTCACATTACTCTAGCTAACGATCTATTCTACATTTTCCTTGAACCGCATCCCCTTTGATCTCTCATCTTCACCCCTTACACTTCCTTATCTCTGTGTCTCCCTCTCCCCTGACTCCCCTGAAGAAGGGTCTCGACCCGAAACGTCACCCATTCCTTCTCTCCAGAGATGCTGCCTGTCCCGCTGAGTTCCTCCAGCACTTTTATGCCTATCCTCGGTTTAAACCAGCATCTGCAGTTCCTCCCCACACAGATGTTTCAGCCTGCTCGCTATAATTACGTGTGCAGATTTCAGCTAGTTTAAATAGTTAATTGATGGAAACCATGTTTTTATTTCTAATTTCTGAACCCCACTGTTTGAGTAATTACCCTGACTATTGTCTATTCTGTTTGCAATATCTCTCTTTTAGTAAATATATTGCAAAATTGATTCTGCATTCTGCTAGAATTATTTGATGGTCGGATACCCTTAAAAAAGACTCAAAGGCTCATTTGAAATGTTAGTGCTGATTAGTTACACAATCCTACATTAACCTGTAAATTAAAATTCCTTGCTGCAATTTGATGGCTGATTTAATTTTGCCTTTCTTTGTTTGCCTTGGGCTAATTCCATTATGAATTCTCCATACACTTCTCTTCCCTGCCATCAGCGGCTTAGCTGGAACTTCTGATTACTATTATACACTTAGCACTACATAAAGCAGAGGATTAATATTTCCCTGAAGGATTGTTACGACGGATTTGCTCCTCTCCTTCTAAGAGATGTATCTCCAGCTTCAATTGTCCATAAATTATGATCTGCTGTGAATGGTCGCCCCCACTGACCCCGGTTTAACAAGCCTAAGAGAGTGCCCCCGTTGCAGGGAGAGAGGAGAGGGGATGATAGCGTCAATTATTAATCGCCCGTCTATGATAGTGCGCATGTAATCATTTTACCGGCTGCTGCTGCACTCTTTCCACTTCACAAAAAATTTTTCCTCAGACAGGTAAAACAAAGTTGAAATGGGTGCTGTGTGTGTGTGTAGGGAGGGTCTGCAGATGCTGCAGTATATTCTGGAGGTTAGAAGGATGAGAGGGGATCTTATTGAAACATATAAAATTGTTAAGGGTTTGGACACGCTAGAGGTAGGAAACATGTTCCCGATGTTGGGGGAGTCCAGAACCAGGGGCCACAGTTTAAGAATAAGGGGTAAGCCATTTAGAACGGAGACGAGGAAACACTTTTTCACACAGAGAGTTGTGAGTCTGTGGAATTCTCTGCCTCAGAGGGCGGTGGAGGCCGGTTCTCTGGATACTTTCAAGAGAGAACTAGATAGGGCTCTTAAAGATAGCGGAGTCAGGGGATATGGGGAGAAGGCAGGAACGGGGTACTGATTGGGGATGATCAGCCATGATCACATTGAATGGTGGTGCTGGGTCGAAGGGCCGAATGGCCTACTCCGGCACCTATTGTCGATTGTCTATTGTCTATTGTCTGCTTTACACCCAAGATTGACACGTAAAATGCTGGAGTAACTCAGCGGGACAGGCAGCATCTCTGGAGAGAAAGAATGGGTGACGTTTCAGGTCGAGACCCTTCTTCAGACAAGGGTGCTGGACCATCGCAGACGTGCACCACACAGACCAGCAACTACATTGTGTGGCTATTTTTAACATCAAATACTTTAGTTCAGAGATACAGCACGGAAACAGGCCCTTCGGCCCATCGAGTCCGCGCCGACCAGCGATCCCCGCACACTAACACTATCCTACACACACCAGGGACAATTTACATTAACACCAAGGCCAATTAACCTACAAACCTGCACGTCTTTGGAGTGTGGGAGGAAATCGGAGCACCCGGAGAAAACCCACGCAGGTCACGGGGAGAACGTACAAACTCCGTACAGACAGCACCCGTAGTCAGGATGGAACCCGGGTCTCCGGCGCCGTGAGGCAGCAACTCTACCGCTGCGTCACCGTGCCAACCCCACATCAGACAGGACCGTACCACATGGAAACAGATGCCCCGAATCAGCTCTGCCCAAGACTGCAAGAACTTGCCTACATGTAGCCCAGGCCGTCACACAGACCACACTCCCCACCACCGACTCCATCTCCACTTCACGCTGCCTCGGTAAAGCAGCCGACACCATCACAGACTTGTCCCTGTCCCACCCCGGTCATTCCTTCTTCTCCCCGCTCCCGTCCGGCAGAAGGTACAGAAGCTTGAAAGCGCGCACCACCAGACTCAGGAACAGCTTCTTCCCCTCTGTAATCAGGCTTCTGAACGGCCCTTCCATAAGCTAGGGCACTGTCCGATTCACCTCTACCCCATTGCGGACATTGGACTTTGTCTCTGGAACTGATGCGCTACAATGCTGAGAACTATATTCTGCACTCTGTATCTTCCCCTTTGCTCCACCTGTTGAACTGGAGTTTGACCTGATTGTATTTATGTGTAGTGTTACCTGATCTGTTTGAACAGCACGCAGAACAAAGCTGTTCACTGTACCTCGCTACACGTGGCAATAATAAAGCTAAACAGATGATGATTTGAAATTTGTTCCTTAATGTTTAGAATATCACGCAGGACAACAAAGTATTAACTTATAAGGGCCTGTCCCACTTACGCCACTTTTTTGGCGACTGCCGGCACCCTTCATTAGTCGCAGCAGGTCTCCGAACATTTTTAACATGTTGAAAATCCAGCAGCGACCAGAACAAGGTCCGACTCTTTGGGCGACTACTCACGGCCATACAGGCTTCACCCCGCGACATGTCGCCTGTATGGTCGTGAGTCGTCTCCTCAGTCGCCCAAACAGTCGTAGCGTCTTTCTGGTCGCCGCTGGATTTTCAACGGGTTGAAAAATTTCTGCGACCCATGACGGGTGCCGGCAGTCGCGTAAGTGGGACAGGCCCGTGACTCCCATTTGCTTTCCGCTTTGCAATCCATGTATTATATTATCTGATAGTCCTGGCAACATCCTCGTAAATCATCCCCACCAGCTTGTCGCCTCTTGACACGGTTTTGCCTTTTGTTTCAACCAGAACATATTTTGTTTGGCCTTTGGTATTCAGCCTAATTAAGTTAATACAAGTCAACCAAATAGTTACATTTGCAATCAATCTTAGCCATTCACATTCAATTTCCCTTCCTCTGTGAATGGGTTAAGCCCCTGTCCCACTTTCCCGAGTTACTCTCGAATTCTCCCGAGTTTTCCCCTTGATTCAAACTCGGAGCTGCCAGCCGTAGGCACTCGGGGGTGTTTTTTTTACTCGTGGACATTTTCCAACGTGCTGAAAAAAACGTCCCGACTTTACCTGATGCCCTGAGTTCCTACGGCTGGCATTACGAGCCGCTACGAAATATCCACGGACTCCCGGCTATGCACTCCTACGGACATTCCCCGAGTTTGAATCAAGGGGAAAACTCTGGAGAATTCGTGAGTAACTCGAGAAGTGGGACAGGGGCTTTACAAGGACCCTGCTCTCCAGAGATGCTGCCTGACCCACCGAGTTACTCCAGCACTTTGTGTCTATCTTTAATGTAAACCAGCATCTGCAGTTCTTTGTTCCTATATTTTAACAAGAACCCGGTTCAGTTTAATGATAAACCTTCACCCGTGAGGTGTGTCGCAAGGAACTGCAGATGCTGGTTTAAACCGAAGATACACACAAAATGCTGGAGTAACTGAGTGGGACAGGCAGCGTCTCTGGAGAGAAGGAATGGGTGACGTTTCAAATCGAGACCCTTTTCAGACTGAGGAAGTCTGTCTGAAAAAGGGTCTCGACCCAAAACGTCACCCATCCCTTTCTCCACAGATGCTGCCTGACCCGCTGAGTTACTCCAGCACTCTGTGAAACGTCACCTATCCATGTTCTCCACAGATGCTGCCTGACCCGCTGAGTTACTCCAGCACTCTGTGTCTATCACCTGTGAGGTAGCTGGCCATCTTCTCGGGAAACCTGCTCAGAATAATGAAAGCATTTTTTAGTTGAACACAAGTTTTCACTTGTCTCGTCTCAGAGCTTGCTGCTGGCACAGAATATGGGCAATAGAAACATAGAAATTAGGTGCAGGAGCAGGCCATTCAGCCCTTCGAGCCTGCACCGCCATTCTCAATACCCTCTGATCCCCTAGCCACAAGGGCCACATCCAACTCACTCTTAAATATAGCCAATGAACTGGCCTCAACTACCCTCTGTGGCAGAGAGTTCCAGAGACTCACCACTCTCTGTGTGAAAAAAGTCTTTCTCATCTCGGTCTTAAAGGATTTCCCCCTTATCCTTAAGCTGTGACCCCTTGTCCTGGACTTCCCCAACATCGGGAACAATCTTCCTGCATCTAGCCTGTCCAACCCCTTAAGATGCTTGATCTTACGATGTTTTTAAGATTAATCACACCCCTCTGCTCAAGGCATTCCGCATTTCATAAGGTCATAAGGGATAGGAGTCGAATTAGGCCATTCGGCCCATCAAGTCTAATCCGCCATTCGACATTGGCTGATCTATCTCTCCCTCCTAACCCATTCTCCTGCCTTCTCCCCATAACCTCTGACATCCGTACTAATCAAGAATCTATCTATCTCTGCCTTAAATATATCCACTGACTTGGCCTCCACAGCCTTCTGTGGCAAAGAATTCCACAGATTCACCACCCTCTGGCTAAAGAAATTCCTCCTCATCTCCTTCCTAAAAGTACATCCTTTAATTCTGAGACTGTGGCCTCTGGTCCTAGACTCTCCCACTAGTGGAAACATCCTCTCCACATCCACTCTATCCAAGCCTTTCACTATTCTGTACGTTTCAATGAGGTCCCCCCTCATTCTTCTAAACTCCAGCGAGTACAGGCCCAGTGCCGACAAACGCTCATCATAGGTTAACCTGTGGTGTACTTTAGTGTATTGTGACCAATTGTGGGCCCCATATCTGAGGAAGGATGTGCTGGCTCTGGAGAGGGTCCAGAGGAGGTTTACGAGAATGATCCCAGGAATGAGTGGGTTAACCTATGATGAGCGTTTGTCTATGATGAGGCACTGGGCCTGGATAGACTGGGACATTTTCTTTGGAGAAATTCCACAGATGAGCACCAGACCTTCACTCTCGATTACTGATTTCATCACTTCGGGCTATCTCCCTGCCACAGCCTCCAACCTCGACCCCTTCATATCCCCCCTGGTCCAATCTCTCCCGACCTATGTCCAAGACACCTCACACGCCCTTCGTCTCCTTGATGACCTGTTTACCAGGCCTCACTCCCTCATCTTTACTATGGACGTCCAGTCACTCCACACCTCCATCCACCACCAGGAAGGCCTTAAAACCCTCCGTTTCTTCCTCGACCACAGAACCAGCCAATTTCCGTCTACTAACACTCTTCTCTGTCTAGCAGAGCTGGTCATTACCCTCAACAACTTCTCCTTCCCCTCCTCCCACTTCCTCCAAATCCAAGGTGTAGCTATGGAAACTAGAATGGGCCCCAGCTATGCCAGCCTCTTTGTAGGATACGTTGAACAATCCCTGTTCCAGGCGTACACTGGCCCCATCCCAGAACTCTATCTCCGCTATATTGACGACTGCATTGGTGCTACCACCTGCACCCATGCAGAACTCACTGACTTCATCAACTTCACCACCAATTTCCATCCTGCACTTCAAATTCACTTGGACCATCTCCGACACCTCCCTACCGTTTCTTGATCTCACCGTCTCCATCACAGGAGATAGACCATCGACTGACATCTATTATAAAGCTACTGACTCCCACATCTATCTCGACTACACTTCTTCCCACCCTGCTTCTTGTAGACTCTATCCCCAACTCCCAATTCCTCCGTCTACGCCGCATCTGCGCCCAGGATGAGGTGTTCCATACCAGGACATCGGGAATGTCCTCATTCTTTAGGGAATGGGGGTTCCCCTCTCCCATCATAGATGAGGCCGTCACTCGTGTCTCCTCGGTACCCCACAGCTCCTCCTCTCCCTAGTTGCAACAGAGACAGTGTCCCCCTCGTCCTTACCTTTCACCCCATCAGCCATCGCATACAACACGTAATCCTCCGAAATTTCCGCCACCTCCAACGGGATCCCACTACTAGTCACATTTTCCCATCTCCACCCCTTTCCGCTTTCCGCAGAAACTGTTCCCTCCACAACTCCCTGGTCAACTCATCCCTTCCCACCCAAACCACCCCCTCCCCAGGTACCTTCCCCTGCAACGGCAGGAGATGCAACGCCTGTCCCCGTACCTCCTCCCTCGACTCTGTCCAGGGACCCCGACAGTCCTTTCAGGTGAGGCAGAGGTTCACTTGCACCTCCTCCAACCTCATCTACTGTATCCGTTGTTCAAGATGTGGACTCTTATACATCGGTGAGACCAAACGCAGACTGGGCGATCATTTCGCTGAACACCTTCACTCAGCCAGTGTGAACCAACCTGATCTCCCGGTTGCCAGACACTTTAATTCTCCTTCCCATTCCTACACAGACCTTTCTGTCCTCGGTCTCCTCCAGTGTCAGAGTGAGGCTAAACTCAAATTGGAGGAACAGCATCTCTTATTTCGCTTGGCAGCTTACAGCCCAGTGGTATGAATATTGATTTCTCACACTTCCCGGCATTCCCTCTCTCTCTGTCCCTCCCCCACCCAAGTCGCACCAGCTTCTCATTTTCACCCAACAAACACCTAACATTGCCCTGTTTCCTTTATGTTTAAGAAGGAACTGCAGATGCTGGAAAAATGGAAGGTAGACAAAAATGCTGGAGAAACTCAGCGGGTGAGGCAGCATCTATGGAGCGACGTTTCGGGTCATCTTTATCATCGCTTCCTTTATCATAGTTTCTCTTTTGCGTATCTTTCATTGTTCTTTATCTCTCCACATCACCGTCTATATCTCTCGTTTCCCTTATCCCTAATCAGTCTGAAGTAGGGTCTCAACCCGAAACGTCACCCATTCCTTCTCTCCAGGGATGCTGCCTGTCCCGCTGAGTTACTCCAGCCTTTTATGTGTTTCTTTGGCGAGTAGTTGGCTGAAGGTTGATTTTCTTGTGGTGCACAAAATAGACAATAGACAATAGGTGCAGGAGTAGGCCATTCGACCCTTCGAGCCAGCACCGCATTCAATGTGATCACGGCTGATCATCCCCAATCAGTACCCCGTTCCTGCCTTCTCCCCATATCCCCTGACTCCGCTATCTTTAAGAGCCCTATCTAGCTCTCTCTTGAAAGTATCCAGAGAACCGGCCTCCACCGCTTTCTGAGGCAGATCATGAGGTTCCTTGCAAACTGCAGATCCTTGTGTCGACGTGAGATAATGAGTGGCCGGATAAAGTGAGTGCTCACGGTCTTTTTCCCAAGGTAGACGATTCTAACACTAGAGCACATTGATTTAAGGGGAGCTGCCTTAGCTACCTCCTCTGGCAGTCATTCCATGTATCTGCCTCCTACTGAGTGAAAAAGTTGCCCCTCTGGTTCCTATTAAAACTTTCCCCTCTCACCTTAAACCTACGCCCTCTGGTTCTTGAGTCAGTGGAGGTGGGGGCTGGTTCTCTGGATAGAGGGGGCCACAGTTTAAGAATAAGGGGTAAACCATTTAGAACGGAGATGAGGAAACACTTTTTCTGACAGAGAGTTCTGAGTCTGTGGAATTCTCTGCCTCAGAGGGCGGTGGAGGCCGGTTCTCTGGATACTTTCGAGAGAGAGCTGGATAGGGCTCTTAAAGATAGCGGAGTCAGGGGATATGGGGAGAAGGCAGGAACGGGGTACTGATTGTGGATGATCAGCCATGATCACATTGAATGGTGATGCTGGCTCAAAGGGCCGAATGGCCTACTCCGGCACCTATTGTCTATTGTCTTTTGTCTATCATGGCTGATCTATCTCTCCCTTCTAACCCCATTCTCCTGCTCTAAGATCGTCCCTCAGCCTCCTGCACTCCAAGGGATAAAGACCTAGCCTGCTCAAGCTCTCCGTGCAGCTCTGGCCCCTGATACCTGGCAACTTCCTCATACATCCTCTCCTGGGATTCGTGGTATGAATGGTTCATGATTGAGAAGGTTCGGCCAATGCTTCGTGGAATTTCGAAAAATGAGGCATGATTAAAGTGAAGCATTAAAAATCCATTTGGGGGTTAATAGGCTGGGTGAAGAGAGATGGTCTTTGGAACCATGGTTTGATAATAGCGCTTCACACGTCAAAGACAAAGATGAAGAGAAATACTTTATTTCCATGAATGTGAACTATTCAGTGGAGACCACATCCTTCAATATATTTAAGGATGAGAAAGAAAGGCTTTCAATCTACAAGTGATGAGGCAGGCAAGTGCAGCTGTGGCCAACATCAGATCAACGTCACTGAAAGTAAGCATGCAGGTACAGCAGGCAGTGAAGAAAGCCAATGGCATGTTGGACTTTATAACAAGAGGAGTTGAGTATAGGAGCAAAGAGGTTCTTCTGCAGTTGTACAGGGCCCTAGTGAGACCACACCTGGAGTATTGTGTGCAGTTTTGGTCCCCGAATTTGAGGAAGGACATTCTTGCTATTGAGGGAGTGCAGAGTAGGTTTACAAGGTTAATTCCCGGGATGGCGGGACTGCCATATGCTGAGAGAATGGAGCAGCTGGGCTTGTACACTCTGGAATTTAGAAGGATGAGAGGAGATTGTCTATTGTCTATTGTCAATAGTTTAGTTTAGAGATACTGCATGGAAACAGGCCCTTCGGCCCACCGAGTCCGTGCCGACCAGCGATCCCCGTTCACACTAGGTCTGTGTTATCCCACTTTCTCATCCACTCCCTACACACACTAGGGGAAGTTCACAGAGGGCCGATTTACCCACAAAACTCGCACGTCTTTGGGATGTGGGAGGAACCCGCAGCACGCGGAGAAAACCCAGGTGGTCACGTGGAGAACGTGCAAACTCCACACAGACAGCACTCGAGGTCAGGATTGATCCCGCGGTCTCCGGCGCTGTGAGGCAGCAGCTCTACCCGCTGCGCCACCGTGACATCTACCACTCGGTTAGACTTCACCTGAAATGGATGCAAAAACAAATGGGACCCTAAATGCCAGGTACTCTGAAACGGAACGATGACATTCTTACTTGCCGCAACATAAACCATCTGTAAACACCGTACTCATAGATAACATCATAAACTAAATACAAAAAGTTTAATACATTTAAAAAATGCATTACTGCTCAACTCCAGGGAGGGAGATTTGATCCTTTAGTTAATTCATGTCAAACTAGCAAGATTTCCCTCTGTTTGTAGGTTAATTGGCTTGGTATGAGTGTAACTTGTCCGTAGTGTGTGTAGGGTAGTGTTAGTGTGCGGGGATCGCTGGTCGGCCCGGACTCGGTGGGCCGAAGGGCCTGTTTCCGCGCTGTATCTCTAAACTAAACTAAACCATGGCTCAGCAGGGAACTGGATGAGATGATGTAATAGTGAACCGGGACAAACAACACCGGAGCAGACAAACACAAAATGCCGGAGTAACTCAGCGGCTCAGGCAGCATCTGTGGAGAACATGGATAGGTGACGTTTCGGGTCACGATCCTTCTTCGGATCACCTATCCATGTTCTCCACAGATGCTGCCTGACCCGCTGAGTTACTCCAGCACTCTGTGAAACGTCACCTATCCATGTTCTCCAGAGGTGCATCTAATTGTTTAAGAAGGAACTGCAGATGCTGGAAAAATCAAAAGTAGACAAAATATGCTGACGAACTCAGTGGGTGAGGCGGCATCTATGGTGAAAATGAAGAATCAGGAGGGTCTGAACCCAAAACGTTGCCTACTCCTTCTCTCCATAGATGCTGCCTCACCCGCTGAGTTTCCCCAGCATTTTTTGTCTACTGTCCACCTAATTGATTCTTTGAGTTAGGTATCGTGCGACGGGGAGTTTGTACTGAAAGTTTCTCCCAGGCAGGGAGCAACAATTTCTTCCGTTTTTTGAAATGACACGCAATTATTCTAAGGGCCACCAGAAAGGCCATTACCAGCTTTTAATGGTCACTGCAGTAATAAGCTCTGCATCATCTAACACACAAGGTATCGCTACCTTAGGAATATGTGTTCTAATGGTGTTTTTGGACAAGTGTAATAACCTTCGACCCTCTACATTAGTGGAAGTGTGCGCGCTAAGATTCTTCACTCTTGCACCAAGTGTCCAAACGAAGCACTTCCTCAGCCTAAAGACGCTATAAATGCCAAATTTAAAAATATCAGCTGCATTACCCTAAGACAGGTGTTAAATGGGCCTTTGAATCAATTGTCACAAACATGTTTCCAGTATTTTTACTCGAGTGGCTCAGCAGGTTGTTCGCATATGGTGGGCTTCTGAATGTGGCATGTTAATTGTATTATCAATCAGAAACATATATAGTTTGGACACTAAATGAGCCTTTTTTATTACTTTCAAAAAAAAAACTTGCTTATTAAGCACATCTTTGACTACCCATCTCCTCAGAAATCGATAAGCGTTTGAACATAATTGAAAATATTTAAAAAAAAATTGTCACCTTCTAATTCAGAATTATGTTCCTTCTCTTCATTTTCTTCCCAATTCCCTTGAAAGCAGCAATTCATTCTTGGAGATGATGGCATACCTGCTAGTCTTTCCACCCCGCCGTCGGATTGCCTACAGATGCAAGCTTCTCACAGCGAGAAGCCACTCCACAATAACAGGAAAATCTCAGCAGTGGTTTCATCCACGCACGACATCTTTAGCTCATTGTCTTTTCACCGAGGTACAGTGAAAAGCTTTTGTTGCGTTCTGAAGAAGGGTCTCGAGTGAGGGGAAAAGATTTAATAGGAACCTGAGGGGTAGCTTTCTCACACAAAGGGTGGTGGATTTCGGCCCACTGAGTCCGTGTCGACCAGCGATCCCCGCACATTAACACAAGCCCACACGCACTGGGGACGATTTACACTTATACCAAGTGTACAAACCCAAGCTAATTAAGCTACAAACCTGCACGCCTTTGGAGTGTGGGAGGCAACCGAAGGGCTCGGAAAAAACCCACGCTGGTCACGGGGAGAACGTGCAAACTCCGTACAGACAGCGCCCGTGGTCGGGATGGAACTCGGGTCTCTGGCGCCGTGAGGCAGCAGCTCTACCCGCTGCCCCACCGTGTCGCCCCTATGGGTGTACGGAACGAGCTGCCAGAGGAGGTAGTTGAGGCAGGGACTATCCAAATGTTTAAGAAACAGTTAGGCAGGTACATGGATAGGACAGGTTTGGAGGAACATGGGGCCAAATGCGGGCAGGTGGGACTAGTGTAGATGGGGCATGTTGGCCGGTGCGGGCAAGTAGGGCCGAAGGGCCTGTTTCCACGCTGTATCACTCTATGACTACAGTATAAGCAGAGATACGGGACAAAATCTGGCAATGTGGATGAGGGCACATGTTGGCCCAGCGGTAGAGTTGCTGCCTTACAGCGCCAGAGACCCAGGTTCGATCCTGACCACGGGTGCTGCCTGCCTGCGCACAATCCACAAACCCTTCTTCAGACTGACTGTAGGCAGGCCTGCCAGCTCTCACGCTTTGAGCGTGAGAACCACGCATTTGAAGAAACTCTCACGCCCTCACGCTGATCAGAAATTTCTCGCGCTCTGTGGTGAGAAATTCTGTGATCAACGAAAATTAAAAAACTCAGATAAACTGCGTGGTCCGTGGGTGTTGGAGAGCCGGGACTGAGGGAGGGATGGAAGCAGACGTAGCGGCGGGAACAGATGCGGACGGAGAGCCGGGGCTGGCGAGTGTCGAGTGTTTGCGGGGCTGGCGAGTCGCTCGCTGCAGCTCCGGCCATGGAGCAGTGCAAGAGTCCCGGGCCGGTCGGAGGCGTCCGAGGCGTTGCGCCGCTGCCGCGAGAGTCTCTGTGCTGATGGGACAGAGATGCTCAAAGGGAGGTGGAGAGAGAGAGAGGGAAAGGAGACAGGGAGACAGTGGGGAGAGAGAGAGAGGGGCTGAGAGGAGAGAGAGGGGAGAGACAGAGGGGTAGAGAATGGAGAGGGAGAGGGGAGAGAGTGAGGTGGGAGTAGGAAGAAAGAGGGAAGAGAGAGAGAGGGGGTGAAGAGGGAGGAGAGGGTAGGAGAGAATGGGAGAGAGGGGGGAAAAGTGTGAGAGGGGGGAAGAGGGAAAGGGGAAAGAGAAAAACAGGGGAAAGAGCGGGAAATGGGGGGCAAAGAGAAATAGATAGAGACAGAGGAGAAAGAGAGAGGGGAGAGTGAGGTGGGAGGGAGAGAGGGGGAGAGAGAGCATGAGAGCGGAGGAGAGAGAGGTTAGAGAGAGAGAGTGTGTGCGGAGAGGGAGCGAGAGAGGGAGGGAGAAAGAGATAAAGAGAGGGGGAGAGAGAGAAGAAAGAGAGGGGGAGAGAGCTGGGGAGAGAGAGGGGGGAGAGAGAGAGAGGGGGAGAGAGATTTGGAGAGGGGGAGGGAGAGAGAGAGGGGGATATAGGCAGGGCTGCCAACTCCCATGCACTGAGCGTGAGAATCACGCATTTCGCCAAATTCTCACGCTGATCACAAATTTTGCACGCTCTGGTGTGAGAAATTCTGTGATCAACGAAAATTTCAAAACTCATATCAACTGCATGGGCCATGGGAGTTGGAAGCAGGAGCAGCGACGGGGACAGATGCAGACGGGGAGCGGGGCTGGCGAGTGTTTGCCGGGCTGGCGAGTCGCTCACTGCAGCTCCGGCCATGGAGCAGCCTCAGTGCAAGGCGTCGGAAGCGTTGCGCCGCTGCCGTGAGAGTCTGTGCCAAATTCGCCCAGGTGACCGGCATGGACCAGGCTGCGGCTCGGTGCATCCTGGAGGACAACCAGTGGCTGCTGGAAGTAAGTACCAGGCACTGGGTAGAAACGGTGGAAGATAGTGGACTTCAAATGGGGGTGGTTGGAGAAAGCATCCTGCTTGCCTGCTAGATTTTCACTTACTGTAACTGCAGGAAAAATGTTCCCGATGTTGGGGGAGTTCAGAACCAGGGTCACACAGTTTAAGAACAAAGGTGGGCCAGTTAGGACTGAGATGAGGACAAACTTTCTTCACCCAGAGAGTTGTGAATCTGTGGAATTCTCTGCCACAGAAGGCAGTGCAGGCCAATTCACTGGATGTTTTCAAGAGAGAGTTACATTTAGCTCACGAAATCAAGGGATATGGGGGAAAAAACAGGAAAGAGGTACTGATTCTAGATGAATAGCCATGATCATATTGAATAGCAGTGCTGGCTCGAAGGGCCGATGGCCTATTCCTGCACCTATTTTCTACGTTTCTATGCTTGAGTATATGGCAATAAAACTCGATCACTTGATTTTGCATTCATGCATGGTGGAGGTATAATGTGGTCAGAGTGATACAGTGTGAAAACAGGCCCTTCAGCCCAACTTGCCCACACCCGCCAACATGTCCCAGCTACGCTACCTGCTTTTGGTCCATACCTCCAAACCTGTCCTATCCATGTATCAGTCTAACTGTTTCTTAAATGTTGGGATAGTCCCTGCCTCAACTACCTCCTCTGGCAGCTTGTTCCAAACACCTACCACCCTTTGTGTGGATAAAGTTACCCCTTAAAAAGTTACCTCTTAAAAATACTTCATACAAAAAACATTGAAATCATACTTCTACAATGCACTAAAACATGATTTTAATACATCAAATTTCAAAAAGTTCCTACCCTGGGAGGGGAACACCCTTCTTCCACACCCTCTCCCCACTCGGTTGCTCCACTCCCTCACCGGGTACCCCCAAGGCCAGTGATCAGTGATCGCTCAGCCTCCCCACTTTCAAAAACGCTCCGCGGCCCCTGGTTCAGATGGAGAACACTGCCAGATGTGAGCGGGGAACTGAGGCCAGTTGTCCATGATGTTTGGATCCCAATGCTCAGCGCTTCATGTTTCAGAGTTGGCTAATGTTATTGATTTGTAATTAGCCTGATGACTTCAGGACAGTTTGTTACGAAAATGAAAGAAATGGTATCAGAATACTTATACAGCTGAGTGAGTATAATTTTATGGATGGGAATTGTGTTCAACCAATTGATGACTTCTTTGACAAAGTGACTAGCATGTTAGATAACAAGGAAGCCAATGAATGTTGCAAATTCTGTTATCCATAATTTGGTCTGTGAAGTGCCCCATAAAGGATTACTGCATTAGCTAAGCACCTGTGGACTTGAACGTAATAGCTTAAGTCCAGGGGGTCAGATATGGGGCTTTATATGTGGGCCTGATATATTGTCAGTTTAAAGGGGCTAAGAGCAAGGCCAAGTGTGCATCCAGAGTCAAGGTCTGGAATAGTACAAGGTGTGCAGTCAAAGCTGGGACCAGGGGTGTGTTCAGCACTGGGAACCCAAGCAGGTAAGCAGCTATGATCAGGGTAGAATAGGGGGCCAGGTGTAGGGCTGGACTCGGGGACAGGAATGAGAGAAGGTATGCAACTGGAGTCAGGGCCAGGAGTAGTACCAGGTGTGCAGTGAGACCCAGGTTGGCCAACATGGGCCAAGTGTTTGATTATAATCTGATTTCCATACATGAATACACTAAGATCATTCATGTGCTGCACGTATGGATCAGAGCCTGGGCTCTACTGTGGAATGTAATTAGGAATGTAATTTACTCCAACCTTATTCACAGCGAATCCAATTTAAAGCATATATATTGCATTCAAGTGTAAGTTAAAAGACTCGCTACAGTATGCACCATATTACACAATTTCAAGCTAAAAAATGCAAATGTTCCGTACCAATGGGAGGGGGGACACCCTCCTCTCACCCCCCCCCACCCACCTGGTCACTACGCTCCCTCGGGCTTGGTCTCGCATTTTCTCACTCCCAACTCTCACCCAATGTTGGCAGCCCTGTTGTAGGGCTTCACCTATTTATTTCCTTTCCCGTGACTTTCAGTCCGATGAAGGGTCTCGACCCGAAACGTCACCTATCCATGTTCTCCACAGATGCTGCCTGATTGGGGATGATCAGCCATGATCACAGTGAATGGCGGTCCTGGCTCAAAGGCCGAAGGCCTCCTCCTTCACCTATTGTCTATTGTCTATTGTTTATTGTCTATTGACCCGCTGAGTTACTCCAGCACTCTGAGAAACGTCACCTATCCATGTTCTCCACAGATGCTGCCTGACCCGCTGAGTTACTCCAGCACTCTGTGAAACGTCACCTATCCATGTTCTCCACAGATGCTGCCTGACCCGCTGAGTTACTCCAGCACTCTGTGAAACGTCACCTATCCATGTTCTCCACAGATGCTGCCTGACCCGCTGAGTTACTCCAGCACTCTGTGCCTTTTTTCTCCCATAAACCAGCATCTGCAGTTCCTTGTTTCTACATTCTTTGTTTTAGCTGTGAACCATAACAACACACGTGGATGAATGGGGTTTAGTTTAGTTTTAGTTTAGTTCAGAGGTACAGCGCGGAAACAGGCCCTTTGGCCCATCGAGTCCACACCGACCAGCGATCCCCACACATCGACACTATCCTACACACTCTCGGGACTATTTTACATTATACAATTATACCAAGCCAATTAACCTCTAGAGCTGCACGTCTTTGGAGTGTGGGAGGAAACCAGAGCGCCCGGAGGAAACCCACGCAGGTGACGAGGAGCATGTGCAAACTCCGTACGGTGTGTGTATTGTGTGTAGGAGAGTGTTAGTGTGTGGGGATCGCTGGTTGGATGGACTCCATGGGTTGAAGGGCCTGTTTCTGCAGTGTATTCTTTAAACTGAACTAGAATGGCATGGTGGCGCAGCGGGTAGAGCTGCTGCCTCACAGCGCCAGAGACCCCGGATCAATCCTGACTACGGGTGCTGTCTGTACGGAGTTTGTACGTTCTCCCCGTACCCACGTGGCTTTTCTCCGAGTTCCTCCTACACTCCAAAGATGTGCGGATTTGTAGGTTAATTGGCTTCAGTGTAAATGTAAATTGTCCCTGGTGTGTGTCAGGTAGTGTTAGTGTGCGGGGATCGCTGGCCGGGGCGGGGTCGGTGGGCCAAAGGGCCTGTTTCCGCGCTGTATCTCTAAAATTAACTAAACGACACAGCACCCGTAGTCAGGATTGAACCCGGGTCTCTGGCGCTGTGAGGCAGCAACTCTACCGCTCCGTTCTAGGTTAGTTCAATGATACAGCCCTTGCGGGGACGTTTAAAAGCCGGCAATGCCCTTTAATTTCTGCTGACATTGAAACTGTCCACAAGATGAGAGAGTTGGTGAAGGGCAGAATAAGATTCCGGAGAGATTGTTCCTTAAACAAACAGAGCGGCTCATAATGTAGTGCTGCACAAGCGGGAGATCTATATTAGTCCAAAAAAAAGCCAGGCCACTCAATTTCCTAACATCAAATAGTATTCATCAATAGGTCTGATGAAGCGCAAAATCAGAGGTGATCTGTCAATGAGTCCATGACAGCTGATGATGAAGCGGTCCATTCTTTGATGGCCAATGAAGCGTCTTTGACGAATAATGGCCTTTGGAGGAAAGGGGGTGGGGGGGGGGGGGGGGGGTGCTGCTCCTGAGTTGTGTCTAGGGTGGGGGAAGCAGGTGACAGATTGCTACTTCCTTCTCATCAGCTGCCCCCCTCACCCCCACTTGGGTAATGGGCTGCAAAGATGTCCTGTGGACGCGATCCTTCTCGAAACGGGCAACACTTAACGGAGAACGCGAGAGATGAGGTGACCGGGTGACATCTATCTGTACCTTGATCTGTAGAACATGCTCTTTATTTGGTGTCTGCTTAGTAATTGTATTTTATTCAGGGACACACACAAAACAAAACCAAATCATTGGATTGATTTTACGCTGGGTGAGTGGAGCTGGGTCGACCAAGCGTGACGGGAGGAATGATAACAGCCACATGATTGGTGTCCTGCCATGCAGGAGCACATCACACGGGCAGAGGCACAGACCAAACGTCAAGGACAACCTTGTGTCCCTGCTGCTCTAACCTTGCACGTCACAAAGCAACGCTCCACGAAACAACACGCAAACCTTAATGAAGGATTAATAGCCAAGCACAAACACAAAACCAACATCGATCGCTACGACTGTCTGTGGTCAAAGCTTCTGTGGTTGTCAGGATGTGGCACGGTGGCGCAGCGGGAGAGTCGTTGCTTCACACCGCCAGAGACCCGCCTTCCATCCTGACTACGGGGGCTGCCTGTACCGAGTATGTACGTTCTCCCCGTGACAATAGACAATAGACAATAGGGGCAGGAGTAGGCCATCCGGCCCTTCGAGCCAGCACCGCCATTCAATGTGATCATAACTGATCATCCCCAATCAGTACCCCGTTCCTGCCTTCTCCCCATATCCCCTGACTCCGCTATCTTTAAGATCCCTATCTAACTCTCTCTTGAAAGTATCCAGAGAACCGGCCTCCACCACCTGAGGCAGAGAATTGGTTGGTTATTGCAATTAAATATCTGAAATATCATAAAACTGTAATCACACAGGTCGAGAGCTTGTTGTTTGAGAAGGAACTGCAGATGCTGGAAAATTGAAGGCAGACAAAAATGCTGGAGAAACTCAGCGGGTGAGGCAGCACCTATGGAGCGAAGGAAATAGGCGACGTTTTGGGTCGAGACCCTTCTTCAGACTTGAGCATAGTAACCCTCCTGAGAGCGCTCGGTGCCTCCACAACTTTTACAAATGCCCGCCATCCCAGATTCTATACGCTTACAAAAAAAGATGATTAATGGAAGCGGGGGGGGGGGGGGGGGGGGGGGGTGCACCATTTAACTCGGTGACCAAGGTATTCTCTCCAAAGGCTCCTTGCCAAATCAAGTTGGCCTAATCGATACCCTCGCATCACAACTACCTCCAGACGGAAGTGCAGAATACCATCAGTGCACTCAACCGGCTCACCAATGTTTGAAGCACTATTCAGAATTGATGCATTTAGCAAAGAGACCTAGCTGCAACTCGTGCAGTGGTTCTGGGAAAGGATTAGATTGCTGGCAAAACGAGGAGATGATTTCTGGCCGGCGTTTGGAAATGGATAACTTGGAGAAAGGCTAACTTTGAGGGAATGCGTAAGGATTTTAAAGGAGTGAATTGGGACACTTTGTTTTATGGGAAGGATGTAGAAGAGAAATGGAGGACATTTAGAGGTGAAATTGTAAGAGTACAGAATCTTTATGTCCCTGTTCGGTTGAAAGGAAATAGTAAAAATTGGAAAGAGCCATGGTTTTCAAGGGAAATTGTACACTTGTTTCGGAAAAAGAGAGATATCTACAATAATTATAGGAGGCATGGAGTAAATGAGATGCTAGATGAGTATAAAGAATGTAAAAAGAATCTTAAGAAAGAAATTAGAAAAGCTAAAAGAAGATATGAGGTTGCTTTGGCAAGAAAGGTGAAAGTAAATCCAAAGGGTTTCTACAGCTATATTAATAGCAAAAGGATAACGAGGGATAAAATTGGACCATTAGAGAACCAGAATGGACAGCTATCTGCAGAGCCAAAAGAGATGGGGGAGATATTGAACAATTTATTTTCTTCGGTATTCACCAAGGAGAAGGATATTGAACTCTGTGAGGTAAGGGAAAAAAGTAGAGTAGCTATGGAAACTATGAGATTCAAAGAGGAGGAAGTACTGACACTTTTGAAAAATGTAAAAGTGGATAAGTCTCCAGGTCCTGACAGGATATTCCCTAGGACATTGAGGGAAGTTAGTGTAGAAATAGCAGGAGCTATGACAGAAATATTTCAAATGTCATTAGAAACGGGAATAGTGCCGGAGGATTGGCGTACTGCGCATGTTGTTCCATTGTATAAAAAGGGTTCAAAGAATAAACCTAGCAATTATAGACCTGTTAGTTTGACGTCAGTGGTGGGCAAATTAATGGAAAGGATACTTAGAGATTATATGTATTCGCATCTGGATAAACGGGGTCTGATCAGGAACAGTCAACATGGATTTGTGCCTGGAAGGTCATGTTTGACAAACCTTCTTTAATTTTTTGAAGCGGTAACTAGGGAAATTGATGAGGGTAAAGCAGCGGATGTTGTCTATATGGATTTCAGTAAGGCCTTTGACAAGGTTCCCCATGGAAGGTTGGTTAAGAAGGTTCAATCTTTGGGTGTTAATGGTGGAGTAGCAAGATGGATTCAACAGTGGCTGAATGGGAGATGTCAGAGAGTAATGGTGGATGGCTGTTTGTCAGGTTGGAAGCCGGTGACCAGTGGGGTGCCTCAGGGATCTGTGTTGGGTCCACTGTTGTTTGTCATGTACATCAATGATCTGGATGATGGGGTGGAAAATTGGATAAGTAAGTATGCAGATGATACTAAGATAGGTGGTGTTGTGGATAATGAAGTAGATTTTCAAAGTCTACAGAGAGATTTGGGTCATTTGGAAAAGTGGGCTGAAAGATGGCAGATGGAGTTTAATGCTGATAAGTGTGAAGTGCTACATCTTGGCAGGACAAATCAAAATAGGACGTACATGGTAAATGGTAGGGAATTGAGGAATGCTGTGGAACAGAGGGATCTAGGAATAACTGTGCATAGTTCCCTGAAGGTGGAATCGCATGTAGATAGGGTGGTAAAGAAAGCCTTTGGTGTGCTGGCCTTTATAAATCAGAGCATTGAATATAGGAGTAGGGAAGTAATGTTCAAATTGAAAAAACAATTGGTGAGACCAATTCTGGAATATGGTGTACAATTTTGGTCGCCTAATTATAGGAAGGATGTCAACAAAATAGAGAGAGTACAGAGGAGATTTACTAGAATGTTGCCAGGGTTCCAGCAACTAAGTTACAGAGAAAGGTTGAACAAGTTAGGTCTTTATTCTTTGGAGCGCAGAAGGTTAAGGGGGGACTTGATTGAGGTCTTTAAAATGATGAAAGGGATAGACAGAGTTGACGTGGATACGTTTTTTCCCATTGAGGGTAGGGAAGATTCAAACAAGAGGGCATGACATGAGAATTAAGGGACAGAAGTTTAGGGGTAACGTGAGGGGGAACTTCTTTACTCAGAGGGTGGTGGCTGTGTGGAATGAGCTTCCAGCAGAAGTGGTGGAGGCAGGATCGATTTTAACATTTAAAAGTAAAGTGGATAGGTATATGGACGTGAAGGGAATGGAGGGGTATGGTCTGAGTGCAGGTAGATGGGACTAGGGGAAAACAAATGGTCGGCACGGACTGGAAGGGCCGAGAGGGCCTGTTTCCGTGCTGTATTTGTTATATGGTTGTTATATGGTTATATGGATAGGGCATTTAGAACGGAATGAGGAAACACTTTTTCTCACAGAGAATGGTGAGTCTGTGGAATATTCTACCTCAGAGGGCGGTGGAAGTTTTCAAGGGAGAGTTAGATTTAGCTCACAGGGCTAATGGAATCAAGGGATATGGGGAGAAAGCAGGAACGGGGTACTGGTTGGGGATGATCACATTGAATGGCGGTGCTGGCACGAAGGGCCGAATGGCCTATTCCTGCACCTATTGTCTATGTTTCTATGAATAGGCTTAATATCTATAACCTCACAAAGACATTCATGAGCTGTAAACACTGAAGGTTTATGTGGACAACCTTTTTGTACAGACAAAGGCAGTGTGGAAAGGTTTAATAGGAACCTGAGGGCATCTTTTCCACACCGAGGGTGGTGGGTGTATGCAACAAGCTGCCAGAGGAGGTAGTTGAGGCTGGGACTATAACATTCAAAAGGCTTGCACAGGCACATGGATGGGAAAGGCTTAACAGTGTCGGAAGGAATTACAGATGCTGGTTTAAACCGAAGATAGACACAAAACCCTGGAGTCACTCAGCGGGACAGGCAGCATCTCTCGAGAGAAGGAATGGGTGACGTTTCAGGTCGAGACCCTTCATCAGACTGGTTAGGGATAAGGGAAACGAGAGATATAGACGGTGATGTGGAGAGATAAAGAACATTGAATGAAAGATATGCAAAAAAGTAACGATGATAAAGGAAACAGGCCGTTGTCAGCTGTTTGTTGGGTGAAAACGAGAAGCTGGTGCGACTTGGGTGGGGGAGGGATAGAGAGAGGGAATGTCGGGGCTACCTGAAGCTGGAGAAATCAATATTCATACCGCTGGGGTGTAAGCTGTCTTAGCTTAACAGTTCCAGTTTAGTTTATTGTCATGTGTACCAGTGGAAAGCTTTTGTTCCGTAGCAACCAGTTGAGCCATTTACAGAGTACAGATACAAGCTTGGTAGGATATGGGCCAAACGCGAGCAAATGGGGCTAGCTCAGCCGGGCATCTTGGTCAGCATGAACAAGTGGGCCGAAGGGCCTGTTGACATGCTGCATGTCTCTAGGCCTTTGCCATGATCCGGACCCTACAACAGTACTTATCTCCTAGTTCAAAGAGCCTGCCGCTATCTCTAGTTTAGTTTAGTTTAGTGATACTGCTCGGAAACAGGCCCTTCGGCCCATCGAGCCCCCGCCGCCCAGCGATCAGCCCGTACACTAACACTATCCCACTCACACTTCAACTTACCGAGCAAATGACCATGTTTAAGAAGGAACTGCAGATGCTGTAAAAATCGAAGGTAGACAAAAATGCTGGAGAAACTCAGCGGGTGAGGCAGCATCTATGGAGCGAAGGAATAGGTGACGTTTCAGGAATTACCATGATCATAGGGGCCACAATTTAAGAATAAGGGGTAAGCCATTTAGAACGGAGACATGGAAACACTTTTTCACACAGAGAGTTGTGAGTAACATTGACTTCTCCAATTTCAGGTAGTCCTTGCTTTCTCCCTCCTTCCCCTCCCCTTCTCAGCTCTCCCACAGCCCACTGTCTCCACCTCTTCCTTTCTTATTCTGCCCCCCCCCCCCCCCACTCCAACATCAGTCAAATGAAGGGTCTCGACCCGAAACATGACCTATTCCTTCGCTCCATAGATGCTGCCTCACCCGCTGAGTTTTCCCAGCGTTTTTGTCTACCAACCTTGGAACTTTGGTTCCTGTCTCTTGGGTACGTGACGACCAGCTCCTAACACACTGGCGCCTCCGTGGAGATTCAAAGCTGCCAAAGTATTAGCCCGCGGTTCCAACAGCTCCCTCCGTGTCGATTGCAATTCAGAGGCTGCCAACTGTTTGTTTGGGAAATGAAGTTTTTAATGTGACGAGGCTGGCTTTTATTGGGAAGATGTGTGGAAAATGAAAACAAATGAGGTTTTATGAAGTTGTAAAACCAGGCGCTAACTGGAATTAACAGCTTGTTGTCGCGTTTAGAGGCTTTGACTGTAGCTGTGGAAACCAGTGGGGGTTAATGGCGAAACAAAACATGAATGAAATTAGTTGGATTATCCTTATTTAAGACACAAACAGATTAATGTTCAAGGTATTTAAAATCTTGCCGCTCCAATGTTTCAGGTTTAGTTTGGAGATACAGCGTGGAAACTGGCCCTTCGACCCATCGAGTCTGTGCCAATCCCCACATACCAGCACTGAACCGCACACACACCGGGAACAATTTACATTTATAACCAAGCCAAGTAACCGACAAACCCACACGTCTTTGGAGCGCGGGAGGAAACCGGAGCGCCCGGAGAAAACCCACACAGTCACGGGGAGAACGTGCAAACTCCATACAGACAGTGGCCGTAGTCGGGATCGAACCCGGGTCCCTGGCGCTGCAAGCGCTGTAAGGTAGCGACTCTACCGCTCCAGCACTTTGATGATATTAACTACAATGCCTCGGCAAGTATTTAGATGTTTTCAAGAGAGAGTTAAAGCCCTGTCCCACGGTACGAGTTCATTCCAAGAGCTCTCCCGATTTGAAATAAAATCAAACTCGTGGTAAGCACGGAGAATGAACGTAGCGGGTACGTCGGAGCTCGGGGACGTCTCGTAACGCTAACGGCAGGTACTCGGGAAGACTCGCTAACGGCAGGTAAGCACGGGAAGACTCGTGAAGATTTTTCAACATGATGAAAAATGTCCACGAGAGCCCCGAGTACCAACGAGCGGCCATTACCGTAAATCTCCGAGTTTGAATCAGGACAAACTCTTGCAATGAACTCGTACCGTGGGACAGGGCTATTAGATTTAGCTCTTCGGGCTAACGGAATCAAAAGATACGGGGAGAAGGCAGGAACGGGGTACTGATTGTGGATGATCAACCATGATCGAAGGGCCGAATGGCCTCCTCCTGCACCTATTTTCTTTGCTTCCATGTTTCTCGATGTCGGACATTAAATCTTTACATTTGTTAATATTTGCTGACACATTCAGTAGATTTTATTTGAGTATTTAATGTTGCTGTTGACAGCTTGACATGCTGTACATTAAAAGCAGCTAATATCACAAACCATTCACTGTTATTGTTTTCATTACTACTGAATCCTTCTGAAATCCTGACCAAAAAACGTGAGCACCAGCTCATGTGATAGGAGTAGAATTGGGCCACACATTAGGCTGCTTCTGAAGATGAGAGCCCATGGTATCAAAGGGCAGATACCAGCACGGATAGCATGCAGGTACAGCAGGCAGTGAAGAAAGCGAATGGCATATTGGCTTTCATAACAAGAGGAGTTGAGTATAGGAGCAAAGAGGTCCTTCTGCAGTTGTACAGGGCCCAAGCGAGACCACACCTGGAGTATTGTGTGCAGTTTTGGTCTCCAAATTTGAGGAAGGACATTCTTGCTATTGAGGGAGTGCAGCGTAGGTTTACAAGGCTAATTCCTGGGATGGCGGGACTGTTATATGCTGAGAAAATGGAGCGGCTGGGCTTGTATACACTGGAGTTCTTGGTTCTTGGTTACTTGGTCCTCCAAAATATTCCAACTGGAATTTAAACTGGAGGTGGTGAAGGGAGGGGTTCAGCCAGAGAGGGTAATTGGGAAGAAAGTGCCACTTTAAATGTAGTTGCATCTGTCTGGGCAACCGTGGTTTGGTGGAGATTATTCCATGCTTTAATAGTGCGTGGGAAGAACGAATTGCTGTACACATCTGTCTTTGTGGCTGGGACCACAAATTGGATCGAATGCCCTCGTCTGCTCCTAATTGGTTTGGGGTTGGTGCAGGTCTTGTGATCTATGTCTAGCTGACCATTTAACATTTTGTAAAAACAGGTCAGACGGTGAGCTTCACGTCTGTCTTGGAGAGGGTTCCACCCCAGAGAATTCAGAAGTTTGGTGACACTCGCTTCTCTCTCGTAGGTGTTAGTAACAAATCGAGCGGCCTGTCTTTGGACACGTTCGATGGATGAAATGTTTTTATCTGTGTATGGGTCCCAAGCTGCAACTGCGTAGTCCAGATGAGGTCTAACGAGGGTGAAATACAGCTTCTCCTTGACAGAAGCTGAACAATGATGGAAGTTGCGCCTCAGGAAGTTTAGGCCACCTGTTGCTTTCACTGTTGCATGATGAGTCTGACCGTTCCAAGAAGATCATTCCGCAATTAGATGCCAAGATACTTGGTTTGTTTGGATTCTTCAAGGGTGACACCAAGTATGTTGTAAGATGTGACGCCTGGATTCCTCTTTCTGGTGACACGCATGGTTTCACATTTGGAAGGGTTGAACTGCATGCCCCACTGTTGTGACCACTCGACCATAGTATCGAGATCTTTTTGGAGAGCATCTTCATCATCAGCTGCCTTAATTGGACGGTACAGCAAACAATCATCAGCGAATAGTCTGGTCGTGCTTGCGACTTTTTCATGGATGTCATTGATGTCACGCAAAAACAGGTGTGGGCCACGTACCGTGCCCAGGGGTGTCCCGCTCAACACCTGGGTGCCAATTGGAGATCTTTCCGTTCACACACACGCGCTGAAGACGTTTTGTCAGGAAACTGGAAATCCATCGTTTCGTGTTGGAACGAATACCGTAGAGGTCAAGCTTCCGAAGCAGTCTCTGGTGTGGGATGACATCAAATGCTTTAGAAAAGTCCAGTACAACTAAATCCATGATGGCCTTACTGTCACGGTGCTTGGCCAGGTCATTTGTTTAGAAGGATGAGTTTAGAAGGATGAGAGGGGATCTTATTGAAACATATAAGATTATTAAGGGTTTTGACATGTTAGAGGCAGGAAACATGTTCCCGATGTTGGGGGAGTCCAGAACCAGGGGCCACAGTTTAAGAATAAGGGGTAAGCCATTTAGAACGGAGACTAGGGAATACCTTTTCACCCAGAGAGTTGTGAGTCTGTGGAATTCTCTGCCTCAGAGGGCGGTGGAGGCCGGTTCTCTGGATACTTTCGAGAGAGAGCTAGATAGGGCTCTTAAAGATAGCGGAGTCAGGGGATATGGGGAGAAGGCAGGAACGGGGTACTGATTGGGGATGATCAGCCATGATCACATTGAATGGTGGTGCTGGTTCGAAGGGCCGAATGGCCTCCTCCTGCACCTATTGTCTATTGTCTATTTGGACGAGGGGATTGAAGGCTTTGTGGTCAAGTTTGCGGAAGATACGAAAATAGGTGGAGGGGCAGATGTAGAGAAAGCAGGGACTCTGCAGAGGGACTTGGGCAGGTTGGGAGAGTGGGCAGAGAAGTGGCAGATGGAATATAGTGTAGCAACGTGTGGAGTCGTGCATTTTGGCAGTAGGAACAAAGAACTATTTTCTAAATGGGGAGAGAATCCAGTAATTGGAGGTGCAAAGGGACTTGGGAGCGCTGGTGCAGGATTCCCAAAAAGTTATTCTGTAAGTCGAATCGGCAGTAAAGAAAGCAAACGCAATGCCAGCATTTATTTCAAGAGGGCTTGTGTACAAATACAGGGATGTAATGCTGAGGCTCTATAAGGCGCTGGTCAGGTGTCAGGTTGGGGCCAGTTTTTTCCCAACAACTCTTGAAAAATGATTCGATGATTTAATGACACTTAATTGTCACATGTACAATGAAATTCCTTGTTTTACCTATAATACACAAAGTATACAAAGAGATGCCAACTCAACTGTGAACTTCTATGGATTGACTCTGGTTGCGTGAATGGCATTGAGTTATTGTTGCACTGGTATTGTGGTTATTACTGAATCAGAATCAGAATCACACTTTATTCGCCAAGTACGTTTTGCAACATACGAGGAATTTCATTGGGTCAGGTCAGTCATACAATTGAAAAGCAACAGATCACTCAGAAACATCCACCACAGTGACTCCTACACATTCCTCACTGTGATGGAAGGCAAAATAAAGTTCATATTTCTTCCTTTGTCCATCCTCGGTCGGGAGCCTCGAGCCTCCGTTGACGGGATGATCTTGACTCCCGTAGCCGGCGGCGTTCTGGCCCTCCGTGTCGAGGCGATCCGCTCCCGCATTGGGGGGGATGTCAGCTCCCCCGCGCCGGGCGATCGAACCTCGCGTCGGGGCTGGACGCTGGTTCCGTGGCGTTGGAGCTCCCGACCAGCCTCTCCGGAGACTGCGAGCTCTTGATGATGATTGTGCGGTGGGAGCGATCCCAGGCAAGGGATCCGCCCCGATGTTAAGTCCGCGCCCCGCGGTGGGGCTCACGACAGGCCGAGGCGGCTCCCAGAGGCCGCAGAGCCCGGAGAATGTGATCCGAAAAATTGATCACATCTCCGTGAAGGTAGGATCTTGAAAAAAAGTTTACCCCGATCCCCTCCCCCCTCCCCCCACATAAAACAAACCGAAGAACATTAAAACAAACTTTTAACACATTGGATTTTATTTGATATTATTTCTAATCTGTGTGTTATTGCTGCAGTAAGTACGACTTTCATTGGTCCCTTGGTGATACATACGTCAATTAAACACATTCATAAGTTCCAGGAGCAGAATTAGGCCATTCGACCCATCAAGTCTCCACCATTCAATCATGGCTGATCTAACTCTCCCTCCTAACCCCATTCTCCTGCCTTCTCCCCGTAACCCTGACACCCGCACTGATCAAGAATCTGTCAACCTCCTCCTTAAAAACATCCACTGACTTGGCCTCCACAAGAATCCCACTTGGCTAAGAATCCCACAGATTCACCAGCCTCTGACTAAAGAGATTTCTCCTCATCTCCTTCCTAAAGGAACGTACTTTAATTCTGAGGCTGTGACCTCTGGTCCTGGACTCTCCCACTAGTGGAAACACCCTCTCCACATCCGCTCTATCCAAGCCTTTCACTATTGGGTAAGTTCTAATGAGGTCCCCCCTCATTCTTCTAAATGTCCAAACTCTTAACTCCTGACTCTTGAATCCTTGCCACTAACGGAGAATCACCTCAGTTTCCTGTTGATCCCGGAGTTAAACTTTCAAACCATGCGCTCTCTTCACGACCGTTATCCCAGCAGCAGTCCACCGTACACCGTCTCACACTAACACCAGACTCAGAAACAGCTTCTTCCCCTCTGTAATCAGGCTTCTGAACGGTCCTTCCATAAGCCAGGATACTGTCCGATTCACCTCTACCCCATTGCGGACATTGTGGGCTTGAAGGGCCTGTTCCCGTGATGTAATCTTCTACGTTCTATGTTCAAATCCCTCAATTTGGTTTTCGAGATACATCGCAGAAACAGGCCCTTCGGCCCAACGGGTCCGCACGGGCCAGCGATCCCCGCACACTAACACTATCCTGCACACACTAGCGACAATTAACAATCTTCCCAAGCTAATTAACCCACAAACCTGCACGTCTTTGGAGTGTGGGAGGAAACCGGAGAGACCCGGAGAATGGACAATAGACAATGTGATCATGGCTGATCATCCCCAATCACTACCCCGATACTGCCTTCTCCCCATATCCCCTGACCCCATTATCTTTAAAAGCTCTATCTAGCTCTCTCTTGAAAAACCGCGCAGGTCACGGGGGGAACGTGCAAACTCTGTACAGACAGCACCCATGGCCAGGATGGAACCCGGGTCTCTGGCGCTGTGAGCAGCAACTCTGCCGCTGCGCCCCCGTGCCGCCCTTGGTCAATAGCCCCTCTTCTCTGAACGATAATTGTGCTGGGATTAGATTAATAGAAGCTCCCATGATATTAAAATCATTTTCAGTAATTAAGGCGGGATGTGAAATATTTCCTTCGCCACATGTTGCTGGTTCGTGGGGGAACCTCCACTGGGAGAACTGCTAAAAAAGAGTGTAATCTTTGCAACAAACAGATTATCCCGGAATTATCTTTATTGCCAGCTGAGACACGCAAATTGAATAATGATTGCAGCATTTGATTAGTTATATAACCCATCCAGTTGCTAATATGTGGGTGTAATTGTCTGGCCACTGTGCCTGGCAAAGGCTCAGTAAACCCTGCTCATTTACCCAGCGAGATTAGTATCTTTATCTGCACATGCATCGTCAGAAACCTGCAGGGAAACCTCGTTTGCCGGCTCAAAACTGATTCCAAACAGCAGGAAAACTGCCAAAAAGAACAATCACAGCAACAATTTAGCAAATGAGCAATTACGGCTCTGGGTTAATCCCACATCGCTGCAGCCCTGTTGGATCATTAGCCAAACGGTCGGCTGCAGCTACACAGCCTTGCACAGCTGGGCTGGCAGAGGGGCGGGGAGGGGAGGGGAGGGGAGGGGTGGGAGAGGGGAGGGGGAGGGGAGGGGAGGGGAGGGGTGGAGAGGGGGTGGAGAGGGGGGGGAGGGGGGCGGAGGGATGGAGAGGGGGGGGCGGGAGAGGGGCGGAGAGGGGTGGAAGAGGGGTGGAGAGGAGGGGAGAGGGGTGGAAGAGGGTGGAGAGTGCTGGAGAGGGGTGGGAGAGGGGGGAGAGGGATTGGGAGGGGAGGGGAGTGGAGAGGGGCGGGGAGTGGCGGAGAGGGGTGGAGAGTGGGGGGGGGAGAGTGGCGGAGAGCGGAGAGGGGTGGGAGAGGGGCGGAGAGGGGAAGGAGAGGGGCGGAGAGGGGCGGTGTTTGGGGCTTGAGAAATATAAGGAGTTTGTTGGCCTGTGGTCAGGATGCTGGGATAGATGGGCTCTGCTCCACATGGCCAGTGTTGGCATCACAGGATGGTCAAAAAGGCTCTCGGCACATTGGCCTTCATCAGTCAGAGCACTGAGTAGAGAGGTTGGGAGGTCACCATCAAAAATTGGTGGACACTGCCCGGTCCATCCCAGTACTGACCTCCCCCCCATCGAAGGGATCTACAGGAAGCTCCGATGGTAGCAGCGAGATGAGAGCGTGGCCAGGGTGGTGCGGGTCTCTGATGATGCGGATAAGAGGGAAAGATAGATCAGCCATGATTGAATGATGCGGTTGACTTGATGGGCTGAATGGCCTAAATCTACTCCAAGAACTTATGAACATGAACATATGCCCAATCTACGCTCGTCCCACCTGCCTGCACTCGGCCAATATCCATCTAAACCTGAACCATGCTAAATGAGGAGCTAAGGAAATATAAGGGAACTTATATTAGGAAAACTACACACAATAAATGTTTGTGAGGATCTTGGCTTTGATGTAACACGAGTATGTTCCGTATTGTCCTTGGGAGAATTGAGAAATGGGATGGTGAAATGCAATGGGAAAGTTGGAAGAGGAAAGACTTAGTCATAGAGTGACACAGTGTGGAAACAGGCCCTTCAGCCCAACTTGCCCACACCGGCCAACAATGTCCCAGCTACACTAGTCCCACCTGCCTGCGCTTGGCCCATATCCCGCCAAACCTGTCCTATCCATGTACCTGTCTAACTGTTTCTTAAACGTTGGGACAGCCCCAGCCTCAACTACCTCCTCTGGCAGCTCGTTCCATACACCCACCACCCTCTGTGTGAAAAAGTTACCCCTCAGACTCCTATTAAATCTTTTCCCCTTCACTTTGAACCTGTGTCCTCTGGTTCTCGATTCCCCTACTCTGAGCAAGAGACTCTGTGCGTCTACCCGATCTATTCCTCTCATGATTTTATACACTGCTGAGCACAAACAGATATTCGCTCCCCAGCACGAGTTGCCTGACAGTGAGAACATTAACTTCACGTTTCTAGACAAGGGTTACAAAGGCACTATCCGCTAGGAGTCGCGTTGTCGTACTCTAAAGATGAGTAGGTTGTACTGGCCCATGGCCTGGCCTGTGGCTAGTCCTGTTCATATACAGAGTATTGTACGATCGTCCGTGTATCAAAGACTCCCTGAGGCTGCCCAGAGGCCGACTCCAGTGTTAATCCCACTGTGTACACATCCACACGGTGCTGATACAAGTGAGTGTTTAACATCCGATGTGTGAGCAGCAGTTTAGTTTAGAGACACGGTGCAGACACAGGCTCTTTGGCCTCTACTGAGTCAATAGCCAATAGACAATAGACAATAGGTGCAGGAGGGGGCCATTCGGCCCTTCGAGCCAGCACCACCATTCAATGTGATCATGGCTGATCATCCCCAATCAGTACCCCGTTCCTGCCTTCTCCCCATATCCCCTGACTCCGCTATCTTTAAGAGCCCAATCCAGCTCTCTCTTGAAAGCATCCAGAGAAAGTATCCAGTATCCAGAGAACCGCCTTCCGAGGCAGAGAATTCCAGCGAGTCCGCGCCGACCAGCGATCCCCGCACACTGACACTGTCCCACACACACTAGGGACAAGTTACAATTTTACCGAAACCAATTAACCTACAAACCTGTACGTCCTTGGAGTGTGGGAGGAAACCAGCACCCGGAGAAAATCCACGTGGTCATAAGAAATAGGAGCAGAGTTAGGCCATTCGGCCCATCAAGGCTCCTCCGCCATTCAATCGTGGCTGATCTATCTCTCCCTCCTAACCCCATTCTCCTGCCTTCTCCCCATAACCCCTGACACCCGCACTAATCAAGAATCTATCTATCGCGGCCTTAAAAATATCCACTGACTTGGCCCCCACAGCCGTCTGCGGCAAAGAATCCCACAGATTCACCACCCTCTGACTGAAGAAATCCCTCCTCATCTCCTTCGTGAAAGAACGTCCTTTAATTGTGAGACTCTGCAGCTGCGCCACCGTGCCGGCCTTGACCAAACTGAACACAATTCCAGCCAACTGCCCGGGCTAAGATTCCAGCACCTTTAATGCTGTGCATCATATTTTCTTTGCGTAGAACGAAGAACTGCAGGTGCTGGTTTACACCAAAGAAAAAATAAAACAAAATTCTGGAGTAACTCAGCGGGTCAGGCAGCATCTCTGGCAGAATAGGTGACGTTTTGGGTCGGGACCCTTCTTCAGGTGCAATGCTGCCTGACCCGCTGGTTACTCCAGCACCCTGACCTGAAACGTCACCTATCCATGTTCTCCACAGATGCTGCCTGACCCGCTGAGTTACTCCAGCACTCTGTGAAACGTCACCTATCCATGTTCTCCACAGATGCTGCCTGACCCGCTGAGTTACTCCATCACTCTGTGAAACGTCACCTATCCATGTTCTCCACAGATGCTGCCTGACCTGCTGAGTTACTCCAGCACTCTGTGAAACGTCACCTATCCATGTTCTCCACAGATGCTGCCTGACCCGCTGAGTTACTCCACGGGGGTGGGAGATTGCAACCTTCACGTGGCCCGCCCTGCTTCGACTAATGCAATCGACTCGACGTGCATAAACGGAAAATGAAATAGAACAAGTTGTCCAACAACTTTAGGCCGTGCACGCCACACGCAAGAAGAAGACCACCCCCCGACAAAATAAATTCCTCCTCATCTCCTTCCTAAAGGAACGTCCTTTAATTCTGAGGCTGTGCCCTCTGGTCCTAGACTCTCCCTCTTGTCTCTTTGCTGTACTGTTCTATATTGAAAACCATTTTGATATTAAGTGTGGCCTTTTTCTTGCAAGAGCGTCATCACCATCATCATCATCATCATCATCATTGTTGAAAACATCAACGGGCACGCTGCCTTACAATGCCGGGTACGACAGTGATCGCAACTTCGACTGACGCGTGGATGGCCGTTGGCTCGCTAGGAGCTCATCCGCCCTTTGACAGGTCTTGTTTTTGGTCCTGCTCGGGGTCCACAGCCCCCTCCTCACCTGGCAAACCAGGTGGGGGAGACGGTTTAGTCACTGACTGTCCCACCGTGGGGCGGGTAGCACGGGATTACATGGTACCCGTGGCGGGGGGAACTCCCCCCGACCTGACCTTCAAATGCCAGGTCTTCATTTACTGCTCACACACCTCTGTCTGTCACTCACTGTAGAGCGAGGAGTTGGAGTGGAAAATGCTGCTGTGAGAAGCACAATGCCCCATAATACATCTCCACCCGCCCCCTCGTTTTAGTCTTCATCACTGCATCAAATTAAAAGGTGTTTTCCAAAGGCTGACCCGAGACATCTCAGTCCTATCATTATCTCCTATTTCTGAAACCGAAAATTGAGTCTGAAATGCAGAATATTTTAATTCTAATCAGCATTGATATCTATCCAAATATTGTGCACAGTATTCGTCATCCCAGTTAAGCTAGCATCTGCATTCTGCCGATAAAAATAACCTTTGAATTACTACTATGCAGCACTCGTCACTAGAAAATATTACGGATAGTCACAGAGTGCTGGAGTAACTCAGCGGGTCAGGCAGCATCTGTGGAGAACATGGATAGGTGACGTTTCACAGAGTGCTGGAGTAACTCAGCGGGTCAGGCAGCATCTGTGGAGAACATGGATAGGTGACGTTTCACAGAGTGCTGGAGTAACTCAGCGGGTCAGGCAGCATCTGTGGAGAACATGGATAGGTGACGTTTCACAGAGTGCTGGAGTAATTCAGCGGGTCAGGCAGCATCTGTGGAGAACATGGATAGGTGACGTTTCACAGAGTGCTGGGGTAACTCAGCGGGTCAGGCAGCATCTGTGGAGAACATGGATAGGTGACGTTTCACAGAGTGCTGGAGTAACTCAGCGGGTCAGGCAGCATCTGTGGAGAACATGGATAGGTGACGTTTCACAGAGTGCTGGAGTAACTCAGCGGGTCAGGCAGCATCTGTGGAGAACATGGATAGGTGACGTTTCACAAAGTGCTGGAGTAACTCAGCGGGTCAGGCAGCATCTGTGGAGAACATGGATAGGTGACGTTTCACAGAGTGCTGGAGTAACTCAGCGGGTCAGGCAGCATCTGTGGAGAACATGGATAGGTGACGTTTCACAGAGTGCTGGAGTAACTCAGCGGGTCAGGCAGCATCTGTGGAGAACATGGATAGGTGACGTTTGGGTTGGGACCTTCCTTCATACTGAAGAAGATGGGATCAGTCTGAAGAAGGGTCTCAACCCGAAACATCACCTATCCATGTTCTCCACAGATGCTGCCTGACCCGCTGAGTTACTCCAGCAGTGAGTGTTTCCTTTTGCAAACCAGCGCCTGATGTTCTTTGTTTCTAAATAAAGAGAGTTGTGAATCTGTGGAAAATCCAGTCTGAAGAAGAGTTTCGGCCCGAAACGTCACCTATTTCCTTCGCTCCATAGATGCTGCCTCACCCGCTGAGTTTCTCCAGCAATTTTGTCTACCTGTGAATCTGTGGAATTCTCTGCCTCAGAGGGCGGTGGAGGCCAGTTCTTGTGATACTTTCAAGAGAGAGCTAGGTAGGGCTGTTAAAGATATCGGAATCAGGGGATATGGGGAGAAGGCAGGAACGGGGTACTGATTGGGGATGATCAGCCATGATCACATTGAATGGCAGTGCTGGCTTGAAGGGCCGAATGGCCTCCTCCTGCACCTATTGTCTATTGTCTAAATCGCACAGTAGGCTGTAGAGCATATATTTTATTTATCGCCTTCACGGGACTTGATTCAGCCCATCAAGTCTACTCTGCCATTTAATCATGGCTGATCTATCTCTCCCTCATAACCCCATTCTCCTGCCTTCTCCCGATAACCTCTGACACCCGCACTAATGAAGAATCTATCTATCTCTGCCTTAAAAATATGCACTGACTTGGCCTCCACAGCCGTCTGTGGCAAAGAATCCCACAGATTCACCGCCCTCTGAAAGCTATAACGGAAAACCAAGTCTGAAAACTTAAATCCTGTTTAATTAAATTAGGCGGAGCAGTGGTTTTGGGAGAAAAAAATAAAATCTTTGACTTGGAGCTGATGGTTATTGAAGAGAGATGACCAGAGGAAGGGTTTAATTCATGAGCGACGTTAATATTGAGACTCGGGGAGAACGTTGAACAAAAGGAAGCATGGTTTTATGAAGGTAGACAAAAATGCTGGAGAAACTCAGCGGGTGAGGCAGCATCTCTGAAGGGTCTCGACCCGAAACGTTGCCTGTTTCCTTCGTTCCATAGATGCTGCTCACTCGCTGAGTTCCTCCAGCACTTTTGTCTACCTTTGATTTTCCAGCATCTGCAGTTCCTTCTTAAACATGGTTTTATGAAGCAATTTTTGCATTATATCACAAAATCACCTCAATTATCTCAGGAGAATTATGAAAAAAACAGCGGAATAATGGAGCAAAAATAGAAAGTTTACTTTTGTGATTATCAGAAAATGAATCAATTTTGTATCTTAATTCGTCAATCATAAAACTGCTGGTACAGTAATTACTAATCATATTGTCATTTTCTCCCTACGCTAATCACACATTAATATCCAGGCAACCAGATTCCACCTGAATTAATCTACATGAAGATGGATTAATTTCACTTTGTCGCTAATCAAATTACCCTGCTTGTCTGTATTCTCCTGGCCGAGCTTCTTTCCACATTACAATTCCCGATTACAATTCCCACACACTAAAGAGGTGACAGTTCCAGACACTTCCATTGTCCTCTCTTCCCTGAAGCTAGGTTTAAAATGTCACAGTGTTAAAGTTGCCCGTTCTCATGTGCCTGCCCTTCACGAAGCCCACGTTACCAACCGTGTCAAAACATCTTTTTAATTCACAATATTTTGCCAGCCGTTTAATATTTCACATGGAATAGCAATTCAGATACTTGGTTAACATTAATACAAGGGCGGCACGCGGGCGCAGCGGTAGAGTTGCTGCCTCACGGCGCCAGGGACCCGGGTTCCATCCTGACTACGGGCGCTGTCTGTACGGAGTTTGCACGTTCTCCCCGTGACCTGCGTGGGTTTTCTCCGAGATCTTCGGTTTCCTCCCACACTCCAAAGATGTACAGGTTTGCAGGTTAATTGGCTTGGTATGAATGTAAGATTGTCCCTAGAGTGTGTAGGGTAGTGTTCGTGTGCGGGGATCGCTGGTCGGTGGTAGGCCTCTTACCACGCTGCTTCCTGAACGACACTGAACACGAGTATAATATCGCACATGATGCAAATCCAAGCAAAATCGCGTAAATATGCTGCAAATACTCAGCGGGTCAGGCAGCATCTGTGGAGAACATGGATAGGTGACGTTTCACAGAGTGCTGGAGTAACTCAGCGGGTCAGGCAGCATCTGTGGGGAACATGGATAGGTGACGTTTCACAGAGTGCTGGAGTAACTCAGCGGGTCAGGCAGCATCTGTGGAGAACATGGATAGGTGACGTTTCACAGAGTGCTGGAGTAACTCAGCGGGTCAGGCAGCATCTGTGGAGAGAAGGAATGGGTGACGTTTCGGGTCGAGATCCTTTTTCAGACTGAGAGTCAAGGGGAGAGGGAGGCTAGAGTTATGGAAGAGTAATGTGTGAAAACAAGATACAAGAGACATTTACTTGTCACATGCACCAATTGGTACGGTGAAATGTGTGGTCGCCATACAGGCGCACGAATAATAAAGACCACAGAACACGATAGACTTTAACACAGATATCCCCACACAGTGGGATCAAAGTTTCCCACTGTGTGAAGGCTCCAAAATTCACCCTCCTCTGTTTCCACCCGTGGCCGTGGGGCTCCCGAACCCCCCACTGTCGTCGCCGATGTACAGGCCTGCTCGCCGGGCTGCTGGAAGTCCGACGTCAGGACATCCTCAGCGGCTTGGACATACGCAACGGCCACCTCCTACCGGAGTCCGACGGCTCCCAAAGTCCGCAGGCCGCGCTGGGCAGAGATTCAACGCTGGCGGCCCTCGGCCAAGGGCCCCAGGACTCCACGATGTTGGTCAGCGCCGGCCACGCTGGAAGCTCTACAAACCACAGCACCGCGATGTTGAAGCAGCGGCCCAGCACTCCGGAGATTCAAACGGTGATCCGGGTAAGGCATCGCCCGCTCCACGGTGACTCCAGCGCTGCGCCGCCGCTGCTGAAGCTCCGGTCCGGTCTCCGGTCTCCGGCAGGAAAGGCCGCGCCAATCCAGGTGGTAGAGGCCGCGAGGAGGGGGCGAGGACGCGACTCGGAGAATAGTCGTGTCCTCGCCAGGAAGCGATAGGTCAAAACAGGTGTATATAACGAAATAGACAACAGCCAATGTGCAGGAGTAGGCCATTCGGCCCTTCGAGCCAGCACCACCATTCAATGTGATCACGGCTGACCATCCCCAATCAGTACCCCGTTCCTGCCTTCTCCCCATATCCCCTGACTCCGCTATTTTTAAGAGCCCTGTCTAGCTCTCTCTTGAAAGTATCCAGAGAACCTGCCTCCACCGCCCTCTGAGACAGAGAATTCCACAGACTCACAACTCTCTGTGAGAAAAAGTGTTTCCTCGTCTCCATTCTAAATGGCTTACCCCTTATTCTTAAACTGTGGCCCTGAGTTCTGGACTCCCCCAACATCAGGAACATGTTTCCTGCCTCTAGCATGTCCAAATCCTTAATAATCTTATATGTTTCAATAAGATCCCCTCTCATCTTTCTAAACTCCAGAGTGTACAAGCCCAGCCGCTCCATTCTCTCAGCATATGACAGTCCCGCCATCCCAGGATTTAACCTTGTAAACCTGCGCTGCACTCCCTCAATAGCAAGAATGTCCTTCCTCAAATTATGGGACCAAAGCTGCACACAATACTCCAGGTGTGGTCTCACTAGGGCCCTGTACAACTGCAGAAGGACCTCTTCGCTTCTAAACTCAACTCCTCTTGATCTAAAGGCCAACATGCCATTCGCATTCTTCACTGCCTGCTGTACCTGCATGCTTACTTTCATAGACTGATAAAAAAGGACCTCCAGATCCCGTTATACTTCCCCTTTACCCATCTTGACACAATTTAGATAATAATCTGCCTTCCTTTGATACCAAAATGCATAACCTCACATTTATCCACATTAAACTGCATCTGCCATGCATCTGCCCACTCCCCCAACCTGTCCAAGTCACCCTGCATCCTCATAGCATCCTCCTCACAGTTCACACTGCCACCGGGGCGGGAGATTGCAACCTTCACGTGGTCCGCCGTGTTTCGACTAATGCAATCAACTCGACGCGCACAAACGGAAGATCAAATAGAACAAGTTGTCCAACAACTTTAGGCCGTGCACGCCACACGAGTTATTATTCATACCTCTGGACAGACACAGAATGCTGGAGTAACTCAGCGGGACAGGCAGCATCTCTGGAGAGAAGGAATGGGCGACGTTTCGGGTCGAGACCCTTCTTCTGACTGATGTCAGGGGAGTGGGCGGGACAGAGATAGAATGTAGTCGGAGATAGTCAGACTGGTGGGAGAACTGGGAAAGGGGAGGGGATGGAGAGAGAGGAACAACAAGGGCTATCTGAAGTTAGAGAAGTCACTGTTCATACCGCTGGGGTGTAAGCTACCCAAGTGAAATATGAGGTGCTGCTCCTCCAATTTGCGTTGCTCTTAACTAGAATCACAAGGAACTGCAGATTGTGGAATCTTGAGTAAAACACAAAGTGCTGGAGGAACTCAGCATCTGTGAAGGGATTGGACAAGCAATGTCTTCAGACCTGTTGGACAGATGATGATTCAGGTTGAGATCCTTTTTCAGACCCTTCATTTGTTCGAAGAGGATTCATGAGCCGTAACTTTGTCTATCCACAGATGCTGCCTGACCTGCTGAGTTCTTCCACCACTTTGTGTTTTGCGCAAAGTTCCAACCTGTTTACCAGAAACAACTGCCCTTCCTTTGGGACTGACCACATAATGGTCACAGTGGCGCAGCGGTAGAGTTGCTGCCTTACAGACCCGGGTTCCATCCCGACCACGGGCGCTGTCTGAACGGAGTTTGCACGTTCCCCCGTGACCAGCGTGGGTTTTCTCCGAGATCTCCGGTTTCCTCCCACACTCCAAAGACGTGCAGGTTTGTAGGTTAATTGGCTTGTTGTGTGTAAATTGTCCCCAGTGTGTGTAGGGTAGTGTTAATGTGCGGGGATCGCTGGTCGGCGTGGACTCTGTGGGCCAAACAGTCTGTTTCCGCGCTGTATCTCCTCATTGGTGACCCTCGGACTATCCTTGATCGGACTTTGCTGGCTTTACCTTGCACTTTATCCCCTTATCCTGTATCTGTACACTGTGAATGGCTCGATTGTAATCGTGTATTGTCTTTCTACTGAAGATAGACACCAAAAGCTGGAGTAACTCAACGGACAGACCTTTCTGTCTCGGAGAGACCTTTCTGTCCTGGGTCTCCTCCATCGTCAGAGTGAGGCTAAACACAAATTGGAGGAACAGCATCTCATATTTCGCTTGGGCAGCTTACAGCCCAGCGGTATGAATATTGATTTCTCTCACTTCAGGTAGCCCCGGCATTCCCTCTCTCTCTATCCCTCCCTCACCCAAGTTGCACCAGCTTCTTGTTTTCACCCAACAAACAGCTGACAACGGCCTGTTTCCTTTATCATCGATACTTTTTTGCATATCTTCCATTCATTGTTCTTTATCTCTCTGCATCACCGTCTATATCTCTCGTTTCCCTTCTCCCTAACCAGACTGACGAAGGGTCTCGACCCGAAACGTCACCCATTCCTTCTCCCCAGAGATGCTGCCTGTCCCGCTGAGTTACTCCAGCATTTTGTGTGTCTATCTTCGGTCTAAACCAGCATCTGCGGTTCCTTCCTGCACAATAAACGAAACTAAACTGATTACAGTCGATCCATTTACAGTGTGTAGAAACATGATAAAGGGCCTGTCCCACATGGCGATTTTCTCGGCGACTGCCCGTGTCATTGACTGACGTATCAGGGTCGCCGAAAGATTTTGAACATTGGACAAAAGAAAATGTCGCGACACTCGAGGAGACACCGCGCGTCAATACGTCGTCACGCCGCGACTTTTTCGGTGACCTGGTACGTCAGTCAATGATGCCGGCAGTCGCCGAAAAAAATCACCAAGTGGGACAGGCCCTTAAGGGAAGAACATTTGGTGGAGAGACTGTGTGCAATTCTCCAGCAAGTAGGTATTGGTTGCTGCTCCCTTCCCCGTGGTCACGTCGCTCAGACTGACAAGCTTAATATCTAATAACAAATATGGGCACTGGGTTAACTCATCCAAATTGATATCCCACGTAAAATTAAGTACATGTTTAAATTCCTGCTGTGTTTTCTTCTCAATCACTTGTCATGTCATTAAGCTCAATTAAGCAGGGAAAACTTGAATTTCCATGGGACCCTTGATTTCCTGTGGCTTTGACTGCCTGTAGCTATTCAACGCCATCACACCATTGGGAGCTCCCTCATACTCTTGCAGTCAGCCCAATCGGAATGATATTGACCCAGCTCTCAGCTCGAGTCAGGAGTGGTTTATTGTCAAGTGTCCCCGGGAGAACAATGAAATTCTTACTTTCAGTTCCGTTTATTGTCACGTGTACCGAGGTACAGTGAAAGCGCTCTAGCTGCCCGCTATCCAGTCAGCAGAAAGACCATACACGATTACAATCCATGCTGCCTCACCCGCTGAGTTTCTCCAGCTTTCAAGAGAGAGCTTGATAGGGCTCTTAAAGATAGCGGACAATAGACAATAGACAATAGTCAGCACCGCCATTCAATGTGATCATGGCTGATCATCCCCAATCAGTACCCCGCTCCTGCCTTCTCCCCACATCCCTTAACTCCACTATCTTTAAGAGCCCTATCTAGCTCTCTCTTGAAGGCATCCAGAGATCCAGCCGCCCTCTGAGGCAGAGAATTCCACAGCTCACAACTCTCTGTGTGAAAAAGTTTTCCAGGGGATATGGGGAGAAGGCAGGAACGTGCTGGCTCGAAGGGCCGAATGGCCTCCTCCTGCACCTGTTGTCTATTGTCTACCTTCGATTTTTCCAGCATCTGCAGTTCTTCTCTCAACATGATTACAATCGGGCCGTTTACAGTGTACAGATATGTGATAAGGGAATAAGGTTTAGTGCAAGGTAAAGTCCGGTCAAGGATAGTCTGAGGGTCACGGTTGAGGTAGATAGTAGTTCAGGGCTGCTCTCTGCATGCGGTACGATGGTTCAGTTGGCGATCATCTGGATTAATTTGGATTTTTAATACGGGTGTTTTTAGTTTTAGTTTAGAGATACGGCGTGGAAACTGGCCCTTCAGCCCATCCATGTCCGTGCTAGACCAGCGATCCCCGCACACTAGCACTATCCTACACACACTAGGGAGAATTCACACTTTTACCGAAGCCAAGGTCATGGACAATAGGTACAGGAGGAGGCCATTTGGCCCATCAAGCCAGCACCGCCATTTACTGTGATCATGGCTGATCGTCCCCAATCAATAACCCGTGCCTGCCTTCTCCCCATATCCCTTGACTCCACTAGCCCCTAGAGCTCTATCTAACTCTCTCTTAAATCCATCCAGTGAATTAGCCTCCACTGCCCTCTGTGGCAGGGAATTCCACAAATTCACAACTCTCTGGGTGAAAAAAGTTTTTTCTCACCTCAGTCTTAAATGGCCTCCCCTTTATTCTAAGACTGTGGCCCCTGGTTCTGGACTCGCCCAACATTGGGAACATTTTTCCTGCAACTTGCTTGCCCAGGTCGTGAAACAAGTTTACAGTTATTCGCTGTGCCCACTCCCTCTCCCTCCCTCCCTCTCTCCCTCTCCCTCTCTATCTCCCTCTCTCTCTCCCCCCTCCCTCCTCCTCTTGTGTCTTCAGTACCGAGTGTGAGACGAGACATTACTGCAGTCCCCGTCTCCAACTCACTCCGCCTCAATGTGTAGTTTTAATAACTGATCGCTGGCTTTTACTCTGTTGCGTTTCCCTGGTGTGTGCGTAGGGTAGTGTCAGTGTGTGGGGATCGCTGGTCGGCACGGACTCGGTGGAACGCAGGGCCTTTTCCTCGCTGTATCTCTAAACTAAACTCAACTAACACAGGAGGAAGATGGTCCGTTTGTGGTACAATTAGTGAATCAAAAAATGAAGGCTTTGAGCAGGAAAATCATCTCCCCAGGATATGGGGAGAAGGCAGGCACGGGTTATTGATTGGGGACGATCAGCCATGATCACAATGAATGGCGGTGCTGGCTCGAAGGGATGAATGGCCGAATGGCCTCCTCCTGCACCTATTTTCCATGTTTCTATAATCCTCGGACGAGGCAGTCTTTTACCCAGGGGAGAAGATTCTAAACTTAGTGGGCACGACTTAAAGCCCTGTCCCACTGTATGAGTTCATCCAAGAGCTCTCCCGAGTAAAAAAAAAAATCAAACTCGTGGAAGCACTTAGAATGTACGTAGCGGGTACGTCGGAGCTCGGGGACGTCTCTTAGCGGCTCGTAACACTAACGGCAGGTACTCGGGAAGACTCGCTAACGGCAGGTAAGCACGGGAAGACGCGTGGGAAACATGTTGGAAAACGTCCACGAGAGCCCCGAGTACCGACGGGCGGCCATTACCGTGAATCTCCGCGTTGGAATCAGGGCAAACTCGGGAGAGCTCTTGGAATGAACTGGTACCGTGGGACAGGCCTTTTAAGGTGAGAGCGGAGAGAGTTAAGAGAGACCTCACGGGCAACGTTTTCACTCAGAGGGTGTTCCGTCTCTAGAACTAGCTGCCAGAGGAAGCCAGAGAAGCGGTTACATTTACAGTTTTTAAAAGACCTTTGGATATATATATCTCATCATCATCATTATCTCATCGGCGGCCACTCCAAACGAGTCTGACTGTCCTCTCCTCTCCATTGGGAGGACGCCTGTGCGTGGGGAGACTGGTGCACAGACAGCCACCCCACGGTCCTTGACAGATCTGGGTCAGGATCCAGGGGCACGGAGTCCAAGACGACCGGAGACCCTTTTCTGCCGCAGCCTTCATCCGCCTTCCCAGCCGTTGTGACGCTCCACTAAGGTCAGCCATCGTCCTCCGCCTGTTCCACCGTTGAGGTCTCGGTTGGATTGCTCTTTGTCAGAGACCTCCCCCTCGACCTTACCGCCATGGGTGGCCCTACCAGGAGCATCGCTCTCAGGATCTCAGGTCCACACAAGCTTCTCCACCACCACAAGGTGACAATCTCTACCAAGGGCAGCAAACTCTTCTACTCAAATTAGGTCAAGGAAATGTCATGCGTGTGGGAAGGAACTGCAGATGCTGGGTTACACCACAGCTAGAAACAAAGTGCTGGAGTAACTAAGCGGGTCAGGCAGCATCTCTGGAGGAAATGAATAGGTGACGTTTTGGGTCGGAAGTCTGAAGGAAGGTCCTGACTCAGAACGCCACCTATTCCTTCTCTCCACAGATGCTGCCTGACCCGCTGACTTACTCCAGCATTTTAGAGTCATGGAGCCATACAGTCATAGAGGCCCTTCAGCCCAACATGCCCATACTGGCTAACATGTCCCATCTACACTAGTCCCACTTGCCTGCACTTGGCCCATATCCCTCCAAACCTGTCCTATGCATGTACCTGTTTAACTGTTTCTTAAACGTTGGGATAGCCCCAGCCTCAACTACCTCCTCTGGCAGCTCGTTCCATACACCCACCACCCTTTGTGTGAAAAAGCTACCCCTCAGATTCCTCTTAAATCCTTTCCCTTTCACCTTAAACCTATGCCCTCTGGTCCTCGATTTACCTACTCTGGGCATCTACCCGATCTATTGCTCCCATAATTTTATACACCCCTATAAGATCACCTCTCATCCTCCTGCGCTCTAAGGAGTAGAGTCCCGGCCTACTCAACCTCTCCCTACAGCTCACACCCTGTAGTCCTGGCAACATCTTCCCCTCACGCTTTCCAGCTTGACAACATCTTTCCTACAACACGGTGCCCAGACCTGAACACATTTAGTGTCTATCTTCGGTATAAACCAGCTTCTGCAGTTCCTTTCTGCACAGTGCAGATGCTGGTAAAATGGACGGTAGACAGTGAATGCTGGAGTAACTCAGCGGGACAGGCAGCATCTCTGGAGAGAAGGAATGGGCGACGTTTCAGGTCGAGACCCTTCTTCAGACTGATGTCAGGGGAGGGGGCGGGACAAAGATAGAATGTAGTCGGAGACAGTCAGACTGGTGGGAGAACTGGGAAGGGGGAGGGATGGAAAGAGAGGGAAAGCAAGGGCTACTTGAAGTTAGAGAAGTCAATGTTCATACCGCTGGGGTGTAAACTACCCAAACGAAATATGAGGTGCTGCTCCTCCAATTTGCGGTGGTCCTCACTCTGACAATGGAGGAGGCCCAGGACAGAAAGGTCAGATTGGGAACGGGAGGGGGAGTTAAAGTGCGGAGCCACCGGGAGATCAGGTTGGTTAAGACGGACTGAGCAGAGGTGTTGGGTGAAACGATGGCCGAGCCTGCGCTTGGTCTCGCCGACGTGGAGAGGTGGACACCTGGAACAGCGAGCGCGGTAGATTCCTGCACAGCCCAGTCTGTTAACTTGGTCAGCATGGACAAGTTGGGCAGAAGCTCCTGTTTCCGTGATACACAACTCTCTGACTCTGCGCGCTTTTAAGCAAACGTCAGTCTCCAAGCCTCGATTTCCTCACAGCTATCAAACCCCTGGGTCTGAGATCATTCATTCTAATAACTGTGTCTCAGCCCAGACATTTAACAAACATTACACTTGGAACCGGCACTTGATCATCTTTTTATGACCTTTTATGTGCATCAAAGATGGCTGTAAATGGAAAAACCGACAGTTTTAATTAGACTTTTGAAAAGACTCATTATGCTCCCTGCAATTTGACATCAAAAAAGTTATTAGTGATTTGCTGTAACCCGTGGCGTGTCTTGCTGGTGTAATGTTCCATTTCGAAAGGATCGAGGGGAAACTGGATCAAGTGGCAGGGTGAGGAGCGGCAACCAGAAATCTACACAAATTCACCAGCTCAGCAGAAAGCCACCAAACGCCAGCCACTCTCAATCCCTTGAGGGCCTGTCCCACTTGGCGATTTTGTCCGCCGACTGCCGGCGTCATATCAGTCTGGCCAAAAGATTTTGAACATTTCAACATATAAGATTATTAAGGGTTTGGACACGCTAGAGGCAAGAAACATGTTCCCGATGTTGGGGGAGTCCAGAACTAGGGACCACAGATTAAGAAGTAGGGGTAAGCCATTTAGAACTGAGACGAGGAAACACTTTTTCACACAGAGAGTTGTGAACAATCTTATATGTTTCAATAGGATATTCTCCCATCCTTCTAAACTCCAGAGCGTACAGGCCCAGCCGCTCCATTCTCTCAGCATATGACAGTCCCGCCATCCGGGGATTAACCGTGTAAACCTACCTCAAAGCAAAATCCAAAAAATGTTGTGACACTTGCAGAAACACCGCGCGCCATACGTCGTCACGCCGCGTCACGCCGTGCATTTTTCGGTGACCTGGTACGTCAGTCAATGATGCCGGCAGTCGCCGAAAAAATCTCCAAGTGGGACAGGGCCTTTAGATTTCTGCCCAACCCTTCCTCAAATAAGTTCAGTCAGGTCGACTGGGCTTGTGTTCACTGGAATTTAGAAGGATGAGAGGAGACCTTATAGAAACATGTAAAATTCTTAAAGGATCGGACAGGCTAGAGGCAGGAAAAATGTTCCCCATGTTGGGGGAGTCCAGAACCGGGGGGGGGGGGGGGGGGGGGGGGGGCGGGGGGGTCACACACAGTTTAAGAACAAGGGGTCGGCCATTTAGAACGGAGGTGAGGAAAAACATTTTCACCCAGAGAGTTGTGAATCTGTGGAATTCTCTGTCTCAGAAGCCAATTCCCAGGATGCTTTCAAGGGAGAGCTAGATAGAGCTCCTAAAAATAGTGGAGTCAAGGGATGTGGGGAGAAGGCAGGAACGGGGTACTGAGTGTGGATGATCAGCCGTGATCACAGTGAATGGCGGTGCTGGCTCGAAGGGCCGAATGGCCTACTCCTGCACCTATTGTCTATTGACTATACAAACATTAATTTGCATCGTTTTGTAGTGTTGATTAAACTATCGTTGTACCGGGCTCTGCTACCACTCGTGAGGTGATTTGTAAGCGTATTGTGAGCCAGCATGTTACTCCTCTGCTGTCGATAGAACCAGTGCACGATGCCGGTCCTATTTAAAGTCTGGATTTACTTCCTGTCTGGCTCAGCAAAGCAGCCAGTCACTTCCTCAGCCGTCTGTCTCTCCGCCAGCCTGTCTAGCATCTACTGCAGACATTGATGGCCACCTGGGCAGTTGCCTGTGCCAGACCTGATTGATTATTTGAACTTAACATTTAGCTGCAAGCTTCCGATTTTGTCTTTTAGTTTAGTTTAGAGCTACAGGCCCTTCAGCCCACCGAGCCCGTGCCGACCAGCGAGCCCCCCCCCCCCCCGCACACTAACATTATCCTACACATGCTGGGGACAATTTACAATTTTACACCAAGCCAATTAACCTACAAACCTGCACGTCTTTGGAGTGTGGGAGGAAACCGGAGCACCCGGAGAAAACCCACGCAGGTCACGGGGTGAATGTACAAACTCCATACAAACAGCACCCGTGGTCAGGATCGAACCCGGGTCTCTGGCGCTGTGAGGCAGCAACTCTACCGCTGCACCACCCTTCTTGTCATGTGTACTGAGGTACAGCACAAAGATTTGATTTGCCTGTTGTCCAAACAGATCAGATTTACTCTACATAGATGTGGAACAGTTGAAACTGTTCCCGATGTTGGGGGAGTCCAGAACCAGTGGCCACACAGTTTAAGAATAAGAGGTCAGCCATTTAGAATTGAGATGAGTTGTGAGTCTGTGGAATTCTCTGCCACAGAAGACAGTGGAGGCCGATTCACTGGATGTTTTCAAGAGAGAGTTAGATTTAGCTCTTAGGGCTAACAGAATCAGGGGATATGGGGAGAAGGCAGGAACGGGGTACTGATTGGGGATGATCAGCTGTGATCATTTTGAATGGCGGTGCTGGTTCAAAGGGCCGAATGGCCTACTCCTGCACCTATTGTCTATGTTTCTATGTTTATTTATCCCTGGAGGGAAAGTGATCTGCCAACATTCATAAAACTCAAGATACATGAAACATGAAGGTAAAGTGACGAGTGGAAAGGCTTGGGGGGGGGGGAGTCAGTCTCAGTCTACCCAACGCCAGAAGGGGGAGGAGTTGTACAGTTTGATAGCCACAGGGAAGAAGGATCTCCTGTGGTGTTCTGCGCTGCATCTTGGTGGGACCAGTCTGTTGCTGAAGGTGCTCCTCAGGTTGACCAGTGTGTCACGGAGGGGGTGAGCTGTATTGTCTAGGATGCTCCGCAGTTTGACGGGGTGTCCTCCCCTCCAAGACCAACCTCCCGTGAATCTATCATAGAGTGATACAGCATGGAAACAGGCCCTTCGGCCCAACTTGCCCACACCGGCCAACATGTCCCAGCTACACTAGTTCCACCTGCTCGCATTTGGTCCCTATCCCTCCAAACCTGTCCTATCCGTGTACCTGTCTAACTGTATCTTAAATGTTGGGATAGTCCCAGCCGCAACTACCTCCTCTGGCAGCTTGTTCCATTCACCCACCACCCTTTGTGTAAAAAAGTTACCCCTCAGATCCCTATTAAATCTTTTCCCCTTCACCTTGAACCTATGTCCTCTGGTCCTCGATTCCCCTACCCTGGGCAAGAGACTCTGTGCATCTACCCGATCTATTCCTCTCATGATTTTGTACATCTCTATAAGATCCCCCTCATCCTCCTGCGCTCCAAGAAGTCCCAGCCCCAACCTCTCCCTGTAGCTCACACAATCAGATCATCGTATAATGTTTATTTTTAGAAATATCGAACATGCACGTTCTTCAATGAATTATTCACAGTGTCAGTGTTTATAGGGGAAGCAAAGCTTGAATGGTAGAAGTGTGTGTGTGTGTGTGTGTGTGTGTGTGTGTGTGTGTGTGTGTGTGTGTGTGTGTGTGGTGTGTGTGTGTGTGTGTGTGTGTGTGTGTGTGTGTGTGTGTGACCTGTGTGTGTGTGTGTGTGTGTGTGTGTGTGTGTGTGTGTGTGTGTGTGTGTGTGTGTGTGTGTGTGTGTGTGTGTGTGTGTGTGTGTGTGTGTGTGTGTGTGTGTGTGTGTG
>CM069138.1:3484064-3556564 GCA_035221665.1 Okamejei kenojei
CCCATTCTCCTGCCTTCTCCCCGTAACCCCTGACACCCGTACTAATCTATATATTGCTTCCTTAATAATATCCACTGACTTGGCCTCCACAGCCGTCTGTGACAAATAATTCCACAGATTCACCACCCTCTGACTAAAGAAATTCCTCCTCATCTCCTTCCTAAAGGAACGTCCTTTAATTCTGAGGCTGTGCCCTCTGGTCCTAGACTCTCCCACTAGTGGAAACATCCTCTCCACATCCACTCTATCCAGGCCTTTCACTATTCTGTACGTTTCAATGAGGTTCCCCCCTCATTCTTCTAAACTCCAGCGAGTACAGGCCCAGTGCCGACAAACGCTCATCATAGGTTAACCCACTCATTCCTGGGATCATTCTCGTAAACCTCCTCTGGACCCTCTCCAGAGCCAGCACATCCTTCCTCAGATATGGGGCTGATAGACACAAAGTGTCACAGCGGGTCAGGCAGCATCTGTGGAGAACATGGATAGGTGACGTTTCACAGAGTGCTGGAGTAACTCAGCGGGTCAGGCAGCATCTCTGGCCACTTACACTGAGTATGATGTGTTGCTAGTGATGTGTGGGTGAAGGTGAGAGGGGAAAGATATAATAGGAACCTTATGTTTCATTTTTCTCACACAGTGGGTGGTGGGTGTATGGAACGAGCTGCCAGAGGTGGTAGTTGAGGCTGGGACTATAACAATATTTAAAAGCATTTGGATGTACATGGATAGGACAGGGCCAAACACAGGCACATGAGACTAGCTTAGATGGAACATCATGGACAGAACGGACAAGAAGGGCCGAAGGGCAGGACTGTTATCCTGTTGAGTTTCACTGTCTCTGTAACTCGTTATCACCTACCCCACACCCAACAATGGACCATTGTGGGCTCCACCTTTCCTTGATCATCGATAGACACACAATGCTGGAGTAACTGTATGGGACAGGCAGCATCTATGGAGAGAAGGAATGGGCGACGTTTCGGGTCGAGATCCTCATTGATTATCGTTGCTTTTTGCCTATCTTTCATTCCTTTGTTCAATGAACCATCTATATCTCTCGTTCCCCTCTCCCCCGGCATCAGTCTGAAGAAGGGTCTCGACCCGAAACGTCACCCATTCCTTCTCTCCAGAGATGCTGCCTGACCCGCTGAGTTACTCCAGTTTTTGTATCTATCTTCGGTTTAAACCCGCATCTTGGGCCTGTTTCTGAGCTGTATGACTATCAATTTAATACTGTACAGGATCAAGGGGATAACCTTTCTGTCCTGGCCCTCCTCCACTGTCAGAGTGAGGCCCAGCGCATGTTGGAGGAACAGCAGCTCATATTTTGCTTGGGCAGCTCACACCCCAGCGGTATGAACGTTGAGTGTGGGAAAGAACTGCTGATGCTGGTTTAAATCGAAGGTGGACACAAAATGCTGGAGTAACTCAGCGGGACAGGCAGCATCTCTGGAGAGAAGGTTTCAGGTCGAGACCCTTCTTCAGTGATGTCAGGGGAGGGGGCGGGACAGAGATAGAATGTAGTCGGAAACAGTCAGACTAGTGGGAAAACTGGGAAGGGGGAGGGATGGAGAGAGAGGGAAAGCAAGGGCTACTTGAAGTTAGAGAAGTCAGTCTTCATACCGCTGGGGTGTAAGCTGCCCAAGCGAAATATGAGGTGCTGCTCCTCCAATTTGCACTGGGCCTCACTCTGACAACGGAGGAGGCCCAGGACAGAAAGGTCAGTGTGGGAATGGGAGGGGGAGTTAAAGTGCTGAGCCACCGGGAGATCAGGTTACCAACCCACTGACTCCCAAGGCTATCTGGACCACACTTCATCCCACCCTGCTTCCTGTAAGGACTCCATCCCCTACTCCCAATTCCTCCATCTACGCCGCATCTGCACCCAGGATGAGGTGTTCCAAACCAGGGCATCGGAGATGTCCTCATTCTTGAGGGAATGGGGGTTCGCTCTTCCATTATAGACGAGGCTCTCACTGGGGTCCCCCCGGTACCCCGCAGCTCTGCTCTCACTCCAGCTCCCCCCATTCGAAACAAGGACAGAGTGCCCCTTGTCCTCACCTTTCACCCCACCAGCCGTCGCATACCGCAAATAATCCTCCAACATTTTCACCACCTCCAACATGACCCCACCACTGGCCACATCTTCCCACCTCCACCCCTTTCTGCTTTCCGCAGAGACCGCTCCCTCCGTAACTCCCTGGTCAACTCGTCCCTTCCCACCGAAACCACCCCCTCCCCATGTACTTTCCCCTACAACCGCAGGAGATGCAACGCCTGTCCCTTTACCTCCCCCCTCGACTCCATCCAAGGACCCCAACAATCTTTCCAAGTGAGGCAGAGGTTCACTTGCACCTCCTCCAACCTCATCTACTCTATCCGCTGTTCCAGGTGTGGACTCCTGTACATCGGTGAGACCAAGCGCAGGCTCGGCGATCGTTTCGCTGAACACCTCCGCTCAGTCCGTCTAAACCTACCTGATCTCCCGGTGGCTCAGCGCTTCAACTCCCCCTCCCATTCCCACACTGACCTTTCTGTCCTGGGCCTCCTCCGTTGTCAGAGTGAGGCCCAGCACAAATTGGAAGAACAGCAGCTCATATTTCGCTTTGGCAGCTTAACATTGACTTCTCTAACTTCAGATAGCCCTTGCTTTCCCTCTCTCTCCATCCCTCCCCCTCCCAGTTCCCCCACCAGTCTGACTGTCCCTGATTACATTTTATCTCTGTTTGCTTTGATGTCACCTTCTCCTCGCCTACACTGGTCTATTCTACATTTGCCTTGAACCTCAGCTCTTTTGACCTCTTACCCTTCCTTACCTCTGTGTCTCCCTCTCCCCGGCTCACAGTCTGATGTAGGGCCTCGACCCGAAACGTCACCCATTCCTTCTCTCCAGAGATGCTGCCTGTCCCGCTGAGTGACTCCAGCATTTTGTGTCTGTCTTCAAAATGATCCACTGTCTTGTTATTGGACACTGCCTGGCAATTATGTGCTTCGTGTCTGAGCGATTACCTGCTCCAAAATCCCACAATCGGAAGTTTACGATGTCGATGATGTTGACTTTTATCACTGCTGTAAAAACATCGCCTTTCTCCCCCTAGCAACCAAGCATTTAAACGTAAATAGCTGCATGGTTGCTTCTGCGGTCGATGGACATGCTTTGTTGACTGCTTTCTGCATTGCTCTCCAGGCCCATTGCCTGCACAATAAAATGTACAGCTGAGCCCAGAGGGTGGTGAATCTGTGGAATTCATTGCCACAGATGGCTGTGCAGGCCAAGTCAGTGGATATTTTTAATGAACTGCAGATGCTGAGTTATACCTAAGATGGACACAGAGTGCTGGAGTAACTCAGCGGGTCAGGCAGCATCTGTGGAGAACATGGATAGGTGACGTTTCACAGAGTGCTGGAGTAACTCAGCGAGTCAGGCAGCATCTGTGGAGAACATGGATAGGTGACGTTTCACAGAGTGCTGGAGTAACTCAGCGGGTCAGGCAGCATCTGTGGAGAACATGGATAGGTGACGTTTCACAGAGTGCTGGAGTAACTCAGCGGGTCAGGCAGCATCTGTGGAGAACATGGATAGGTGACGTTTCACAGAGTGCTGGAGTAACTGAGCGGGTCAGGCAGCATCTGTGGAGAACATGGATAGGTGACGTTTCACAGAGTGCTGGAGTAACTCAGCGGGTCAGGCAGCATCTGTGGAGAACATGGATAGGTGACGTTTCACAGAGTGCTGGAGTAACTCAGCGGGTCAGGCAGCATCTGTGGAGAACATGGATAACAGACTCTGGGCTTCTACCCGATCTATTCCTCTCATGATGTTATACACCTCTATAAGATCACCCCTCATCCTCCTGCGCTCCAAGGAATAGAGTCCCAGCCCACTCAACCTACACCTATAGCTTACACTCTCTAGTCCTGGCAACACCCTCATAAAAATTTAAACTAAAGCAAAAATAAAATAAATATTAGTTTAGCCTTTTCCAGGTTATTTAACAATCAATAATTAGTTGTGTGCGGCATCATTGATTCTCCCTGTAAATCAAAACCTCACCATATGTTGTTGGTGAAATAGAGATGGCCTTTATGTCTTAATATCCAGGAGCAACAAGTTCAAAGTGTTGATCAGAGGTAGGGTGAATGTAGAAAGTATTTTACCCAGAGAAGGGAATCACGAACCAGAGAACGAGGGTTTAAAGTGAGTGGGGAACGATTTTAAGGCAGAGATAGATATATTCATAGAAACATAGCAATAGACAATAGGTGCAGGAGTAGGCCATTCGGCCCTTCGAGCCAGCACCGCCATTCAATGCGATCGTGGCTGATCATCCCCTATCAATACCCCGTTCCTGCCTTCTCCCCATATCCCCTGACTCCGCTATCTTTAAGAGCCCTATCTAACTCTCTCTTGAAAGTATCCAGAGAACCTGCCTCCACCGCCCTCTGAGGCAGAGATTTCCACAGGCTCACAACTCTCTGGGTGAAAACGTGTTTCCTCGTCTCCGTTCTAAATAGCTTACTCCTTATTCTTAAACTGTGGCCCCTGGGTGAAAAAGATTTTCCTCATTTCAGTCCTAATTCTTAATTAGTGCGGGTGTCAGGTGTTTTGGGGAGAAGGCAGGAGAATGGGGTTGGGAGGGAAAAATAGATGAGACATGATTGAATGGCAGAGTAGACTCGATGGGCCGAATGAGGCATCTTTCTCCGATAGAGGAGGTAGTTGAGGCAGGTATATTTAAAATATGTTGGACAGGTACTTGAAGAGGAAAGGTTCAGTGAGATGTGGGCCAAGGGCAGGCACGTGGAACCAGCTTAGATGGGGCATCTTGGTCAGCATGGACAAGGTGGGCTGAAGGGCCTGTTTCCTCTCCCAGCAGAAGAATGGTTCTTAGGACTCTGTGCTTCTACCCGATCTATAGGTGGGAGAGAGAGAAATAGAGACAGACAGTGAGAAATAGAGGGAGAAAGAGAAATGGAGAGGGAGAGAGAGAGATAGAGGGGGGGTTGGAGAAAGAGGGAGAGAGAGAGTGATGGGGAGAAAAGAGAGGGGGAGAGGGAGGGGGAGAGAGAGAGACGGAGAGGGAAAGAGAGAGGGAGAAGGAGAGATGAGAGAGGGAGGGGGAGAGGGAGAGGGAGGGGGAGGGAGAGAGAGAGGAGAGGGAGAGAGGAGAGATGGAGGGGGAGGGGGAGAGGGAGAGGGAGAGGGAGAGAGAGACGGAGAGGGAAAGAGAGGGAGAAGGAGAGATGGAGGGGGAGAGGGAGAGGGAGAGGGAGGGGGAGAGAGAGAGATTGGGAATGATTTAAGAAGCCTCTTCACTGGAGTTTCTCCCACATCTGTTACATGTATTTGTCAGCCGTCGAGTACATAAAACGCCTTCAGGCTAATTACAACATTGCTCATGTTTCCACTTTAAATTTTTCATTAGGAAATGATCCTCCTTGAGCACATCATCCAAGCGAGCTGAGGTGACAGTCGGGTCCTTGTGGCAGCGGCCGTGACGTCTCCCCGCGATGAGAATAATTAGGATTAAAGAATATCCACAGAGCCACATCAACAATAGTGTGGATGGGAAAACGGCAGAGAATTCTCAGTATGATCAGGAGATGAGGAATAACCTCCCATCGTGTGTGGCCATAGGAAGCATTTTGAAAGATGAACGTTCTGAGATGATGTGTAGGAAGGAACTGCAGACGCCGGTTTAAACTGAAGACAGACACAGAATGCTGGAGTAACTCAGCGGGACGGGCAGCGTCTCTGAGAGAAGGAATGGCTGCCGTTTCGGGTGGAGACCCTTCTTCAGCCTGAGGTCATTCTGCGGTGATCCACAGTTAACGTTCAAATTAGAACATAGAACAGTACAGCACAGGAACAGGCCATTCGGCCCGCAATGTCGGTGCCAAACACTAGGCCAAGACCAACTCTCATCTGCCTGCGCGTGAGCCGTGTCCCTCCTTTCCCTGCATATCCATGTGTCAATCTAAAAGCCTCTTAAACACCACTATCATTATCTGCCTCCACCCCCACCCCTGGCAGCGCGTTCCTGGCACTGATCACTCTCTGTGTAAATAAACTTTCCCCGCACATCTCCTGTAAACTTTGCCCCTCTCACCTTGAAACTGTTCCTTTCAGTATTTCATATTTCCACCCTGGTAAATAGGTTGCGACTGTCGACCCTAACTGTGCCTCTAATACTTCTGCACTTTGCAAAGTTTAATCCAACCATACATGCACTTATGTCACAGGCCCATCAACTCTACTCTGCCATTCAATCATGGCTGATCTATCTCCACAGATGCTGCCTGGCCCGCTGAGTTACTCCAGCACTCTGTGAAACGTCACCTATCCATGTTCTCCACAGACGGGCAGCATCTCTGGAGAAAAGGAATAGGTGACATTTCGGGTCGAGACCCTTACGGGTCTCAACCCGAAACGTCACCTATCCCTTTTCTCCAGAGATGTTATGTGACCCGCTGAGTTTCCCACTACTCCAGCACTCTGTGAAACGTCACCTATCCATGTTCTCCACAGATGCTGCCTGACCCGCTGAGTTACTCCAGCACTCTGTGAAACGTCACCTATCCATGTTCTCCACAGATGCTGCCTGACCCGCTGAGTTACTCCAGCATGCTGTGTTTATCTTCAACCTCCCCCTTCTTCTCTCAAAATGAATGTGACTATCTTAGATAGAGTCAGCACTCTGAATAACTACTGTAAAATCTCATCACCACCTGTGGTTTTATGTGTTATTGGCAAGTGCGATATCCACAGATATCTTATGAATGGTTCTTTAATTTCATGAAATATTCTCTTCCAACCTGTTGTTGTGGAAACAGTACGAATGAGTTTAGGAAATTGGATGTGAGCAAAGAGGTAAATCATTCTGCCCTTGTCCATTGTGGTCATCAGTGCACGTGGCTGATGTTGCTGGGACTCCTGTAGCAACAACATCGTTCTGCCTTCCTTCAAGAAAAAAACACTGTTGTTCTCTGGGCATCAGCCATGATCACATTGAATGGCGGTGCAGGCTCGAAGGGCCGAATGGCCTACTCCTGCACCTATTTTCTATGTTTCTAAGTTTTTCTGAGCATCAGTCCAGCCTAGGGTCGCTGGCAAATCTTCTTCTTGCGTACGGCATGCACAGACTAAAGTTGTTTGACCTTCTGATTGTGCGCCAGGTTGATTGCATTCGTCGCAACAGGGTGGACCACGTGAAGGTTGCAATCTCCCTGGAAAATTAGACACCAGTTTAATGAATTCCCTCCACTCCCGAAGGCAGAACACACTAAAGCACGAAAGCAAATGGAGTCTCAGAGTGACACAGTGTGGAAACAGGCCCTTTGGCCCAACTTGCCCATACCGGCCAACAATGTCCCAGCTACACTAGTCCCACCAGCCCGCGTTTGGCCCATATCCCTCCAAACCTGTCCTATCTATGTACCTGTCTAACTGTTTCTTAAACATTGCGATGGTACCAGCCTCAACTACCTCCTCTGGCAGCTTGTTCCATACACCCACCACCCTCTGTGTGAAAATGTTACCCCTCAGTTTCCTATTAAATAATTCCCCCTTCACCTTAAACCTGTCCTCTGGTCCTCGATTCCCCTCCACTGGGCAAGAGACTCTGTGTGTCAACCCGATCTATTCCTCTCATGATTTTGTACACCTCAATAAGATGCCCCCTCATCCTCCTGCACTCCAGGGAATAGAAGACATAGACAATCGACAATAGGTGCAGGAGGAGGCCATTCGGCCCTTCAAGCCAGCACCGCCATTCAATGTGATCATGGCTGATCATCCCCAATCAGTACCCCGTTCCTGCCTTCTCCCCATATCCCCTGACTCCGCTATCTTTAAGAGCCCTATCTAGCTCTCTCTTGAAAGTATCCTGAGAACTGGCCTCCACCGCCCTCTGAGGCAGAGAATTCCACAGACTCACCACTCTCTGTGAGAAAAAATGTTTCCTCGTCTCCGTTCTAAATGGCTTACCCCTTATTCTTAAACTGTGGCCCCTGGTTCTGGACTCCCCCAACATCGGGAACATGTTTCCTGCCTCTAGCGTGTCCAAACTATTAATAATCTTATATGTTTCAATAAGATTCCCTCTCATCCTTCTAAACTCCAGAGTGTACAAGCCCAGTCACTCCATTCTCTCAGCAAACTGCACACAATACTCCAGATGTGGTCTCACTAGCATTCCTGTACAACTGCAGACGGACCTCTTTGCTCCTATACTCAACTCCTCTTGTTATAAAGGCCAACATGCCATTCGCTTTCTTCACTGCCTGCTGTACCTGCATGCTTACTTTCATAGACTGATGTACAAGGACCCCCAGATCCCGTTGTACTTCCCCTTTTCCCAACTTGATGCCATTTAGATAGTAATCTGCCTTCCTGTAATTGCTACCAAAGTGGATAACCTCACATTGGAGCAGGAGATGGGGTTCAGCTGAAAGACCGACACCTAGAATGAAACAAAAAGCTGGAGTAGCTCAGCGTGACAGGTGGCGTCTCTGGACAGAAGGAACGGGTGACGTTTCGGGTTGAGACCCTTCACTCCAGAGATGGCGCCTGTCTCGCTGAGTTAGTCCAGCTTTTTGTGTCTATCTTCGGTTTAAACCAGCATCTGCAGTTCCTTCCTACACTGAGACTGAAAGGCGGGCTGGGCTCTCTTCTCCCGAGCCAGAGTAGGGGAATCGAGAACCAGAGGCCTTTGGCCCATATCGCTGGAAACCCCTGTCATAACCAGAATTGTGAGTCTGTGGAATTCTCTGCCTCAGAGGATGGTGGAGGCCGGTTCTCTGGATGCTTTCAAGAGAGAGCTAGTATAGGGCTCTTAAAGATAGCAGAGTTAGGGGATATGGGGAGAAGGCAGGAATGGGGTACTGATTCTCAGTACTCAGGTGGTGCTGGCTGGAAGGGCCGAATGGCCTCCTCCTGCACCTATTGTCTAGTCTGTTGTCATTCCCCGTCATCAGACTCCTTGGCTTCCAAACACGTTCTCTTGTCGAGCTGGGCTGGGCTGGGCTGGGCTGGGCTGGGCTGGGGTGGGGGGCCGGGCTGTGGGGCTGGGTGGAGGGCGGGCGGGCGGGGCTGGGGGGCGGTGGGGGCTGGGCTGGGGGCGGGGGCTGGGTGGGTCGGGCTGGGCCGGGCCGGTGGGCTGGGCTGGCTGGGCAGGGGCTGTGGGTCAGGCGGGCTGGGCGGGCGGCTGGGGGCGGCTGTGGGGGCTGTGGGGGCTGGGCTGGGCTGGGCTGGGGAGGGGGCTGTGGGGGCTGGGCTGGGTGGCCTTGTGGGGGTGGGCGGGCTGTGGCTGTGGGGGGCCTGGCTGGGCTGGTGGGCTGGGCAAGGCCGGGCTGGGTGTGGGGGCGGGCCGGGCTGGGCTGCGGGCTGTGGGGCTGTGGGGGGGGCTGTTTGGGGCTGGGCTGGGGCTGGGCTGGGCTGGCGGGCTGCCGGGCTGGCTTGTGGGGCTGGGCTGGCTGGGCTGTGTGGGGGGTGGGGGCTGGGCTGGGCTTTTGTGTGGGGGCTGTGCTTTGAGGGCTGCTGGCGGGGTGGGCTGGGCTAGGGCTGGGACCGGGCTGGCTGGGCTGTGGGGGCTGTGGGGGCTGGGCTGGGTGGGCGGGCTGTGGGGTCTGGGCTGGGCTGGGCGGGCCGGGCTGTGCCGGTCGGGGTGGGGCTGGGCTGGGCTGGGCTGGGCCGGGCCGGGCCGGGCTGGGCTGGGCTTCTCAGGAGAGCAAGGGCACGTCTCCAGAGTGGAAACCTCCTCGGATTCACAGTCCCCTTCGTGAAGAAAAAATCTTTATCCATCTCGGCCCTAAATTATGGCCCATTACACTGACGTGATGACCCCTTAACGACACTTAACAACCCAAACTCTCATGATATGTTACTTCATTGAATAATAAGGCTGGTAACATGGAGACCCACTTTGACCTATATGCAGATTTATTCCTACTTATTGCTAATAGGCTTGAGTTCCTAATTGGATCAATCCTTTAAATATGTTTAGCTATTTAATTATAGGAAAATCTAACTATATAATTGCCAATTTAGTGTTGAGTGCAGTCCACTATCTCAGCACCGTACTGACAATGCCCTGTTGCCATCAGTTATCTCCATTGGTCATTTTCAGGAATAGATTGGCCAGGTCTGTGTCTCCACCTCATCCCATATCCCGCCAGTAATCTCTTCACCTTGTATGAAGTCACCGCATATCTAATTGAAACATATAAGATTATTAAGGGTTTGGACACGCTAGAGGCAGGAAACATGTTCCCGATGTCGGGGGAGTCCAGAACCAGGGGCCACAGTTTAAGAATAAGGGGTAAGCCATTTAGAACAGAGATGAGGAAACACTTTTTCTCACAGAGAGTTGTGAGTCTGTGGAATTCTCTGCCTCAGAGGGCGGTGGAGGCCGGTTCGCGGGATACTTTCAAGAGAGAGCTAGATAGGGCTCTGAAAGATAGCAGAGTCAGGTGATATGGGGAGGCAGGAACGGGGTACTGATTGGGGATGATCAGCCATGATCACGTTGAATGGTGGTGCTGGCTCGAAGGGCCGAATGGCCTACTCCTGCACCTATTGTCTATTGTCTATTGTATAAAATCATGAGAGGAATAGATCGGGTAGAGTCTCTTGCCCAAAGAAGGAGAATCGAGGACAGAGGACATAGGTTCAAGGTGAAGGGGAAAATATTTAATAGGAATCTGAGGGGTAACTTTTTCACACAGAGGGTGGTGGGTGTATAGAACAAACTGCCAGAGGAGGTAGTTGAGGCTGGGACTATCTCATCATTTAAGAGACAGACAGGTACATGGATAGGACAGGTTTGGAGGGATATGGGCCAAGCGCAGGCAGGTGGGACGAGTGTAGCTGGGACATGTTGGCGGGTGTGGGCAAGTTGGGTCGAAGGGCCTGTTTCCACGCTGTATCACTCTATGACTCTGCTCTAATCTTCCTTACACCTCAAATGATTTACTTTTGTTTTGTATTTTTAATTTAGTTTTCTTTATGGCGGTGAATCTGCGGAATTCTTTGCCACAGACAGGGGTGGAGGCCAAGTCAATGGATATTTTTAAGGCAGAGATAGATAGATTCTTGATTAACAAGAGCATGGGTTAGTATGGGTGTCAATCAGATGTAAAGGGGAGAAGGCAGGAGAATGGGGTTAGAAGGGTGAGATAGAATAGAATAGAATAGACTGATCTAAGTCTACTGAGCCATGATTCAATGGCGTAGACTTGAGGGGCCAAATGGCCTAATTCTGCTCCTTGATCCTGTCGCGTGTACCGAGGTACAGTGAAAAGCTTTTTTGTTGCGTCCCACTGTTGGCAACCTTGTATCCCTCTTGTTATCACACCTTCCCCAGCCAACAATGGACCTTTGTGGGCTCCACCCTTCCTAAGGTCACCTGTTGCCGACCCTGATTTATTTCTGGCTTTTTCTCTTCTCCAGATTATTTTCCACTCCCCTGCCTCTAATGTCAGTCTGAGGAGGAGTTCTGACCTGAAACGTCAAGCGTCTGACCCGCTGTGTTACCTATGTTCTCCACTGATTTCCTAGCTCTGTGAAACGAGATGCTGAGTTTCCACAGATGAGCCTGACCGGGGCTGAGTTACTCCAAGCACTCTGTGAAACGTCACCTAACCTCTTAATTACTACTTTTACTTACCAGATGCTGTGCCTGACCCGCTGAGTTACTCCAGCACTCTGTGAAACGTCACCTATCCATGTTCTCCACAGATGCTGCCTGACCCGCTGAGTTACTCCAGCACTCTGTGAAACGTCACCTATCCATGTTCTCCACAGATGCTGCCTGACCCGCTGAGTTACTCCAGCATTGGGGTGGGGAGACTGCAACCTTCACGTGGTCCGCCCTGTTTCAACGAATGCAATCAACCTGCCGTGCACAATCAAATAAGATCAAATAGAACAAGTTGTCCCATCTACACTAGTCCCACCTATCAATGTTCTCCTGACAAACCCGCACGTCTTTGGAGTGTGGGAGGAAACCGCAGCACCCGGAGAAAACCCACTCAGGTCACGGGGAGAACGTGCAAACTCCACACAGACCGCACCTGTAGTCAGGACGGAACCCGGGTCTGTGGCACCCTGGGGCGTTCTGGTTCTGGTGCAGAGTCTTTGTCTGTCTTTGTCTCGCGGAGGTGTGTACTGCGGGGAGCTGCTTTGTCTGAGTGTGGAGGCAGGAGATGAGCTACTGATCGTCTCCTCTTCACGGGACAGCGGGCGCGGGGAAACGCTGGCCTCTTATTACCTGAGGACATTGAAGAAATACAAGAGCAATTAGTTGGGAGATAATTAAGCAGCGCATAATCGGAATACCACAGACAAATCACCTTTAGTTTAAAGTCACACTGGGGCACACACAGATTCACGTAGTCTGCACCAGCTTGTGTTCTTTAATGAGGATACTGACACCATTGTCTGGATGCCGTTAAGTTTTGTTCCCTTCAGACACTTTTATAGTTCAATTTTAGTATTTATTTTGTACATTGGCAACTAATGAAGAAATTATACGAAACTGTGGCGTACACTTACAGACCAATCAATTATTAATGATGTGAGCAAGCTATAACTTATGTTTTGTTCATATTAAAAATGTATTGTGGGTTATACTGTTGCAAATGTGTAGATCACTTTACTGCAGAGACAAAGCATTGCAGATGCTGGTTTATACCAAAGATAGACACAGAGTGCTGGAGTAACTCAGCGGGTCAGGCAGCATCTGTGGAGAACATGGATAGGTGACGTTTCACAGAGTGCTGGAGTAACTCAGCGGGTCAGGCAGCATCTGTGGAGAACATGGATAGGTGACGTTTCACAGAGTGCTGGAGTAACTCAGCGGGTCAGGCACACGTGGAGAACATGGATAGGTGACGTTTCACAGAGTGCTGGAGTAACTCAGTGGGTCAGGCACATCTGTGGAGAACAGGAAGGTGACGTTCACAGTGCTGGAGTAACTCAGTGGTCAGGCAGCCTCTGTGGAGAACATGGAGATGGAAAAAGGTGACGTTTCACAGAGTGCTGGAGTAACTCAGTGGGTCAGCGCATCTGTGAGAACATGGATAGGTGACGTTCACAGAGTGCTGGAGTAACTCAGTGGGTCAGCAGATCTGTGGAGAACTGGATTAGGTGACGTTTCACAGAGTGCTGGAGTAACTCAGCGGGTCAGGCAGCATCTGGTGTGGGAGAACATGGATGGTGACGTGTCACAGAGTGCTGGAGAAACTCACGGGTCAGGCAGCATCTGTGTAGAGAACATGGATAGGAGAACGTTTCACAGAGTGCTGAGAAACTCAGCGGGTCAGCACATCTGTGGAGAACATGATAGGTTTTTGAAAAAAAAAACGTTTCACAGAGTGCTGGAGTAACTCAGCGGGTCAGGCAGCATCTGTGGAGAACATGGATAGGTGACGTTTCACAGAGTGCTGGAGTAACTCAGCGGGTCAGGCAGCATCTGTGGAGAACATGGATAGGTGACGTTTCACAGAGTGCTGGAGTAACTCAGCGGGTCAGGCAGCATCTGTGGAGACATGGATAGGTGACGTTTCACAGAGTGCTGAGTAACTCAGCGGGTCAGGCAGCAATCTGTGGAGAACATGGATAGGTGATGTTTCAAGGAGTGCTGGAGTAACTCAGCGGGTCAGGCAGCATCTGTGGAGAACATGGATAGGTGACGTTTCACAGAGTGCTGGAGTAACTCAGCGGGTCAGGCAGCATCTGTGGAGAACATGGATAGGTGACGTTTCAAGTCAGGAGTTTGAAGATGGGTCCCGACCCGAAACATTACCCATCCCTTCCCTCCAGAGATGCTGCCTGACCCGCTGCGTTACTCCAGCACTTTATTGCAATGGTTTTATGGCTCAACTTTGGGACTGGGGATTGTTTAATGAATGTTCTGCGCTTGTGTGTGCGGCACTTTCTTGATGCCAGTCCATGTTCGGTACAACAAGGTCACGGCCTCCAATGCCATAACATGCCGTGCGGGGACTTTGACATCGCACGGCTGGACGTTCTTGGGGACAAGCTGGTTTGTACTGTGCCACCCACCGTGAAATGTAATGCCCAGCAGTGCCCGTGACACCAGCTTATGCCAAGGATGTGGTTTGAGATAAGGTTTGGTGAAGACTAGCCCTGACACACTTGTAGTGGGACAATGCTTGCCGAGTGATAAGTGGATAGAGATGAGGGGGGTTGGGGTTGATTGGTAGATGGGTGGAGTGATCATAATCAGACCATAACACTGAGGAGCAGAATTAGGCCATTCGGCCCATCAAGTCTCCTCTATCTCTCCCTCCCAACTCCATTCACCTGCCTTCTCCCTGACACCCGTACTAATCAGGAATCTATCTATCTCTGCCTTAAATATACCCAACCACTTGGCCTCCACTGCCTTCTGTGGCAAAGAATTCCACAGATAAACACCTTTAGCCTCTGGCTAAAGGTATTTCTCCTCGTGTAATGAGTCTGGTCAGAGTGGGAAGGAATTGCTTCTTTCCCTATCAGCATAGTCAATAATCAGGGGCACAGACATGAGATAATTGGTATTATCTAACTCTGGATCAGAACAACAGCATAGGTTTGAATGCCTGAATGATATCAGGGTGAGGTTTTTGCATGGATATATTTTAGCTGCATGGGTGCTCTGGTTTCCACCCATATCCCAAAGACATGTGAGTTTGTGGATTAATTTGCCTTAATCAGCGTGCAGGGAGTTGATGAGAATGTAGGATAACATAGTCCAGGTGATCAATGTTCAGCATGGTCTCGGTGGGCCGAAGGGCCTGTTGTATCTTTCAATCAATGTCTTCTTAAAGATAGACACAAAATGCTAGAGTAACTCAGCGGGACAGGCAGCATCTCTGGATGAGAAAGAACGGGTGATGTTTCGGTTCGAGACCCTTCTTTAGACTTTATTGGTGGAACGAAGCCTGAATGATCAAATGACAAATACATCATCTTCAGCTTGATGCCAAAAATAACATTAACATCTAATCTACACAGAGTGGTGGACACTGGCTGGTCCGTCACAGGTACTGACCTCCCCACCATCGGAGGTCCATCCCAGTACTGACCTCCCCACCATCGGAGGTCCATCCCAGTACTGACCTCCCCACCATCGGAGGTCCATCCCAGTACTGACCTCCCCACCATCGAAGGGATCTACAGGAGGCGCTGCCTCAAAAAGGCAGCCAGCATCACCAGAGACCCACACCACCCTGGCCACGCTTTCATCTCGCTGCTACCATCGGGTACAGGAGCCTGAAAACTGTGACCTCCAGGTTCAAGAACAGCTTCTCCCCAACATTTTGATGAGAACATATAGGGCAAAATTAGCAAGTTTGTTGATGATTCAAAAGTTTTGCAGATAGTGAAGATGGTTGTGAACGATTGCAGCAGGATCTGGATCGATTGGCCAGGTGGGTGGAGGAATGGTTGATGGAATTTAATACAGAGAAGTGTGAGGTGTTGCAGTTTGGGATGTCTAACCAAGGGCAGGACCTACACACTGAATGGTCGGCCTCTGGGGAGTGTTGTAGAGCAGAGGGATCCAGGAGTGCAGGTGCATGGTTCCTAGAAGGTGGAGTCGCAGGTAGATAAGGTGGTCAAAAAGGCTTTTGGCACATTGGCCTTCATCAGTCAGAGTTTGAGTAATAGAAGTTGCGAGGTCACGTTGCAGTTGTATAAGACGTTGGTGAGACCGCATTTAGAATATTGTGTTCAGTTCTGGGCACCGTGTTATAGGAAAGATATTGTCAAGCTTGAAAGTGTTCAGAGAAGATTTACGAGGATGTTGCCAGGACTAGAGGGTGTGAGCTATAGGGAGAGGTTGAGCAGGCTGGGTCTCTATTCCATGGAACGCAGGAGGATGAGGGGGGATCTTATAGAGGTGTACAAAATCATGAGAAGAATAGATCGGGTAGATGCACAGTCCCTTGCCCAGAGTAGGGGAATCGAGGACCAGAGGACATAGGTTCAAGGTGAAGGGGAAAATATTTAATAGGAATCCGAGGAGTAACTTTTTCACACAGAAGTTGGTGGGTGTATGGAACAAGCTGCCAGAGGAGGTAGTTGAGGCTGGGACTATCCCAATGTTTAAGAAACAGTTGGACAGGTACAAGGATAGGACAGGTTTGGAGGGATATGGACCAAGCGCAGGCAAGTGGGACTAGTGTAGCTGGGACATCGTTGGCCGGTGTGGGCAGGTAGGGCCGAAGGGCCTGTTTCCCCACTGTATCACACTATGACTCTAACCATCAGGCTCTTGAACACATTCAGAAATCTCATCTTTTTGTTGGTCTTATTAACCATTGGTGAGATAAATTAAGGACGTAAATTGCACACAGACCCTGGATGAAGTATCTTCCCAGCTGTTATCAGGCAACTGAATCATCCGACCACAACCAGAGAGCAGCGCTGAACTACCATCTACCTCATTGGTGACCCTCGGACTATCCTTGATCGTACTTTGCTGGCTTTACCTTGCACTAAACGTTATTCCCTTTATCCTGTGTCTGTACACTGTGGCCGGCTCGATTGTAATCATGTATTGTCTTCCTGCTGGCTGTATAATACGCAACAAAAGCTTTTCACTGCACCTCAGTACACGTGACAATAAACTAAACTGAACTGAATTGGGATGTCAAATTGTGTAGGAAGGAACTGCAGATGCTGGATTAAACCAAAAATAGGCACAAAATGCTGGAGTAACTCAGCGGGTCAGGCAGCATCTCTGGAGAGAAGGAATGGGTGACGTTTCGGGTCGAGACCCTTCTTCAGACTGAGAGTCAGGGGAAAGGGAAACGAGAGTTATAGACGGTGATGTAGAGAGAGAAAGAACAAATGAATGGAAGATATGAAAAGAAGTAACGATGGAAAAGGAGACAGGCCATTGTCAACTGTGGGCTAGGTGAAAACCAGTCACAGACAATGAGACTCAACAAGATGACTTTGAAGTTAGTGAATGCGATGGGTGGGGGAGTGAATGGGTACAAGCTTTTACCCCCAGCAGCACAGTAGTGCAACCCCCAGGCTGCGGGCTTACTGGGTCAGAAGCAGCAGCTAATCATAAGTGGACAGAAATGCTGGAGAAACTCAGTGGGTGAGGCAGCATCCATGGAGAGAAGGAATAGGCGACTTTATCGGGTCGAGACTTTTCTTCACGGTGGCACAGATGTAGAGTTGTTGCCTTTCATCACTTGCAGCAGCCGGAGAAAGATCAGTCTGAAGAAAGCTCCTGACCCGAAAAAAAAAAAAATAAAAAATCCTTACCCATCCTATTTCTCCGGAGATGTCGCTTGACCCACTGAGTTTCTCCGGCATTTTTGTCTACCTTCGAATTTTCCAGCATCTGCAGTTCCTTCTCAAACAGCTAATAATGAGTGGTCATCTACCTTGAAAATATCCACTGATTTGGCCTCCGCACAATGTCAAGTCCAGTCGCTCTGTGTGTGCAAGACTGTCATATGCTGAGAGAATGGAGCGGCTGGGCTTGTACACTCTGGAGTTTAGAAGGATGAGAGGGGATCACATTGAAACATACAAGATTGTTAAGGGCTTGGACACACTAGAGGCAGGAAACATGTTCCCGACGTTGGGGGAGTCCAGAACCAGGGGCCACAGTTTAAGAATAAGGAGTAAGCCATTTAGAACGGAGATGACGAAACACTTTTTCTCACAGAGAGTTGTGAGTATGTGAAATTCTCTGCCTCAGAGGGCGGTGGAGGCCGGTTCTCTGGATACTTTCAAGAGAGAGCTAGATAGGGCTCTTAAAAATAGCGGAGTCAGGGGAAATGGGGAGAAGGCAGGAACGGGGTACTGATTGGGGATGATCAGCCATGGTCACATTGAATGGCGGTGCTGGCTCGAAGGGCCGAATGGCCTACTCCTGCACCTATTGTCTATTGTCTATAAGGCAGCAACGCACGAACGGCAGGAATGTCTCACCCTGACAAATAACATTGCTGCTTGAAACAGCTTAGTGGCAGCGAGAGAGAGGGCAGAGGCGGTGAACTCCACACATGGAAGCAGAGATCAGACTAATTAACTATAGTTAACATCTAATTAAATCAGAGTGAAATATGATGGATGGTGGCGAGTGGAGGCTACTCTGCCGATGATTGAGAATCGGAGACGTTAATGTGTTGCAGGATGTTGTAGGACATCGTGTCGGCATTTGTCCTCTACCACTGTCTAGTGCCTTGTTGTAAATATGTCCTTCATAAGCAGCGGGCAGATGATCACGCCTAGATTAGTGGACGTTAAGCAGAGGCAAGGGACTGCAGATACTGGTAGTAGCACACAGATAGACACAGAGTGCTGGAGTAATTCAGCGGGTCCAAGCAGCAATCTGTAGGAGAATTCTTTTTTTTTTTTTTTCTTTTTCATATGAAGGTGACGTATTCACACTTCAGGCTGGAGTCTTCTCCTCAGCTTTCAGGGGGTCAGGCAGCATCTGTGGAGAACATGGATAGGTGACGATTGATATCGAGACCATCTTAAGATCATAGATGCTGGCCTGATTGGCTAAATGGCCTCTTGTTACTGCCATTTCACGTAGTGATTTCTCCAAAGGCATGATTAACTGGCAGCCAGCACGAGGCTGCGGTGATGTGCAGTTAGGCTGGCAAACAGCTCCGACAATTAGTGTCAAGTATGCACTCTGGAACATCTTCTCAAGTGGAAAACAATTGTGCGAGTTTAATTCCAGCAGCTTGAAGGGTTCAGGTGCAGGATGCAGGCGTGGTGCTGGGGGGTGTGAGTCAAGCTGCTTCAAGGGGCTGTGGGAGCTGAGAGCAGGATCATTTTGGAAGCACACTTCAGAATGCTGATGATGGTGGTGGTGGTGGTACGTTAGTTATTGTCTCCTGTTCCCGGCTCAGCGCACTGAACCTCTTGGTTTTTGCATGTAAAGTGCATAGAAGAGTGATAGAAACATTGAAACTAAGTGCAGTAGGAGGCCATTCGGCCCTTCGAGCCAGCACCGCCATTCATTGTGATCATGGCTGATCGTTCCCTATCAATAACTCGTGCCTGCCTTCTCCCCATATCCCTTGACTCCACTAGCACCTAGAGCTCTATCTAACTCTCTCTTAAATCCATCCAGTGACTTGGCCTCCACTGCCCTCTGTGGCAGGGAATTCCATAAATTCACAACTCTCTGGGTGAAAAAAAGTTTTTTCTCACCTCAGTCTTAAATGGCCTCCCCTTTATTCTAAGACTGTGGCCCCTGGTTCTGGACTCACCCAACATTGGGAATATTGTTGCCACAAAGGTGGTCCCTTTATCTCGCGCCCCCCCCACCCTTATTCCGGGTGCCAAAACAATCCGTCTCATGAAGACAAACGTCCCTTCTGCCAGGATGCCACCTCGCAGGTCGTTTTCAGCGCGAAAGGTGACGGATCCAAGGGTAGGGCCAAGCAGAGTGGGGCCAGTGGGACGACGGTATTACCCACCTGTGTATCCCAGCTACAACCCCAATATGGGAAGAAGGAGGACTCAAGACCGACTGTAGAGGTACAGGTGATTCATTCTGTCCAGGATAAGATTTCTGGGGAACAACCTCCGGTTGGGGGTAGGTTGCAATCGGTTTGATGAATGGTGCTGCACAACATCTCATCGGTTTATACTAGACACTGTGTCAGACTCGAATAGAGTTTATGTCAGGAACTGATCCGCCTGTACGCCTAATAGAGTATTGGGGGTTTTCTGCACCACAAACTCAGCAGGTAAAAGAAGAAATTACAAACCATCCTCAACAATGTGTCCAATATATTCCCCAGACAGAGAAAGGATGGGGGATGTAGAGTCATTCTGGACCTAGACCAGTTAAATTCCTATGTTCAGTATAGGCATTATAAAATGGACACCTTCAATACTGCAAAACAGCGATTATCACAAGGCTGTTATATGGCAACTATATACCTAAAAGATGCATATTATTTAGTACCAATTCATCATCAGTAGCGGAGATACTTGAAATTTAGTTGGATGGGACAGCTGTGGCAATTTAAAGCATTACCCAATGGGTTAACCTCAGCTCCTAGGATACTCAAGAAATTGTTGAAACCAGTGCTGGCGCTACGTTGGGCCCAGAATCACATGGTAATGGCTTATCTAGATGATATTTTAATCATAAGCAACACTCAGGAGATAGCTGAGGAATCGGTTTCAGCAACCAAACACCTGTTTGAAAGGTTATGGTTCCTGGTCCATCCAACCAAATCCAAGTTAGAGCCATCCTAAACAATTGATTATTTGGGATTTGTCATTGATTCAGTTGATATGTCAGTGACTTTACCTACAGCCAACGCTGTGGAGATCAGAGAGCTCGCTACTAGTCTCGCTGAAAAACAATATCCCTCCATCCGGGAAGTAGCCAGTGTTATTGGTAAATTGGTGGCAGTTTTCACTGCAATGCAGTTTGTACCACTGCACCATCAAAGCCTGCAACGAGAGAACTAGCACTTAAAGAACATGCAGGTCATTTTGATAGACCTATGCAATTACCAACCAGAGCCATAGCTCAATTACAATGGATGGATTATCAACATTGTACAAACTACCAAAAACATTTTGGTCTCAGCAACCTTCAGTGCTTTTACAGACAGATGTGAGTGCTGCCGGATGGGGAGCTACGGACAGCGAGTCTAGCTGTGGTGGTAGATGGAGTGTGCAAGAGGATTTAATCCTGCACAGGCATGGTATAAATTACTTAGAATTGCTGGGTGCATTCTATGGATTAAAATCTTATTGTTCAACAATGAATAATTTACATGTTCAACTCCAGATTGATAATACCACGGCTGTGCCATATATCAATCCCATTGGAGGAATAAGGTCAGTATCATGTGATAATCTGGCTAACCTCATACGGCACTCCCATTGGTGCTCAGAATGATGACTCAGCCATTCATGACTGTCTCCAACTGCAGTAATTTGTTGGTTCATCCAGTAACAGGAGAAAGTCATCCGTTACATGATCGTATTAATTTGTTGATCTGCAGGTTCTGACCAGACCGTTCAAAGGCCTTGTACTGTCAAATAGGACCATGGATGTGATAACTGCAGCTTGGAGAGATAGCACTAAGAAACAATATGTTTCATATTAAGAAATGGGAGATGTTATTTACAGTCAGATATATCTTATCATACTGCAAGCATACCGGATGTATTGGAGTTCCTTGCTACATTGCATTTTGATGACCACTTAAGCTATAGTGCCATTAATAGTGCTCGGAGTGCTTTGTCCTCCTATTTATGGCGGTTTCAGAACAGCAACCTATCGGGTCATCAATTAGTGTCCCGATTCAGGAGAGGAATCTTTAACAAAAATCCTCCTAAACCTAGATATACAGAAATCTGGGATGTCAGTATAGTTCTCACACTGCTTCGGCAATGGGCTCCAATTATGTCATTGTCTTTTCAGAAGTTAGCACTTAAAGTGGTTAAGCTCATGGTTCTAGTACCAGCGCAACGAGTGCAAACATTGCAAAGTTACGACTAGATAGCATGTATTCTTCTGCAGATAACATTACGTTTTATGTGTATGATTTAATCAAACAAAGCAGGCCAGGAATGGCCAGTACCAAAGTAAGTTTTAAAGCATACCCTGTTGACCAAACGTTATGAGTAGTTACGCACCGGAGTCAATATATCGAGTTAACTAAGAATCTCAGAGGCTCTGAGACAGCAATGCTCATCAGTCACAAAAAACCTCATAAAAGATGTCAATATAAACTATTTCTAGATGGTAAAACAGGTTTTGATTTCCGCTGGAGTAGACACTCGTGTGTTTAAATCTCACTCCACCAGGGCGGCATCAACATCCGCAGCAAGGCCGCAGGATGGTCTAAGGAGTGAACTTTTCTAAAATTATGATAAACCTGTCCTGACAGTGCCATGTTCAATACATTATTTATTCACTACTGTGTCAACTGAAGCAGTGTGTCGTATGGACTGGATCTACGGCATGAAATCACAGAGCTTTGAAGTCTCAGACATGGCAGTCCTGTCCAACTCCTGCTCTCCACATCTCAAACATCTGGCGATGAAGTGCCGTCCCTTCTACCTTCCGAGGGAATTCACCTCCATCATCCTGATCGCGGTCTACATCCCACCCCAGGCAGACGTCCGTCTGGCACTGGAGGAGCTGCACACCGTGGTCAACACCAGATGTCTTACCCCGAGGCTTATACCACCATTGCTGGGGACTTCAATAAGGCAAACCTCAAGAAATCGCTCCCTAACTTCCACCAACGTCTCCTGCTGCACCAGAGGACCAAACACCCTCGACCACTGCTACACCACCATCAAGAATGCCTACCGCTCTATCCCTCGCCCTCACTTCGGTAAATCCGACCACACTGCGGTGCTGCTTCTCCCTGCCTACAGGCAGCAATTAAAGAGCGCACCCCCAGAGGTGAGGACAGTACAGAGCTGGTCGGGGGGGGGGGGGGGGGGGGGGCAGAGGAACAACTACAGGACTGTTTGGAGTCTGTAGACTGGGCAATGTTCAAGGACTCGGCAACGGACTTGAATGAATACGCCACAGTCGTTACAGACTTCATTAAGAAATGTGTGGAGGACTGCATCCCCACAAAAACCTTCCGAGTGTTTCCCAATCAGAAACCTTGGATGAACTCTGAGATCCGCACTCTTCTGAAGACCAGACACCGGGCATTCATGTCTGATGATACAGTGGTCTACACGAAGTCCAGATACGACCTTGGTAAGGCCATCAAAAAGGTCAAAAGGGAGTTCTGCTCCAAACTGGAGGATGAGACAGATGTTCGGCAGCTGTGGCGGTGACTGAATGCAATCACCTCCTACAAGGCGAAACCAGAAGGCAGCTCGAATGTCGGCGAAACATCACTCCCTGACGAGCTCAATGCGTTTTACGCACGCTTTGATAGGGTGAACACCGATGTGCCTTCCCGAGCCCCCATTCGCTGTGATGGTATTTCAGTCTCAGTCACAGAGGCCGACGTCAGGAAATCCTTCAGATGGGTGAACCCTCGAAAAGCGTCTGGACCTGATGGCATACCTGGTCGTGTTTTAAAAACCTGTGCGGACCAACTGGCTGGAGTTTTTACGGACATTTTCAACCTGTCACTTCTGAGGTCTGAGGTTCCCACCTGCCTCAAAAGGGCATCAATTATACCGGTGCCCAAGAAGAGCAAGGTGACGTGCCTCAATGACTATCGACCTGTGGCACTAACGCCTGTGGTGATGAAATGCTTCAAGAGGTTGATCATGGCGCAAATCAACTCCTACCTCAACAAAAACCTGGACCCACTGCAGTTCGCTTACTGCCACAACAGATCAACGGTGGACGCGATCTCGCTGGCCCTCCACTCCGCTCTGGACCACTTGGACAACAAAAACTCATATGTCAGGCTGTTATTCATTGACTACAGCTCGGCATTTAATACAATCATCACCTCCAAGCTGGTTACCAAAACTCGCAGAACTGGGTCTCTGCGCATCCCTCTGCAATTGGATCCTCGACTTCCTCATTCACAGACCACAGACTGTTCGTATTGGTGGTAATGTGTCAGACTCGATAACAATCAGCACGGGAGCACCTCAAGGCTGCGTGCTCAGCCCCCTGCTGTACTCACTCTATATTCATGACTGCGTAGCCGGTCACAGTGCGAACTCCATCATCAAGTTCGCTGACGACACCACTGTTGTGGGACATATGGGGATGAGTCGGAGTACAGAAGAGAGATCGAGCGACTGTCCATATGGTGCCAGCACAATAACCTGGCCCTCAACACCAGCAAAACCAAGGAACTGATTGTGGACTTTGGAAGGAGTAGGATGGGGACCCACAGTCCCGTTTATATCAACGGGTCGATGGTTGAAAGGGTCAAGAACTTCAAATTCCTGGGCGTGCACATCTCTGAAGATCTTTCCTGGTCCGAGAACACAGATGCAATTATTAAGAAAGCACATCAGCACCTCTACTTCCTGAGAAGATTACGGAGAGTCGGTCTGTCAAGGAGGACTCTCTCTAACCTCTACAGGTGCACAGTAGAGAGCTTGCTGACCGGTTGCATTGTGGCTTGGTTCAGCAACTTGAGTGCCCTGGAGAGGAAAAGACTACAAAAAGTAGTAAACACTGCCCAGTCCATCATCGGTTCTGACCTTCCTTCCATCGAGGGGATCTACCACAGTCGCTGCCTCAAAAAGACTGGCATCATCATCAAGGACCCACACCACCCTGGCCACTCACTCATCTCCCTGCTACCTTCGGGTAGAAGGTACAGGAGCCTGAGAACTGCAACAACCCGGTTCAGGAATAGCTACTTCCCCACAGCCATCAGGCTATTAAACCTGGCTCGGACAAAACTCTGAACATTAATACCCCTCCATCTGTTATTTGCACTTTATTAATTTATTAATTAATGCGTGTATTTAAGTATATAACTGTAGTCAATGCCTACTATGTTCTGTTGTGCTATGCAAAGAAAGAATTTCATTGTCCTGTCAGGGACACATGACAATAAACTCTTTTGACTTTGACTTTGACAGTATAAACTATTTCTAGAAGGTAAAACAGGTTTTGAATTCCGCTGGAGTAGACACTCATGTGTTTAAATCTCACTCCACCAGGGCGGCATCAACATCCGCAGCAAGGCCGCAGGATGGTCCAAGAAATGAACTTTTCTAAAATTATGATAAACCTGTCCTGACAGTGCCATGTTCAATACATTATTTATTCACTACTATGTCAACTGAAGCAGTGTGTTGTATGGAATGGATCTACGGCATGAAATCACAGAGCTTTGAAATCTTCACATAGTCACTCACGTGACTCCGAAGTAAAATGGTAAGATTAAATGAGAACTTACCAGTTTGAAGTTTGATCTTTATTTTATGAGGAGTTACGATGAGGGATTACGTGCCCTCCGCCCTGGCCCACATAATCGCAAAGATCATCTGGTAGTTCTAGTCTTCTGAGTCTTACTATATCATTTCGGCTATAGTTTCTGTGATTTCACGCCGCTGCTTTGAAGTATGACGCGCATGCGCCTGGCGGGGCTTTTTCACGTAATCCCTCATCGTAACTCCTCATAAAATAAAGATCAAACTTCAAACTGGTAAGTTCTCATTTAATCTTACTATTAAAACTGTTAAATTCTTAACAGTCTGAAGAAGGGTCTCGATCCTATGATCAGCCATGATCACATTGAATGGCGGTGCTAGCTCGAAGGGCCGAAGGGCCTACTCCTGCACCTATTGTCTATTGTCTATTGACCGGAAACGTCGCCTATTCCTTCACTCCATAGATGCTGCCTCACCCGCTGAGTTTCTCCAGCATTTCTGTCTACCACAGATTCTTATTAAACCTTTCCCCCTTCCCTAAACCTATGTCCTCTGCTCCTCGATTCCCCTACTCGGAGGAAGAGACTCTGCGCGTCTACCCGATCTATTCCTCTCATGATTTTTATAAGATCTCCCCTCATGTGGCTTCTGGGAGGTGGGAGTCGAGATGGCTTAATTGTCACATGTAATGATAACGGAACAATGAGACACCAAAAGCTGCAACCCTAAGGGTCTGTCCCACTTACACGACTTTTTCCGCGACTGCCGGCACCCGTCATAGGTCACCGAAAATTTTCAATATGTTGAAAATCCAGCGGCGACCAGAAAGATGCTGCGACTCTTCGGGTGATTAGGAGACGACTCACGACCAGAAAGGCGACATGTCGCTGTACGGGCGTGAGTAGTCGCCCAAAGAGTCGGACCTCGTTCTGGTCGTCGCTGGTATGACGGGTGCCAGCAGTCACTGAAAAAATCGCGTAAGTGGGACAGGCCCATTTACAGGGTGACACACGGGTAATATATAAAAATCAATAACACAATAAAGTAAAAACTGTAATACCAGATATCTATAATAGTGCAAAATAGAAATGTAAATCAGAGAGCAACCAAGGACACAGTTCGTGGAAGATCACAGTTGCTGAGGTCAGTGTTGTGCAGCTTTCAAGAGCCTGATGGTTGTTGGGAAGAAGCTGTTTCTGAACCTGGAGGTCACGGTTTTCAGGCTCCTGTACCTTCTTCCGCATGGTAGCAGCGAGATGAGAGCGTGGCCAGGGTGGTGTGGGTCTCTGATGATGCTGGCTGCCTTTTAGGATAAAAGTCCCAGCCTATCCAACCTCTCCCTGTAACTGCAGCCCAGGCAACATCTTGGTGAATCTCCTCTGCACCTCCTTTCCTACTGGATGACATCCTTCCTATAACAAACCCAGAACCCAGTATCTCCAAGATAGACAAAAATGCTGGAGAAACTCAGCGGGTGAGGCAGCATCTATGGGGCGAAGGAATAGGTGACGTTTTGGGTCGAGACCCTTCTTCAGACTGATGTCGGGGTGGAGGGGAGGGGGCGGGAAGAAGAAAGGAAGAGGCGGAGACGGCGGGGTGTGGGAGAGCTGGGAAGGGGAGGAGAAGGAGGGAGAAAGCAAGGACTACCTGAAATTGGAGAAGTCAATGTTCATACCGCTGGGGTGTAAACTGCCCAAGTGAAATATGAGGTGCTGTTCCTCCAATTTGCAGAGGTCCTCACTCTGGCCGTGGAGAAGGCCCAGGACAGAAAGGTCGGATTCGGAATGGGAGGGGGAGTTGAAGTGCTGAGCCACCGGGAGATCAGGTTGGTTATTGCGAACTGAGCGGAGGCGGTACAAGTCGGCAGACAACGGGGGTAAAAGCGTGCCCAACGTCGCCCTCATTCTGATGGCCACCTTCGTGTGTGGCTGCATCAGGCGGAGTGTAGAGCCAAGGCACGTGGGCACCAAGTGTCACTACCTGCTGAGGTTCTACCTGTCCCCGGTGTTGAGAAGGATGGGCCTGGCGCAGGTGCCACGCAATGTGCCAGTCAGCTGGACATTGCCGCCCCATCTGTCGTCGGTGGAAGGGTTCTTCCGGACCAACACCTTTGACCACATGTCCATCGGGCAGTGGTCAGCACAGAATGTCCTGCAGGCACTGCAGGGAAAGGACTCTATGGACCCGGTGGCGTGGTTCCCTGAGCAGACTGCCCAGCTAGTCTGGCAAAATGCCTCATCGCCAGAACTCACCAACAAGCACCAAGACCTGGCTTGGCTGGCGGTGAGGGGAGCCCTCCCAGTCAGATCCTTCCTGCACCGTCGGAACCTCACTACCAGCGCACGCTGCCCTCGGGACGGCTGCTATGGCGAGGAGACGGTTGCCCACCTCTTCACAGAGTGTGGGTTTGCTAAAAGAGTGTGGAGAAAAATGCAAGGGTCCCTGGTACGCTTTATCCCGAACAGCTCCGTCACAGAGGACTCTGTGATTTACGGACTGTTCCCAGGGACACATTCAGAGGCTGACATCGAGTGCTGCTGGAGGGTCATCAACTCGGTAAAAGACGCCCTTTGGTCTGCCCGAGCATTGTTCACCACCCAGCAGAGCGAGATGTCCGTCAGGGAATGTTGCCGACTGGCCCGCTGCAGACTGCAGGAGTACGTGCTGAGGGACGCACTGAAGCTCGGTGCAGCCAACGCCAAGGCTCGGTGGGGGAGGGCCACAGTCTAAGGTCCTTCCACTGCTGGACATGGGGGGTACGGTATGGTGGAGACGCCCCTCAATATAAGGGAAGGTATCCCACGCCATTGTGGCACGAGTGGGGGACTGATTTGTGGAAACTTGGGAAAAAGAAAATGTCTAAACTGTATTGATCTATTGTACAGCCTCCGAAAATGTCGGATGGATTTTCCGCAAGGTTAATGTATTGTATATATTTATCATTCGAATAAAGTATATTTTGAAATTTAAAAAAAAAAAAAAAAAAGAACTGAGCGGAGGTGTTGGGCGAAGCGATCGCCAAGCCTGCGCTTGGTCTCACCGATGTAGAGCAGTTGACACCTAGAGCAGCGGATGCGATAGATGAGGTTGGAGGAGGTGCAGGTGAACCTCTGCCGCACCTGGAAAGATTGTTTACACGTGCACACATTTTGGATTTTTCCCGCATCTGCAGTTCCTTCTTGAACAGTATCTCCCAGTGTGGTCACACCAACGGCTCGTATAGCTGCATCATGATGTGCTCATGTTTGTAGTCAATACCCCTCCCAATGAAGGAGAACGTGCCAATTGCCTTCTTCACCCCCCCTCCATCTGACTCGCTGCTTTTGGAACTTTTATTTGGTTTAGTTTGGAGATGCGGCATGGAATCAGGCCCTTCATCCCACTGAGATCCGACCAGCGATCCCCGCACATTAACGCTACCCTACACACACACGGGACAATCTACACTCACACCAAGCCAATTCACCTACATACCCTGTACATCTCTAGACAATAGACAATAGGTGCGGGAGTAGGCTATTCGGCCCTTCGAGCCAGTGTGGGAGGAAACCGAAGATCTCGGAGAAAACCCACGCAGGTCACGGGGAGAACGTGCAAACTCCGTACAGGCAGCACCCAGAAGCGGGATGGAACCCGGGTCTCTGGCGCTGTGAGGCAGCAACTCTACCCGCTGCATCACCATGACACCCCAACTTGTTTATTTAAACTTGTACATAAACTAAAGAGGCATTCACCCACTGATTGGGGATGATCAGTCATTGAATGGCGGTGCTGGCTACAAGGGACGAATGGCCTATCGTCTATTGTGATCAGTTAAGCAGAAAGTATTCATCTATTTTGGGCCAGTGACTAATAACTGAACTCATTGCATTAAAAACTTTTGAGAAAATTGTTTTATGGGAAAAAAAGCTGTTTTTCTCATATATTAACAGGAATTCCTCCAAATGATCTGTCCACGTTAATCCACATGTTGCCCAAGTGAATCATCGTACCACAACCAGGGAACAGTGCTGAACTACTATCTACCTCATTGGCGACCCCCGCACTAAACGTTACTCTTTATCATGTATGTGTACACTGTAAACGGCTCGATTGTAATCGTGCATTGTCTTTCCGCTGACTGGTTAGCACGCAACAAAAGCTTTTCACTGTACCTCGGTATACGTGACAATAAACTAAACTGAACTGAACTGAGCTGAAGAATCAACTATAGAGGTATAGACAATAGACAATAGGTGCAGGAGTAGGCCATTCGGCCCATCGTGCCAGCACCGCCATTCTATTCCCATGCATATATCTGCACGTAGATTTTTGAAGTGAGTCGGAGCTGCAGAAATCTTTGCTCAAGTCATAATATGGTTTGATGATAAACCACAAGGCATGCACCATGCATTTGACTTGTGCTGTTATAAACCTTGGGCAGTCTAATTGGCTTGGTATAATTGTAAATTGTCCTTAGTGTGTGTAGGATAGTGCCAGTGTGCGGGGGGTCGCTGGTTGGCACGGACTCGGTGGGCCGAAGGGCCTGTTTCCGTGCTGAATCTCTAAACTAAACTAAACCTGAGTGCCCCTACAAACAGTAGCGGAATCTATTGTCGAAACAGGAAACTGCTGATGCTGGATTGTACCAAATATAGATACAGAGTGCTGGAGTAACTCAGCGGGTCAGGCAGCATCTGTGGAGAACATGGATAGATGATGTTTCACAGATTGCTGGAGTAACTCAGCAGGTCAGGCTGCATCTTAGTGTTGTAAAAACAAGCCTGAAGGCTTTATGTCTCAATGCAAGGAGCATTTGTAATAAGGTGGATAAGTTGAATGTGCAGATAGTTATTAATGAATATGATATAGTTGGGATCACGGATACATGGCTCCAGGGTGACCAAGGCTGGGAGCTGAACATCCAGGGATATTCAATATTCAGGAGGGATAGACAGAAAGGTAAAGGAGGTGGGGTAGCGTTGCTGGCTAGAGAGGAGATTAATGCAATATAAAGGAAGGATGTGGAATCGATATGGGTAGAGCTGCGAAATACCAAGGGGCAGAAAACACTAGTGGGAGTTGTGTACAGGCCACCTAACAGTAGTAGTGAAGTTGGGGATGGCATCAAACAGGAAATTAGAAATGCGTGCAACAAGGGTAAAACAGTTATAATGGGTGACTTCAATTTACATATAGATTGGGTGAATCAAATGGGCAGGGGTGCTGAGGAAGAGGATTTCTTGGAATGTATGCGGGATAGTTTTCTAAACCAACATGTAGAGGAACCAACGAGAGAGCAGGCTATTCTAGACTGGGTATTGAGTAATGAGGAAGGGTTAGTTAGCAGTCTTGTTGTGCGTGGCCCCTTGGGCAAGAGTGACCATAATATGGTTGAGTTCTTCATTAGGATGGAGAGTGACATTGTTAATTCGGAAACACGGGTCCTGAACTTAAAGAAAGGTAACTTTGAGGGTATGAGACATGAATTGGCCAAGATAGACTGGCAATTGATTCTTAAAGGGTTGACGGTGGATATGCAATGGAAGGCATTTAAAGACTGCATGGATGAACTACAACAATTGTTCATCCCAATTTGGCAAAATAATAAATAATAAATAGTGCATCCGTGGATAACGAGCGAAATCAGCAACAGTATCAAAACAAAAGATGAAGCAAACAAATTAGCCAGAAAAAGCAGCTTACCAGAGGACTGGGAGAAATTCAGAGTCCAGCAGAGGAGGACAAAGGGCTTAATTAGGAAAGGGAAAATAGATTATGAAAGAAAACTGGCAGGGAACATAAAAACTGACTGCAAAAGTTTTTATAGATATGTGAAGAGAAAAAGATTAGTTAAAACAAATGTAGGTCCCTTGCAGTCAGAAACAAGTGAATTGATCATGGGGAACAAGGACATGGCAGACTAATTGAATAACTACTTTGATTCTGTCTTCACTAAGGAAGACATAAATAATCTGCCGGAAATAGCAGGGGACCGGGGGTCAAATGAGATGGAGGAACTGAGTGAAATCCAGGTTAGCCGGGAAGTGGTGTTAGGTAAATTGAATGGATTAAAGGTCAATAAATGTTGCCAGGGTTCCAGCAACTATGTTACAGAGAAAGGTTGAACAAGTTAGGTCTTTATTCTTTGGAGCGCAGAAGGTTAAGGGGGGACATGATTGAGGTCTTTAAAATGATGAAAGGGATAGACAGAGTTGACGTGGATACGTTTTTCCCATTGAGGGTAGGGAAGATTCAAACAAGAGGGCATGACATGAGAATTAAGGGACAGAGGTTTCGGGTAACGTGAGGGGGAACTTCTTTACTCAGAGGGTGGTGGCTGTGTGGAATCAGCTTCCAGCAGAAGTGGTGGAGGCAGGATCGATTTTAACATTTAAGAGTAAAGTGGATAGGTATATGGACGTGAAGGGAATGGAGGGGTATGGTCTGAGTGCAGGTAGATGGGGCTAGGGGAAAACAAATGGTCGGCACGGACTGGAAGGGCCGAGAGGGCCTGTTTCCGTGCTGTAATTGTTATATGGTTATATGGTTATATGGTTAAATCCCCAGGGCCAGATAGGCTGCATCCCAGAGTGCTTAAGGAAGTAGCCACAGAAATAGTGGATGCATTAGTGATAATCTTTCAAAACTCTTTAGATTCTGGAGTAGTTTCTGAGGGTTGGAGGGTAGCTAATGTAACCCCACTTTTTAAAAAGGGAGGGAGAGAAAAAACGGGGATATCAGCACATTTGGAAAGTGGTGAAATCATTGGACAAAGTCAGCATGGATTTATGAAAGGTAAATCATGTCTGACGAATCTTATAGTAGAGATAATGGAGAAGCAGTGGATGTGTTATATCTGGACTTTCAGAAGGCTTTCGACAAGGTCCCACATAAGAGATTAGTATCCATATTTAAAGCACATGGTTTTGGGGATTCAGTATTGATGTGGATAGAGAACTGGCTGGCAGACAGGAAGCAAAGAGTAGGAGTGAACGGGTCTTTTTCAGAATGGCATGCAGTGACTAGTGGGTTACCGCAAGGCTCAGTGCTGGGACCCCAGCTATTTACAATATATATTAATGATTTGGACGAGGGAATTGAATGCAACATCTTCAGGTTTGCGGATGACATGAAGCTGGGGGGCAGTGTTAGCTGTGAGGAGGATGCTAGGAGGCTGCAAGGTGACTTGGATAGGCTGGGTGAGTGGGCAAATGCATGGCAGATGCAGTATAATGTGGATAAATGTGAGGTAAAACAGAAGGGTAGACGATTATCTGAATGGTGACCGATTAGGAAAAGGGGAGATGCAACGAGACCTGGGTGTCATGGTACACCAGTCATTGAAAGTAGGCATGCAGGTGCAGCAGGCAATGAAGAAAGCGAATGGTATGTTAGCATTCATAGCAAAAGGATTTGAGTACAAGAGCAGGGAGGTTCTACTGCAGTTGTACAGGGTCTTGGTGAGGCCACACCTGGAGTATTGCGTACAGTTTTGGTCTCCTAATCTGAGGAAAGACATTCTTGCCATAGAGGGAGTACAGAGAAGGTTCACCAGACTGATTCCTGGGATGTCAGGACTTTCATATGAAGAAAGACTGGATAGACTCGGCTTGTACTCTCTAGAATTTAGAAGATTGAGGGGGAATCTTACAAAATTCTTAAGGGGTTGGACAGGCTAGATGCAGGAATATTGTTCCCGATGTTTGGGAAGTCCAGAACAAGGGGTCACAGTTTAAGGACCGAGATGAGAAAAACATTTTTCACACAGAGAGTGGTGAATCTGTGGAATTCTCTGCCACAGAAGGTAGTTGAGGCCACTTAATTGGCTTTATTTAAGAGGGAGTTAGATGTGGCCCTTGTGGCTGAAGGGATCAGGGAGTATGGAGAGAAGGCAGGTACAGGATACTGAGTTGGATGATCAGCCATGATCATATTGAATGGCGGTGCAGGCTCGAAGGGCCGAATGGTCTGCTCCTGCACCTATTTTCTATGTTTCTATGTTTCTATCTGTGGAGAACATGGATAGGTAACGTTTCACAGAGTGTTGGAGTAACTCAGCGGGTCAGACAGCATCTCTGGAGAAAAGCAGCCCAAAGAAGGGTCTCGACCAGAAATCTCACCCATTCCTTCTCTCCAGAGATGCTGTCTGACTCGCTGAATTACTCCAGCATTTTTGTGTCTGTCTTTGATGTAAACCAGCATCTGCAGTTCCTTCCTACTCTTTGCTTCCCATTGCTGCTCCTGACTGCCACCCCCCCCCCCCTCCCCGACACCCCTTTTGGAACAAAAGCAAAAGACAATACCGGCTATCAAAGTAGATGCAAATGGTAAAATACAAAAAAACAGTGCATCTATAATTTTATACTTCCCAACGGCATAAACTATATTTGAGTTTGCATAAATGAATAATACATAAAGACTATTATAGCTTAATTAGAGCATCTGTAATGGCCCATGTGCACCATATATTTCCCGTATTCATCCTCATTAGTTCTCTAGCTGTTCATTACATCAGCTCCGAGCAGCAAGCTCTCGGCTTGCAGTGTTTGTTCACTGCATGGCGGGCATTAGTCCATCTACCTTGACTCAGACAGATTATCCACGCACTGAAACCTTCAGTACAGTACAGGTTTACTGTCACGTGTACCGAGGTACAGTGAAAAGCTTGTGTTGTGTGCTAACCAGTCAGCGGAAACACAATACATGATTACAATCGAGCCATCCACAGTGCACAGATACATGATAAGGGTGTCTGAAGAAGGGTGTCACCCATTCCTTCTTTCCATAGATGCTTCCATACCTGCTGAGTTTCTCCAGCATTTTTGTCTGCCTTCGATTTTTCCAGCATCTGCAGTTCTTTCTTAAACATGATAAGGGAATGACGTTTAGTGCAAGGTAAAGCCAGCAAAGTCCGATCAAGGATAGTCCGAGGGTCACCAATGAGGTAGATAGTAGTTCAGCGCTGCTCTCTGGTTGTGGTAGGATGGTTCAGTTGCCTGATAACAGCTGGGAAGAAACTGCCCCTGAATCTGGAGGTGTGCGTTTTCACACTTCTGTACCGTTTGCCTGGACTGGATGGGCTGAAGGGCCAGTTTCCGTGCTGTATCTCTAAACTAAACTACAATTAAAATAATGAGAGGAATGGGTGCATGCCCAGATGTGGCACAGGTAAGTGAGGGGGGAGGGGGGGTTGGTTAGTTAGCTAAAATTGGACAATGCAATTTTCATGCCGTTGAGTTGCAACCTTTAGAAGCTTAAAACAATAGATGCAGGAGTAGGCCATTCGGCCCCTCGAGCCAGCACCGCTATTCAATGTGATCATGGCTGATCATCCCCAATCAGTACCCCGTTCCTGCCTTCTCCCCATATCCCCTGACTCCACTATCTTTAAGAGCCCTATCTAGCTCTCTCTTGAAAGTATCCAGAGAACCGGCCTCCACCGCCCTCTGAGGCAGAGAATTCCACAGACTCACAACTCTCTGTGAGAAAAAGTGTTTCCTCATCTCCGTTCTAAATTGCTTTCCCCTTATTCTTAAACTGTGGTCCCTGGTTCTGGACTTCCCCAACATCGGGAACATGTTTCCTGCCTCTAGCGTGTCCAAACCCTTAATAATCCTACATGTTTCAATAAGATTGCCTCTCATCCTTCTAAACGTTCAGAGTTAACGTGAATTGGAGTGACAAGTGGTAGTGTCTTATCAGATGTTGATCGAGGTTCTGGGGGGCGTTGATTTTAAGATGTAGAAACAAAGAACTGCAGATGCTGGTTTATACCAAAGATGGACACAGAGTGCTGGAGCTACTCAGCGGGTCAGGCAGCGTCTGTGGGGAATGTGCGCAGGGCCCGGTAGGCCCATTGTTGGATTGGGAAAGTGAGATCTCAAGAGAAACAATGTGGAGAACTGTGGGACTGGGCAAACAACTAGGGATGAGGGGGGGGGATGGGGGGGATGGGGAGGGGAGCAGATGGGGGTGGGGGAGAGTATAAGGTCATAAGGTCATTAGGAATAGGAGTAGAATTAGGCCATTCGGCCCATCAAGTCTACTCCACCATTCAATCATGGCTGATCTATCTCTCCATCTTAACCCCATTCTCCTGCCTTCTCCCCATATCAATAGACAATAGACAATAGACAATAGGTGCAGGAGTAGGCCATTCGGTCCTTCGAGCCAGCACCGCCATTCAATGTGATATCCTCTGACACCCGTACTAATCAAGAATCTATGTATCTCTGCCTTAAAAATATCCACTGACTTGGCCTCCACAGCCTTCTGTGGCAAAGAATTCCACAGATTCACCGCCCTCTGACTAAAGACATTTCTCCTCATCTCCTTCCTAAAGGAACGCCCTTTAATTTGAAGAGTATGAGGTGAAGTTACTTAAAATCGGAGAATTCACTGTTCACACTGGGATGTAAAGTAAGAGTCATTTAAAGATGTAAACTTTGAATGACAACTGGCACAGTCAAGAAGTGAGCATCCATGAGTTTGTAGATGTACACTCTTCTTGCTTAGTTCAGTTTAGTTTAGAGATACAGCGTGGAAACAGGCCCACCGGGTCCGTGCCGACCAGCGATCCCCGCACACTAACACCACCCTACACACACACTGGGGGCAATTTACATTTGCACCAAGCCAATTAACCTACAAACCTGAACGTCTTTGGAGTGTGGGAGGAAACCGGAGCACCCGGAGAAAACCCACGCAGGTCACGGGGAGAACGTACAAACTCCGTACAGACAGCGCCCATAGTCAGGATCGAACACCGTGATATTTAAGTACCTACATTAAATAACCAATTCCTCTCTACTCCCCCCCCCCGCCCCCCCCAACAGCACCAACGAGAGTAGCCAAGTGCAACAGCCTCTGATACAGAGAGATTAAGGAGAGGCCAGGTACGTTGCTTCAACCAGCCCTGTCGTTTGGAGAAATATATCTTTGTGGATGGAGAATTGCTTTGAATTAATTAGGAGATTAAATCAATGTTACTGTAAATGACTTTTAAAGGTATGCGCTTACTTGCAGAAGAGTATTTGAAACCATTTATAGACAATAGACAATAGGTGCAGGAGGAGGCCATTCGGCCCTTCCAGCCAGCACGGCCATCCAATGTGATCATGGCTGATCGTCCCCAATCAGTACCCCGTTCCTGCCTTCTCCCCATATCCCCTGACTCCGCTATCTTTAAGAGCCCTATCTAAAGGGCCTGTCCCACTTGGCGATTTTATCTGCGACTGCCGGCATCACTGACTGACGTATCAGGTCACTGACAAATACGTGGCGTGATGTGGCCGTGACGCGGTGTGATGACGTATCGACGAGTGCGGTGTTTTTCAAGTGTCGCAACATTGTTTTTCGTCGCCGCTGCATTTTGAAATGTTCAAATCTTTTGGCAACACTGATATGACGCCGGCAGTCTCCGAAAATATCGGCAAGTGGGACAGGCCCCTTAACTCTCTCTTTAAAACTTCCAGAGAATCGGCCTCCGCTGCCTTCTGTGGCAGAGAATTCCACAGATTCACTACTCTATGGGTGAATTATTTTTTTCTCATCTCCTTTCTAAATGGCTTACCCCTTATTGTTTAACTTTGGCCCCTGGTTCTGGACTCCCCCAACTTCGGGAACACGTTTCCTGCCTCCAGCGTGTCTAAACCCTTAATAACCTTATGTGTTTCAATAAGATCCCCTCCCATCCTTCTAAACTCCAGAGTGTACAAGCCCAGCCGCTCTTCTTTCAGCATATGACAGTCCCGCCATCCCGGGAATTAACCTCGTAAACCCACGCTGCACTCCCTCAATAGCAAGAAGTGTGAGGAGGGGCCATTGCGGGCACATTGTTGGTGCATCATGAATGTTGCACTCTCTGCCGAATATATTCTTATTCTAGACTGAAGATGGGTCTCGACCCGAAATATTTTTAAGGCAGAGATAGATAGATTCTTGATTAGTACGGTGGTAGAGGTTATGGGGAGAAGGCAGGAGAATGGGGTTAGGAGGGAGAGATTGAATGGCGGAGTAGACTTGATGGGCTGAATGGCCTAATTCTACTCCTATTCCTTACGACCTTATGATTGAATGTAGGAGTAGACTTGGTCCAAATGGCTCCTATAACTTAAGAACTTTTGAACTTATGCCTCATCTGCATGTCCCACCTGCCTGTGTTTGGCCCATATCCCTCTTAACCCATCCTATTCTTCAGACGTCTGAAGAACGGTCTCGACCTCAAACGTCACTCATTCCTTCTCTGCACAGATGCTGCCTGACCCGCTGAGTTACTCCAGCACTCTGTGAAACGTCACCTATCCATGTTCTCCACAGATGCTGCCTGACCCGCTGAGTTACTCCAGCACTCTGTGAAACGCCACCTATCCATGTTCTCCACAGATGCTGCCTGACCCGCTGAGTTACTCCAGCACTCTGTGAAACGTCACCTATCCATGTTCTCCACAGATGCTGCCTGACCCGCTGAGTTACTCCAGCACTCTGTGAAACGTCACCTATCCATGTTCTTCACAGATGCTGCCTGACCCGCTGAGTTACTCCAGCACTCTGTGAAACGTCACCTATCCATGTTCTCCACAGATGCTGCCTGACCCGCTGACTTACTCCGGCACTCTGTGAAACGTCACCTATCCATGTTCTCCACAGATGCTGCCTGACCCGCTGAGTTACTCCAGCACTCTGTGAAACGTCACCTATCCATGTTCTCCACAGATGCTGCCTGACCCGCTGAGTTACTCCACAAGCGATGCAGGTCATGGGGTCGTCTTCAAGCCCTTGTCTTCGGTCGAACACGACATAATCGTCTCCTCCAAGCTGCAGAATGAGCGCATTACTAATTGCCGCCCGCATTGCCGCAACGATGAAAGAGCGACTGTAACAAGTGCTGGTGTAAAACTGCGGAGGAAAAGGGGTTAACGGGCATGTGTGAAGATAGATCGACAGTGGAGGATTCCAATCCCCGCAATCTTGCCTTAACTAGTAATTATGGAGCACTGCTCAGTTGGCAAAGTGAAGGCAATTACAGTGTTATTGCCTCGTGTTATACCTTTGCACAGTAGGGATGCGGTTGGATAATGACTTACATGTAGAGTTAATCACTGTGTTCGTTGTGGTAGTGCTGCAAACAAATGAAGTCTTGATTTTCCAGCGTGAGACTCTGCAGCTTGAATCATTGTCGGAGCATCTCAAGAGCAAAGCCGCCTGTGGCTTCTCCCGAAATCAAACACAGGTATTTGATAAATCCAATTAGCGCACGTAACAAATGTTGGGATAATATTTAAAGCAGATGGGACCTTGACACACACAACGTTACAGTCAGTCTACATGCAAAGCCTGAATCAACTGGGGCGGCACGGGGGCGCAGCGGTAGAGTTGCTGCCTCACGGCGCCAGAGACCCGGGTTCCATCCTGACTACGGGTGCTGTCTGTACGGAGTTTGCACGTTCTCCCTGTGACCTGCGTGGGTTTTCTCTGGGTGTTTCGGTTTCCTCCCACACTCCAAAGACGTGCAGGTTTGTAGGTTAATTGGCTTGGTTTAAGTGTAAAATTGTCCCTAGTGTGCGTAGGATAGTGTTAGTGTGCGGGGATCGCCGGTCGGCGCGGACTCGGTGGGCCGAAGGGCCTGTTTCCATGCTGTATCTATAAACTAAACTAAATTAAACTACACTAATAGATCGAAGATAGACATAAAAAGCTGGAGTAACTCAGTGGGTCAGGCAGCATCTGTGGAGAACATGGATAGGTGACGTTTCACAGAGTGCTGGAGTAACTCAGCGGGTCACATAACATCTCTGGAGAAAAGGGATAGGTGACATTTCGGGTTGAGACCCGTAAGGGTCTCGACCCGAAACGTCACCTATTCCTTGTCTCCAGAGATGCTGCCCGTCTGTGGAGAACATGGATAGGTGACGTTTCACAGAGTGCTGGAGTAACTCAGCGGGTCAGGCAGAATCTCTGGAGAGAAGGAATGGGTGGTATTTCAGGTCGAAACCATTCTCCAGACTGAAAGTCACGGGAGTAGGAAACGAGAGATATAGACGGTGATGTGGAGAGATAAAGAACAATGAATGAAAGATATACAAAAAAGTAACGATGATAAAGGAAACTGGCTATTGTTAAACATAGAAACATAGAAATTAGGTGCAGGAGTAGGCCATTCAGCCCTTCGAGCCTGCACCGCCATTCAATATGATCATGGCTGAGACAACTACCCTCTGTGGCAGAGAGTTCCAGAGACTCACCACTCTCTGTGTGAAAAAAATCTCGGTCTTAAAGGAGCTGTGACCCCTTGTCCTGGTGCCTGTCCAACCCCGAGATAAGACAGTCCTGACATCCAGGAATCAGACAGGCACCAAGACCCTGGAAGTAGAACTGGCAGCTAACATACCATTCGGCCTGCTGCACCTGCATGGACTGGTGTACCATGACTCCCAGGTCTCGCTGAATCGCCCACCATTAAATAATAGGTTTTTGCCACCAAAGTGGATAACCTCACATTTATCCACATTATACTGCATGCCAAACATTTGCCCCCCACTCACCCAGCCTATCCAAGTCCACCTTGCAGTCTCCTAGCATCCTCCTCACACGAACACTCACAGCTTAGTGGCAAACTTGGAGGAGCTGGGGTCCCAGCACTGAACCCCACTAGTTACCATTGTGAAAAAGGACCCGTTTACAGCCAGTTCTCTATACTGAACCCCTAATACCGTATGCCATGAAAAATTCCAACCTTTTGGGGAGAGAGGGGTTACATATCCTGGGGCTACTTCCTTAAGTACTCTGGGATGCAGCCTAGGATTTAGACTGACCTGGATTTCACTCAATTCCTCCTTTGAAACAGATTATTTATGTCTTCCTTAGTGAAGACGAACCAAAGTAGTTATTCAATTGGTCGCCATATCCTTGTTCCCCATGATCAACTCAACTGACCTAATTTGGCAGTTTTACAAAATGCCTGCTTTTTCTGGCTAACGCATCATCCTTTGCTTTGATACTATCCCTGATTTTCCCTTGTTATCCACGGATGTACCTTCCCTGTTGACTGGGATGAACAATTTTTGTAATCCATGCAGGATTGTTAGCTGTTTGTTGGGTGAAAACGAGAAGCTGGTGCGACTTGGGTGGGGGAGGGTTAGAGAGAGACGGAATGCCGGAGTTACACGTGGCCCCAGCTATGCCTGCCTCTTTGTAGGATACGTTGAACAATCCCTGTTCCAGGCGTACACTGGCCCCATCCCAGAACTCTATCTCCGCTATATTGGCGACTGCATTGGTGCTACCTCCTGCACCCATGCAGAACTCACTGACTTCATCAACTTCACCACCAATTTCCATCCTGCACTTAAATTCACTTGGACCATCTCCGACACCTCCCTACCGTTTCTTGATCTCACCGTCTCCATCAGAGGAGATAGACCATCGACTGACATCTATTTTAAACCTACTGACTCCCACATCTATCTAGACTACACTTCTTCCCACCCTGCTTCTTGTAGACTCTATCCCCTACTCCCAATTCCTCCGTCTACGCCGCATCTGCTCCCAGGATGAGGTGTCCCATACCAGGACATCGGGAATGTCCTCATTCTTTAGGGAATGGGGGTTCCCCTCTCCCATCAGAGATGAGGCCGTCACTCGTGTCTCCTCGGTTTGCCGCAGCCCCGACGTGGGGTCCTATCGCCCGGCCCAGGGGAGCTGAGATCCGCCCCAAGCAGGAGCTTGATCGCCCCGACGCCAAGGGCCCAAATGCCACTGGCTAGGGGAGTGAAGATCGTCCCGTCAACGGAGTGCTCAAGGCCCCCGAAGGGAAGAGATTGAACTTTTTTTCATCTTCCATCACAGTGAGGAATGTGGAGGAGTCATTGTGGTGGATGTTTATGTTAAAATGTGTTTTGTGTGTTTTGTTGCTTTTTATTGGTATGACTGTATGACAAATCAAATTCCTCGTATGTTGCAAAACATACTTGGCTAATAAAGTATGATTATAATTATAATATGTTGATATTAACACACACACACATATGTACACATAGGATAGAAGAATAGAATAGAATACCTTTTACTGTCATTCAAACAGCTTGGTTTGAACAAAATTGCATTTTCCTACAGTCTTAACATTACCAAAAAATCCAAGACCCAGACTTGACACAGTTTACACAAATCATCCATGACAGTGAGTCTCCAACACCTCCTCACTGTGATGGAAGGCAAAGTCTTATCTCTTCCCCTTGTTCTTCTCCCACGGTCCAGCAGTCCAACTGCAGCGTCCAGGCGACTGGGGCTAACGATGTTAAAGTCCCCGGCGGGCGATGGTCCCGTGGCCGTTTAAGCCGCGCCGGGCGATGTTAGGCCCCGCTCCGAGTCATTTAAACCCCGCGATTCCAGCCGTTGCGGGAACTCCGAAAAGCGGTCTCCCACCAGGGACCTGCGAGCTCCCGATGTCACCGTCCACCGGGCCTGCGGCCGGGCTGAAGTCGGGCGGCAGCCGCGCGCCACCACAGCTCCTCCCGTTCCGAAGTCGGCCAGCACCGCGATGTCAGGTCCGCAGGCTCCGCGACTGGAGCCCTCAGGTTGGTTCCGGCCGGAGGCAGCCGACCGCTCCACGACGTTAGGCCCAACGACACCGGAGACCCGACAGGGAAAAAGTCGGATCCCCGTACAGGGGCCATAAAAAACTAACAAACAATAATAGCGCAGTAATAACAGTAATAGTCTATGTAGTTTAGAACTTATTTGAGGTTGTGTTTAAGAGCTGAACGGTTGTAGGGAAGAAGCTGTTCCTGAACCTGGAGGTCACGGTTTTCAGGCTCCTGTACCTTCTTCCCCATGATAGCAGCGAGATGAGAGTGTGGCCAGGGTGGTGTGGGTCTCTGATGATGCTGGCTGCCTTTATGAGGCAGCGTCTCCTGTAGATCCCTCCGATGGTGGGGAGGTGAGTCACCAGGGAGGGAGTTAAACCCTGAAGACTGTATTGATAGTGGAGTGGAACATCTAACACCATGGCCGATGGCCAAGGAACATTTTTAGGGTTTCAGTGACCATGGAAACACTTTCTTTATTTTGGCCTGGGGTAGAGTGGAGGGAGAGCATGGTAATTCTCATCAATTGGCAGCTGGGTCATTTGGATTAAAATCCAATCTTCTCAATAGAGTTTGCATTAAGTTTCAAAGTGGCCTGTTCACAAAGCAAGTCTGGAGAGGGAGGAATGAGAGAGGTTCAACTCTAACCGAGTTTCCCTCTGGAACGCGGGGACCTTCACAAATGAGGCATTGACATCAATTACCTTTTAAAGAAACAAATGGCTTTGCATCGCAGGCAAGATGCGTGACTGAACGCACGCCAGGTCAGAACGCAACAGCAGCCAAATGCAAGTCACTAAAGCCGTCATCATCTCCCCGTCCAGATGAGCAAGCGAGGTAGGATCCTGGCTCACATCCCTCATTCCATTTAGCTGTGTCAGTAAGGAAACTTGATTAGTACGGGCGTTAGAGGTTATGGGGAGAAGGCAGGAGAATGGGGTTCGGAGGGAGAGATAGATCAGCCATGACTGAATGGTGGAGTAGACTAGATGGGCCGAATGGCCTAATTCTACTCCTATTCCTTATGACTTTATGGCCTTGTGAACTCCCTTCTGAGCTCATTAAAGGGCCTGTCCCACAAAATTTTTACGGTGACTTGCCAGCACCCGCCATAGTCGCAGCAGGTGGCCGAAAATTCTCAACATGTTGAAAATCCAACGGCGACCAGAAAAAGGTACGACTCTTTGGGCGACTAATCACCACCACACAGGCTTCACCCCGCGACATGTCGGGTGCCGGCAGTCGCCAAAAATATTGCACAAGTGGGACAGGCCTGTTAGACTCCGATCCAGTGCGGCTGTTGTTCCCGATGACTCTCTGTTAATGTTCGAGTGGCCAAGGCGTCACGGTGGCACAGCGGTAGAGTTGCTGCCTCACAGCGCCAGACACCCGGGTTCCATCCTGACTACGGGTGCTGTCTGTACGGAGTCTGCACGTTCTCCCCAGTGATCTGCGTGGGTTTTCTCCGGGTGCTCCGGTTTCCTCCCAGAGTCCAAAGACGTTCAGGTTTGTAGTTTAATTGGCTTCGGTAAAGATTACAAACTGCCCCTAGTGTGTGTAGGATAGTGTTAGCGTGCGGGGATCGCTGGTCGGCGCGGACTCCGTGGGCTGCAGGGCCTGTTTCCGCGCTGTATCTCTCTAAACTAAACTAAAGATCCCAAGGTTTAAAGGTTGACCTTAATTGCCTTTAATTGAGACTGACGCATAAACTGTACGTGTAAAAGTCAGCTAAATATTTTTGTGGGGGTTTAGCAGCAGATTTCTGCTACTCTCGGACTTTGGGACTCCTATGTCACAGATGAGTAACTCTTTGTTGCCTTCAGCTCCAACTTCTAAGTCTAATTGATCACAGGAACATGGTCTTGAAAGTTAATTGAAAGTTAATTTTTAAGAGGCGTGGACATGGAATTCCGTTACACTTAACATGCATCTGTCTATTTTAGTCCAGTCATTAAAAACTATTTAAAGTAAATAGGATCAGCATTTGCTGATGTGATTTGTCAGAGTGCCAACCCTTCTCTGGTTTAATTGTGCGAGGCGTTCTAATGACAATTCACATCTGTAGCTTGCTGGAACTGCTGGAGTTTCCCCCGTATCCCAGTCAAGGAAGGAACTGCAGATGCTGGTTTAAGGATAGACACATAGAAACATAGAGTGCAGGAGCGGGCCATTCGGCCCTTCGAGCCTGCACCGCCATTCAATATGATCATGGCTGACCATCCAACTCAGTATCCTGTACCTGCCTTCTCTCCATACTCCCTGATCCCTTTAGCCACAAGGACCACATCTAACTCCCTCTTAAATATAGCCAATGAACTGGCCTCAACTACCTTCTGTGGCAGAGAATTCCACAGATTCACCCACCACTCTCTGTGTGAAAAATGTTTTTCTCATCTCAGTCCTAAAAGACTTCCCCCTTATCCTAAAACTGTGGCCCCTTGTTCTGGATTTCCCCAACATCGGGAACAATCTTCCTGTATCTAGCCTGTCCATCCCATTAAGAATTTTGTAAGTTTCTATAAGATCCCCCCTCAATCTTCTAAATTCTAGAGAGTAGAAGCCGAGTCTATCCAGTCTTTCTTCATATGAAAGTCCTGACATCCCAGGAATCAGTCTGGTGAACCTTCTCTGTACTCCCTCTATGGCAAGAATGTCTTTCCTCAGATTAGGAGACCAAAACTGTATGCAATACTCCAGGTGTGTTCTCACCAAGACCCTGTACAACTGCAGTAGAACCTCCCTGCTCCTATAGACACAAGATGCTGGACTAACTCAGAGGGACAGGCAGCATCTCTCCAGAGATCGATGATCTCCTGGGCTATCATGTTTCACTTTCAGTTTATTGTCACCTGTACTGAAGAAGGGCGTCTCCAGAGACGCTGCCTGTCCCGCTGAGTTACTCCAGCATTTTGTGTCTATCAACAATCTTATATCTAGGGAGGACCAATACAGGTACAGCAGGCAGTGAAGAAAGCGAATGGCATGTTGGCCTTCATAAACAAGAGGAGTTGAGTGTAGGAGCAAAGAGGTCCTTCTGCAGTTGTACAGAGCCCTAGTGAGACCACATCAATTGTGTCCAATTGGTTTCCAAATTTGAGGAAGGACATTCTTTCTATTGAGGGAGTGCAGTGTAGGTTTAGAAGGTTAATTCCTGGGATGGCGGGACTGTCATATGCTTAGAGAATGGAGCGACTGGGCTTGTACACGCTGGAGTTTAGAAGGATGAGAGGGGATCATATTGAAACATCTATGATTATTAAGGGTTTGGACACACTAGAGGCAGGAAACATGTTCTCGATGTTGGGGGAATCCAGAACCAGGGGCACAGTTTAAGAATAAGGGGTAAGCCATTCAGAAAGAAGATGTGGAAACACTTTTTCACATAGAGAGCTGTGAGTCTGTGGAATTCTCTGCCTCAGTGGGCGGTGGAGGCTGGTTCTCTGGATGCTTTCAAGAGAGAGCTAGATAGGGCTCTTAAAGATAGCAGAGTCAGAGGATATGGGGAGAAGGCAGGAACGGGGTACTGATTGTAGCAATGTTACAACATTTTGAGATTTAAAAAATCAAGTCTGCAATTTAACCCATCAGATAAAGCATAAAAGGAAGTTTAATTTGACACCTAGTTCACTTTCATATCTTCAGTATTAAAAAGGTTATGGCCATTTTCATACTCGGAAATTAGCATCTTGTTCCCTATTGCTTTTCCGCTGACTTAACACAAAAGCTGTGATCGAGGACAGTCAAAAGCCCATAACTATCTTAAAAATCAAGAGAGCTGAATGAAATTTTCAGTTATTATAGATTGAAGCATTCTGAAACAAATATAAAACATCTTACTTGGATGACCTGAAATTAAAGCATATAATTAGCTAATTACCTAATTGTAGCTAATTACAAAATTGACCATTGTGACGGAAATAGTAATAAACACCCAGACTGCCTTGGAAATTCAAAAACGTGATATTCTCAAGATCAGAACTTTAATATTATTGTACTAATATGCTGTAAGTCCTTAACAGATAGGTAAATAAATTACAATTTCTAGCAATGGACCAGGTCTTTATGGAGAAGATCAGTTGCTAGCTGGTACATTGGCAGATCATAATCAGTAGCATCATCATACTCCTCAGATTGTAACCAATAAGCTACTCTGTTAACTTTTCAATTTTGGCATTGTAAACTTCAAGTTTTTGCTCTTCAAACCACGCATGACATGCCTTTCTGCCCACTACGTTCCCATTAACAATGTCCTGTAGATTCCATTTCTTAAGAAAAAAAAAAAATTTTTAAATAGTCTATGTATCCAAATAACAAACCTATCCCATTCACACAGGAATTCACAATATAATACTGTCATGAATTTATATACCAATGGAAGGAATTTAATGTTTAAAACATAATGTTTAATTCATATAAATTAATCAAGAAACATCCACTCAATGTAATTAAAATTATTTTTTTTTGCACAGTACATGGAACTAAAACTGATATTTAGTATAAAAATATTGACTATGGTTAGACAATAACCCAAAATATAGACGATTTAGATCTATTTATGACATGATTGTCCAAAAAAAAGAACATTTAAATCATCTTACGAGTGGGTTTTTCTGGAATGCGATCGATTGGAACGTTGCATTTGCGGTGAATTTGAACCCCATATCAGCAGGAAAAACACTGCCGGTTCGTATGGGGCCCAAATGACATTTTCGCAACGTAAAATTTGATTAAAGCCATCCCAAGAAACAAGATTATGTAAAATACACAACTTACATTTTGTTTTGTCCCGTTTTTGCGATCCGTCACGTTGTAGGCGTTGAGGGCGTTTGAAGTCGTGTTTTATTTTAATGTAATTATTAAATTGTCTCTCGATTAATAAAAAATCAAAAAAAATCGGGAACGAATCGGGAAAATCGATTTTTCTTCAGCAGCTAGCAGCCCGAGGTAGTTTGCCTCCGACAAGCAGTACAAAACTGCATTTTAATCCCGCCCCCCCCCCCCCCAAAAGGTGGCAAAGTCGCGCACACGGCCAGTGGCAGATCTGCAGTGCCGCTGAAGGTAAGTTTTGTAACATCGCTACTGATTGGGGATGATCAGCCATGATCACATTGATTGGGGGTGCTGGCTCGAAGGGCCGAATGGTCTCCTCCTGCACCCATTGTCTATTGAGATCTGATCCAGCTTAGGTCACCAAGACACCACTTTCCACAAAGCTGGCGGTGGCCCTGTGTGCGGTTTGGATTAGTTCTCAGTTTGACATTGACCTTCATTGCTCTTGTATAATAACATTGAAGATCCTTTACATGGAAAAGCCCTGAAGACTTTGACAAGCGGATTCTGGCTTTCTTCCAGCAGGGTCAGTTTCCTTTCACTGCTCACTGGGTGAGGTTTTGCATGTTGTTAAAATGTAAATTGGACTTGTGCTGGCAGGTGTGAACATAAACACGCTGCATCTGTCCCAGAAAACGGTTGCAGCTCGATCCAGATCAACGCCAAAGCTGCAATTCAAGGCGTCACTCACAAGCAAGGACATTAGGGGAGAGAACTGAAACCATGACAAATACTGAAGTAGTTGAGGGATTAAGTCGACTTGGCAGCAAAATCCACTCCACTGAGGATTTGTGCAGGTTTTCACACCTTACCCTTCCATATCTCTGTGTCTCCCTCTCCCCTTTCTCTCAAACTGAAGAAGGGTCTCGACCCGAAATGTCACCTATCTCTTCTCTCCACATTTTCTCCTGACCCGCTGAGTTACTCCAGCACTCTGTGAAACGTCACCTATCCACGTTCTCCACAGACGGGCAGCATCTCTGGAGAAAAGGAATAGGTGACGTTTCGGGTCGAGACCCTTACGGGTCTCAACCCGAAACGTCACCTATCCCTTTTCTCCAGAGATGTTATGTGACCCGCTGAGTTACTCCAGGCACTCTGTGAAACGTCACCTATCCATGTTCCCCACAGATGCTGCCTGACCCGCTGAGTTACTCCAGCACTCTGTACCGGTCAACAGAGGTTTGCTGATCAGGTTTTGACCATCCTACAGGGCTGGAGGCCGCTGCACAAAGGCAGCTCTGCCGTGTTTTATCTCCTCACAGATTGGCCAGGCTTTTAACCTTTGCCAGAAATATCACCATGTTCTCAAGTTGGAGTTTAGTTTAGTTTAGAGATACAGCGTGGAAACAGGCCCTTCGGCCCACCGGGTCTGCGCCGGCAAGCGATCCCCGCACACTAACACTATCAATTATAAAATTGCAAGTTGTCCCCAGTGTGTGTAGGATAGTGTTAGTGAGCGGGGATCGCTGGTCGGCAAGGACTCGGCGGGATGTCGGGCCTGTTTCCGTGCTGTATTTGTAAATTGAACTGAATCTCAACTGTAGGCTGGCAGCCGCCAAACTCTATGAAAATTTCCATCCACATTTTTTCGATTGGATTTGCTGGTGACATGTTTGAAGATCCCTGGTTTTGAATCTTTGCTCATACAACGTTCTGTAGGCATCTCCTGCTGAGCCAGCAGAAATAATAGTTTATTAAAGACTATAAACGTTTTAAAGATGCCATCAGTGATTTTTATCTGCACAAGAAGATGCCTGCAGGCAAAAATCCCTTTTTACCTCAATATACACCCATCTTCTGCTTTGATTTTGTGACCAATCAACTACTAATTTGATAAAAAAGTATAAAATCATCACATCTTCACAAATTAACATTAGCATTTAAAAAAAAAATCTATTTCTTAACTGGTGTGTATCTCCACACCTCCAGATTCAGAGACAGTTTCTTCCCAGCTGTTATCAGGCAACTGAACCATCCTACCACAACCGGAGAGCTGTGCTGAAGTACTATCTACCATTGGTGACCCTTGGACTATCCTTGATCGGACTTGATCCGGTATCAGGGGTTTTCCGACGGATGGTGCCGTGAGCCGGCAGCCTCGCCAGCAGCTGTTCGTTCTTTCAACTTTTTTTGTTGTTTTTAGTATGTCTAAAAGTATGTTTTAGTGTGTTTTAGTGGGGGTTGGTGGCTGGGAATAGGGGGAAACTGTTTGTTCGGTCACTTACCTCGGTGGAAAGCGACTGTTCTCCTAATCGCATTTTCGCCCTCCCTCGCGGCCTAACAGCTTGGATTGGTGCGGCTTCTCCCGGAGTCGGGCCCAGAGCCTCTAGCCGTGGGCGCAGCGCGGACTTTCCATCACGGAGTCTAGGATCCCTTGCCGGGGATCGCCGGAGAAGAGCTCCGACCGCCGGCCCGCCGGCCCGTAACATCGTGAAGCCGCGGTCTCCGGTAGGAAGCGGCCGATTCGGGATCTCCCAGCCGCGGAGTGTCCGTCCGTCCCGACGTCGGAGCTTCGAGCATCCCGATGGGGCGTCTGTAGCGGCGACAGCTGAGGGTTCATGGCCCCGACCAGGGGTGAACAAAGGAGGAGGACTGACTGACTGACTGACAGAGTTATTGCCTTCCGCCACAGAGAAGAATGTTTACATTGTGGTGGATGTTCATGTCGTATTCTATTGTGTGTTGTACTCTTTTTAATTGTGTGGCTGCATGGTAAATCAAACTCCTCCGTACCTTAATTGGTGCATGTGGCAATAAAGGTGAATTTGAACTTATGGGGAGAAGGCAGGAGAATGGGGTTAGGAGGGAGAGACAGATCAGCCAAGGCAGAGTAGACTTGATGGGCCGAACGGCCTAATTCTGCTCCTTTCACATGATCTAATTATCTTATGACTTTGCTGGTTCTACCTTGCATTAAATGTTATTCCCTTGTCACGTATCTATACTCTGTAGTGAAAGGCCTGGATAGAGTGGATGTGGCGAGGATGTTGCCACTCGTGGGAGTGTCGAGGACCAGAGGGCACAGCCTCAGAATTAAAGGACTTTCCGTTAGGAAAGAGATGAGGAGGAATTTCTTTGGTCAGAGAGTGGTGAATCTTACACAAAACATATTAAGATCGCGTAGATTCAATGAAATGGCAGTGAGTCACACTGTGAAGTGTTGGAGCTGCTCTTGGCCGACATCGGGAAGTTCTGGGCCTTGATTACACTTTAGTGCGGTATCTGATGACACATGTCTGCACTTCATTGACGTGGGAAATAAAAAGGCCTGATCTACAATGATGGAAAATTAAAGCTGTCGATTGTTGGGGGAGTCCAGAACCAGGGGTCACACACAGTTTAAGAATAAGGGGTCGGCCATTTAGGACTCAGATGGGGAAAAACCTCTTCGCCCAGAGAGTTGTGAGTCCGTGGAATTCCCTGCCACAGAAGGCAGTGGAGGCCAATTCACTGGATGTTTTCAGGAGAGAATTCGATTTAGCTCTTAGGGCTAAAGGAATCAAGGGATATGGGGGAAAAGGCAGGAATGGGGTATTGATTCTGGTTGTTAAAGAAGGAACTGCAGATGCTGGAAAATCGAGGGTACACAAAATGCTGGAGAAACTCAGCGAGTGCAGCAGCATCTACAGATTACGTCAGATGCTGCTGCACCCGCTGAGTTTCTCCAGCATTTTGTGCACCCCCTATTGATTCTGGATGATCCGCCATGATCACATTGAATGGCAGTGCTGGCTCGAAGGGCCGAATGGCCTACTCCTGCACCTATTTTCTACAATTGACCTAATTTCTTGCCACTAGTTGTCAGAGGTTTGGCACCAACTCCTGCATCGGAACAGAATTTTCAGAACACTTCCAGGAAAGCTATGGCAACAGACAGACGACTGGAATTCTGAGGAAGTTCTGTTGATGACATGTATGAATCAATAATAAAGATTTATAACCTGGGATTGTTACACTGGGAAAGATCAGTGCCAAGTGTTAAGCTTGTATCATTGACGCTATTCTTTTGTGCAGGAAGGAATTGCAGATGCCGGTTTAAACCAAAGATAGACACGAAAAGCTGGAGTAACTCAGCGGGACAGGCAGCATCTCTGGAGAGAAGGAATGGGTGACGTTTTGGTTCGCGACCCTTCTGCTATTCTTTTGGTGGCTGATCGGAAAGGCCTTGTGCAGCTGTCAATTGAATGTTGAGGGAAGAGTGATTTCCAGAGTGAGGTTCAGCACACGTCTCTGCTGGTGAGAGTTGATGTTAACATTGCTGAAAATCCTTTCATTGTTCAAGTTCCATTTATTGTCACATGCACCAATTGGTACAGTGAGATTTGAGTTACCATACAGGCATACGAATTAAAAAAAAACACAATACTTACAAAAGTACTTACAAAATTCTTAAGGGTTGGACAGGCTAGATGCAGGAAGATTGTTCCCGATGTTGGGGAAGTCCAGGACAAGGGGTCACAGTTTAAGGATAAGGGGGAAGTCTTTTAGGACCGAGATGAGAAAATCGTTTTTCACACAGAGAGTGGTGAGTCTGTGGAATTCTCTGCCACAGAAGGTAGTTGAGGCCAGTTTGTTGGCCATATTTAAGAGGGAGTTGGATGTGGCCCTTGTGGCTGAAGGGATCAGGGGGTATGGAGAGAAGGCAGGTACAGGATACTGAGTTGGATGATCAGCCATGATCATATTGATGGCGGTGCAGGCTCGAAGGGCCGAATGGCCTGCTCCTGCACCTAATATCTATGTTTCTATGTTTCTAATACTCCATAGAGCTCCATAGAGCGGCTGGGCTTGTACACTGTGGAGTTTAGAAGGATGAGAGGATATCTCATTGAAACATATAAGATCAAGGGTTTGGACACGCTAGAGGCAAGAAACATGTTTCCGATGTTGGGGGAGGCCAGAACCAGGGGCCACAGTTTAAGAATAAGGGGTAAGGCATTTATAACGGAGATGAGGAAACACTTTTTCACACAGAGAGTTGTGAGTCTGTGGAATTCTCTGCCTCAGAAGGCGGTGGAGGCAGGTTCTCTGGATACTTTCAAGGAGAGAGCTAGATAGGGCTCTTAAAGATAGCGGAGTCAGGGGATATGGGGAGAAGGCAGGAACGGGGTACTGATTGGGGATGATCAGCCATGATCACATTGAATGGGCCTCGAGGGGCCGAATGGCCTACTCCTGCACCTATTGTCTATCGATCTCTACCTCTCATTCTTTGTACCAGATTGTTAATTTAAACCACTTTGCAAATACAGCATATGGGTAAATCTCACTTGAAATATTCTTGTAGGTGAGTTGCCAGGAGGTCGAAGGTTCTCGTAGGTTGTAGGCGGTGCTGACCGGTGAATTTCATTGGCTCATTGGGGATATAAAAAGGTAAGCAGTAGTTGGTTCAGCGGTCAGTGTTGCCCAGGTTGCGTGACTGTGGATTAAACCGATTCTTCCCCAACCAGGAGCGTGGGGGCAGAGCGGGAATGTCAACTGTAATTTATCCATCACTTCTAAGTCTGTCTCTCCTGGAGTAACATCAGTGGTGGCAAAAAGCACACTTACACAATTAATGGCACTTAAAGCTGCCATAATAGGGCCATGTTAGCTGGAGATTTTATGTAGCTAGGAGGAGCCGTAAGCAATATGGTTCAATCCATTAATGTGTTATAATGAAAAATGTATTGTCAAACCGAATAAAAGCTACAGATTTTAAATCCAGGTTTCTTTATCTCTCTACATCATCATCTATATCTCTCGTTTCCCTTTTCCCCGACTCTCAGTCTGAAGAAGGGTCTCGACCCGAAACGTCACCCATTCCTTCCCTCCAGAGATGCTGCCTGACCCGCTGAGTTACTCCAGCACTCTGTGAAACGTCACCTATCCATGTTCTCCACAGATGCTGCCTGACCCGCTGAGTTACTCCAGCATTGTGTCTATTTTCAGAGTGTTTTATGCGGATTTCGTATGGCAGAAAGAACCCCGCCCTTTGACAGTCTCGTGTGAAGGGGCATGGTTGGGACATAGCCAAAGAGAAACAAGATGTGAGAGGCTGTTATTCTAGTTTAGTTTAGAGCTACACCGCAGAAACAGGCCCTTCAGCCCATTGAGTCCGTACCGACCAGCGATCATCAATTCTCATGTCATAAGGAATAGGAGCAGAATTAGGCCATTCAGCCCATCAAGTCTACTTCGCCATTCAATCATGGTTGATCTATCTCTCCCTCCTAACCCCATTCTCCTGCCTTCTCCCCATAACCTCTGACATCCGTACTGATCAAAGAAGATATCTAGTTCTATGTTATCCCACTCCCTACACACTAGGGGACAATTCACAGAGGGCCGATTAACCTACCAACCCGCACGTCTTTGGGATGTGGGAGGAAATCGGAGCACCCGGAGAAAACCCACGTGGTCACAGGGAGAACGTACAGATTCCACACAGACAGCACCCGAGGTCGGGATTGAACCCGGGTCTCTGGTGCTGTGAGGCAGCTGCTCTACCCGCTGCGCCACAAGTTGGAATGAAAGAGGCAGTGCTCAGGTAGCACCAGGGATGGATTTTTAAAGCACACAGAGCCCTACTGCACAGGAACAGGCCATTCGGCCCAGAATGTCTGTGCTGACTATGATGCCAAGTTAAACTGATCTCCTCTGCCTGCCCGTGATCCATATCCCTCCATTCCTGCATATCCATGTGCCTGTCCAAGAGCTTCTTAAACACCACTATCGTATCTGCCTCCACCCCCACCCCTGGCAGCGCGTTCCAGGCACCCACCACCCTCTGTGTAATAAACCTGCCCCACACATCTCCTTTAAACTTTGCCCCTCTCACCTTAAACCTGTGCTCTCTCATCTTTGACATTTACACCCTGGGCAAAAAGGTTCTGACTGTCGACCCTATCTACGCCTTTGATAATTTTATAGGAAAGAACTGCAGATGCTGATTTAAATCTAAGGTGGACACAAAACGCTGGAGTAATGCTGGAGCGGGACAGGGGGCATCTCAGGAGAGAAGGAATGGGTGACGTTTCGGGTCGAGGCCCTTCTTCAGACTTACATGCTTACTTCAATTATTGCAGCCCAGCAGGGCTGTAGACACAATACACATAAATAATTTTAAAAAAAATCAATAAAATAATCACTGCAATCCTCGTGCAAGGAAGACATGAAGCCGTTAGTTATTGCGACAAAAGACAGCTTACAGTTCATAGTTGAGGTTAATCAGTTCATTGCCACCTCTCAATCTCTGAAGCTCCAGACAAAACAGGTGAGCAGACTGCTGGGAATTGTGTTCCAAGGACTACCCTGAATACCTGTTAACCCCACACACAGGAAACAAAGAGATTCCCCCACAAAGTGCGGCCCAGAGGCGCAGCGGTGGAGTTGCTGCCTCACAGCGCCAGGGACCCGGGTTCCATCCCGACTACGGGCGCTGTCTGTACGGAGTTTGCACGTTCTCCCCGTGACCTGCGTGGGTTTCCTCCTACGCTCCAAAGACGTACAGGTTTGTAGGTTAATTGACGGTGCAAATGTAACTTGCCCCTAGTGTGTGTCGGATAGTGTTAGTGTGCGGGGATCGCAGAGTTGTGAGTCTGTGGAATTCTCTGCCTCAGAGGGCGGTGGAGGCCGGTTCTCTGGATACTTTCAAGAGAGAGCTAGATCGGGCTCTTAGTCAGGGGATATGGGGAGAAGGCAGGAACGGGGTACTGATTGGGGATGATCAGCCATGATCACATTGAATGGCGGTGCTGGCTCGAAGGGCCGAATGGCCTACTCCGGCACCTATTGTCGGTGTGGACACGGTGGGCTGAAGGGCCTGTTTCCACACTGTACCTCAAAACTAAACTATCGTTTCGAGAAAGCTTTCTTGGACTGGCTAGTGGTTTATAACATTAGTTTAAAAGTTTAAGGCAACTTCCCACTACCACCACCGAGCTCTCTATTATCATGTAGTTCTGACATTTAGTAAGGTAATCTTGAAATTCAAATTCATTTTCCCCTCAATGAATTATGTATGGTGAAGATGCGCGAATATCTCTGTATCATTATACCAATCCAGTTCCATTAAGAGCAATTTTTCTGGGAAAACACATTAAGTAACAGAAAGAAAAGCGATTGAATTATTTAGAGCTCTTGTTATTTTTATATACAGTGCATTCAGAAAGTATTCAGACCCCTTCACTTTTCCCACATTTTGTTACGTTACAGCCTTATTCTAAAATGGATTCAATTCTTTTTTTTGTAAATCATCGATCTACGCACAATACCCCGTAATAAAAAAGCAAAAACAGGCATTTAGACATTTTTGCAAAGTAATTAAAAATAAATAACTGAAGCATGACATTTACATAAGCATTCAGACCCTTTACTCAGTACTTTGTTGAGGCACCTTTGGCAGCGATTACAGCCTCAAGTTTTCTTGGGTATTTCACTACAAGCTTGGCACACCTGTATTTGGGTAATTTCTCCCATTCTTCTCTGCAGATCCTCTCAAGCTCTGTCAGGTTGGATGGGGAGCGTCGATGCACAGTTATTTTCAGGTCCCTCCAGAGATGTTCCATCGGGTTCAAGTCTGGGCCACTCAAGGACATTCACAGACTTGTCACAAAGCCTCTCCTGCGTTGTCTTGGCTGTGTGCTTAGGGTTGTTGTCCTGTTGGAAGGTGAACCTCCACCCCAGTCTGAGGTCCTGAACGCTCTGGAGCAGGTTTTCATCAAGGATCTCTCTGTACTTTGCTCCGTTCACCTTTCCCTCGATCCTGACTAGTCTCCCAGTTCCTGCCACTGCCACCACCATGCTTCACCGTAGGTATGGTATTGGCCAGGTGATGAGCAGTGCCTGGTTTCCTCCAGACGTGACGCTTGGCATTCAGGCCAAAGAGTTCAATCTTGGTTTCATCAGACCAGAGAATCTTGTTTAGGTGCCTTTTGGCAAACTCCAAGCGGGCTGTCATGTGCCTTTTACTGAGGAGTGGCTTCCGTCTGGCCACTCTAGCATAAAGGCCTGATTGGTGGAGTGCTGCAGATATAGTTGTCCTTCTGGAAGGTTCTCCCATCTCTACAGAGGAGCTCTGGAGCTCTGATAGAGTGACCATCGGGTTCTTGGTCACCTCCCTGACCAAAGCCCTTCTCCCCCGATTGCTCAGTTTGGCCGGGCGGCCAGCTCTATGAAGAGTCCTGGTGGTTCCAAAGTTCTTCCATTTAAGAATGACGGAGGCCACTGTGCTCTTCGGGATCTGCAATGCTGCAGAATGTTTTATACCCTTCCCCAGATTCGTGTCTCAACACAATCCTGTCTCGGAGGTCTACGGACAATATCTTCAAGGCTTGGTTTTTGCCCTGACATGCACTGTCAGCTGTGGGACCTCATATAGACAGGTGCGTGCCTTTCCAAATCATGTCCAATCAATTTAATTTACCACTGGTGGACTCCAATCAAGGATAATCAATGAAAACAGGATGAACCTAAGCTCAAGTGTCTTAGCAAAGGGTCTGAATACTTATGTAAATGAGATATTTCAGTTATTTCTTTTTAATTACTTTGCAAACATTTCTAAACCCCCGTCCTCGCTTCTTCACTCTGGGGGATTGTGTGTAGATTGATGATGAAAAAAATGAATGTAATCCATTTTAGAATAAGGCTGTAACGTAACAAAATGTGGATAAAGTGAAGGGGCCTGAATACTTTCTGAATGCACTGTAACTTCCCGTTCAAACGGTCAGGATTTCAAGTTTTAGATCTGTGTTGCATCTTTGATTGGTTAAGAACCTGCCTTTTTGTAACCTTTTACTAGGTCAAACCAAGCTGCGATTTTCATATTGTGTTTAAACTCCCAACACCACTAGACGGCACGGTGGCGCAGCGGTAGAGTCACTGCCTCACGGCGCCAGAGATCCGGGTTCGATCCCGACTACAGGTACTGTCTGTACGGAGTTTGCACGTTCTCCCCGTGACCTGCGTGGGTTTTCTCCGGGTGCTCCGGTTTCCCCCCACACTCCAAAGACGTGCAGGTTTGTAGGTTAATTGGCTTGGTGTAAATGTAAATTGTCCCCAGTGTGTGTCGGGTCGCGTTAATTTTAGTTTAGTTTAGTTTAGAGATACAGCGCGGAAACAGGCCCTTCGGCCCACCAGGTCTGCGCCGACCAGCGATCCCCGCACGCTAACACTACCCTACACACACCAGGGACAATTTACAATTACACCAAGCCAATTAACCTACAAACCTGTACGTCTTTGGAGTGTGGGAGGAAACCGGAGCACCCGGAGAAAACCCACGCAGGTCACGGGAAGAACGTACAAACTCCGTACAGACAGCGCCCGTAGTCGGGATGGAACCCGGGTCTCTGGCGCCGTGAGGCGGCAACTCTACCGCTGCGCCACCGTGCTGTTCTATGTTCTATTTTTTCTACATACACATAGAAAAGGTTAAATACTTTTCAAAACCAACATTAAATAAACAAAATAACCAAGCCATTCTCTTCTATAGATGTGATATGTGGTGTTTAGTTTAGTCGTAAAATAACAAATTGTCATTCCTGGGCTTTGCTAGGGTTGGAAGTTAGTTGTTTACGTGTGCTAACATGCAAATGAGATAGCAAACGTTGAACGCTTCTTCTGAAATTTGGTTTAGTTGAAATCAGTGGAAGAGAATGTCAGTCTGAAAAAGAGTCTCAACTCGAAACGTCACTCATTCATGTTCTCCACAGATGCTGCCTGACCCGCTGAGTTACTCCAGCACTCTGTGAAACGTCACCTATCCATGTTCTCCACAGATGCTGCCTGACCCGCTGAGTTACTCCAGCACTCTGTGAAACGTCACCCATCCACGTTCTCCACAGACGGGCAGCATCTCTGGAGAAAAGGAATAGGTGACGTTTCGGGTCGAGACCCTTACGGGTCTCAACCCGAAACGTCACCTATCCCTTTTCTCCAGAGATGTTATGTGACCCGCTGAGTTACTCCAGCACTCTGTGAAACGTCACCTATCCATGTTCTCCACAGATGCTGCCTGACCCGCTGAGTTACTCCAGCACTCTGTGAAACGTCACCTATCCATGTTCTCCACAGATGCTGCCTGACCCGCTGAGTTACTCCAGCACTCTGTGCTTTGCTTATTTCAGTTGTGTTTTCCAGCCTAGTTACTTACTTACTTCACCCCCACCATCGGGAAGACGGTACAGGAGCCTGAAAACTGTAACGTCCAGGTTCAGGAACAGCTTGTTCCCCACAGCCATCAGGCTACTAAACACAACAACAAACAAACTCTGAACTACAACAGACTATTATTATCATTGCACTATATTTATTTATTTATGAGTATGTGTGCATGTGTACATAGACATACTGAACTTTCTTCTGTTTTTCTCCTGTTCACATAATCTGTTGTGCTGCAGCAAGTAAGAATTTCATTGTCGTATGTGGGACACATGACAATAAATGAGTCGGTCTGTCAAGGAGGACTCTCTCTAACTTCTACAGGTGCACAGTAGAGAGCTTGCTGACCGGTTGCATCGTGGCTTGGTTCGGCAACTTGAGCGTCCAGGAGCGGAAAAAGATGCAGAAAGTTGTGACCATTGCCCAGTCCATCATCGGCTCTGACCTCCCCACCTTCGAGGGGATCTATCGCAGTCGCTGCCTCAAAAAGGCTGGCAGCATCATCAAGGACCCACACCATCCTGGCCACACACTCATCTCCCCACTACCTTCAGGTAGAAGGTACAGGAGCCTGAAATCTGCAACATCCAGGTTCAGGAACAGCTACTTCCCCACAGCCATCAGGCTACTAAACTCGCCAACAAACAGACTCTGAACAGTAACAGCCGATTGTAACAGTAACAGCTGGGGATTATGCGAGTCTGAAGAAGGGATTCGGCCCGAAACATTGCCTATTTCCTTCGCTTCATAGATGCTGCTATCGAAGGTAGACAAAAGTGCTGGAGAAACTCAGCATCTGCAGTTCCTTCTTAAACAGTAACACCCTATTGCACTTTATCTGCTTATTTATGTGAATATTGAACTGAACTGTTCTGTATTTTTGCTTACAATATTCTGTTGTGCTGCAGCAAGCAAGAATGTCATTGTCCTATCAAGACACATGACAACAAACTCTCTAGACTCGACTTGACTCTTGACTCTTGAAACATCGTGTTCCAGCTGGCATCAATCTGTCGCAAGACTTGCTTGGACAGAGTTTACGCGGCCAATGCGCACACTAATGCAACATTAAACGTTGCGTTGGTATAGAAGTACAAATATTTAAAAATAAGGATTAATGTTAGCACTAAGGTGAATCCTGTGGGATATAAAAATACCTGGCACGGGATTCTCCTTGTGTGATTGTGCAAAGCAAATCTAATACTTTAATTGTGTTTTCACAGACTGATACCCTCAATGTAATTTGTTAATTCAAGAGACTTCAATGCAAATAGCCTAAAGATAATTTAGAAGTCACTGTTGCTACATGTTTGGGGACTCCAGACTGCGTAGTGACGAATAGCTGGGGTAATTTGGAAGGAAGGAACTGCAGATGCTGGTTTACATGGAAGATGTTAGACACGAAATGCTGGAGTAACTCAGCGGGACAGGCAGCATCTCTGGAGAGACGTTTCAGGTCGAGAGCCTTCTTCAGACGAGGATGTTGCCCGGACTAGAGGGGCTGCACGATAGGGCGATGTTGGGCAGGCTAGGACTTTATTCCTTGGAGCGCAGGTTTATTCTTTGGTTGCAATCCATGTTATTCCCTTTATTCTGTATCTGTAAGCTGTGAGTGTAATCATGTATTGTCTTTCCGCTGACTGGTTAGCACGCAACAAAAAGCTTTTCACTGTACCTCGGTACACGTGACAATAATAAGCTTATCTGAGTTTACGAAGAAGTTTATTGGCATACAAGTATTCACATACAAGGAGTTTGCCTTGGTGCTCCACCCACAAGTGACAACATGACATACAGTGACACATAAAACATAAAAGTAAAAGAGGCTGAGACACGATCTTATGGAGGTGTGTAAAATCATGAGGGGAACACATAGGGTGACTGCACACACCTCTACCCAGAGTAGGGGAGTGAAGAACCAGAGGATATAGGTTTAAGGTGAAGGGGGAAAGATTTAATAGGAATCCAAGGGGTAACTTTTTCACATCAAGGGTGGTGGGTGTATGGAACGAGCTGCCAGTGGAGGTAGTTGAGGCTGGAACTATCTCAACGTTTAAGAAACAGTTAGACAGGTACATGGATAGATTAGGTTTAGAGGGATATGGACCAAACGCAGGCGGGTGGGACTAGTGTAGATGGGACATGTTGGGTGGCATGGGCCAGTTGGGCCGAAGGGCCTGTTTCCACACTGTATCACTCCACAAACAATATTCAATCACAGTGTGAATATTTACTTCAAACTGACAGTTCCGTTAAAACCAATTCCCAGAATACGTTATAAATTCATAAGTTTGTATGTTGTAGGAGCAGAATTAGGCCATTCGGCCCATCAAGTCCACTCCGCCATTCAATCATGGCTGATCTATCTCTCCCTCTCAATCCCATTCTCCTGCCTTCTCCCTAGTTAAAACAGTTTGGAAAGTCAGGAATTGCTACATTATCGACCTGCTTCCTGCTTCCTGTATGCAGCTGCTGGCTTGGGAGGGGAAAGAACTCGTGGAAGATTTTTCTTTGGAAAAATACAATTAATTTCCCTGAGTTTTCTACTTGCCGTTGGCCAATGTTAGGTGAATACTAATTCCATTTCCGAACTGCTGGACGGAACTCTTCCCAGCACAGCTGGATTTGGTTTGACTAACGCACTCGGAGTCAGTATAAATATGCAACGTCCTGGCTAAATTGGTTGTGATCATTTGTGAAGGAACATAACACAAAAGCCAATATTTGTCAGGAACCATGATGGTTTCTGGCACTTAACGCAAATTTCAGTTTAGTTTGGAGATACAGCGCAGAAACAGGCCCTTCGGCCCACCGGGTCCGCGCCGACCAGCGATCCCCGCACACTAACACTACCCTACACACACCAGGGACAATTTAGAATTACACCGCCAATTAACCTACAAACCTGCACGCCTTTGGAGTGACAATAGACAATAGACTAAAAACAATAGGTGCAGGAGTAGGCCATCCGGCCCTTCGAGCCAGCACCGCCATTCAATGTGATCATGGCTGATCATCCCCAATCAGTACCCCGTTCCTGCCTTCTCCCCATACCCCCTGACTCCGTTATTTTTAAGAGCCCTATCTAGCTCTCTCCTGAACCGGTCTCCACCGCCTCTGAGGCAGAGAATTCCACAGACTCACCACTCTCTGTGACGAAAAGTGTTTCCTCGTCTCCTTTGGGAGGAAACCAGAGCACCCGGAGAAAACCCACGCAGGTCACGGGGAGAACGTGCAAACTCCGTACAGACTGCACCCATAGTCAGGATGGAACCCGGGTCTCCGGCGATGGAGGCAGCAACTCCACCTCTGCGCCACCGTACCGCCCAAATCAAAGACAATGGTCCATTTATTAAAGCTGCTCTTGAAAATCATAATTGGGTTTAAAAGAAAGGGTCACGACCCGAAACGTCACCTATTCCTTCGCTCCATAGATGCTGCCTCACCCGCTGAGTTTCTCCAGCATTTTTATCTACCTTTGATTTTTCCAGCATCTGCAGTTCTCCCTTAAACATAAAATTGGTAGGTTCAGTTATCATCAACTTTGCATTCCTGGAACTAAACAATGAGCTGTAGCCTAGAATCTGCCTGTTCTACCCAAGGATGATTGATCCAGAATGTCTTCTACCTCCACAGAAGCTGCCTGACCCTCCGTTCATTGGCAGAGGCTGCAGGTTGCAGCGGGCAATCGCCCATACATGGATTACAGTGCAGCAGCGGGTGGAGCTGCTGCCTCACAACGCCTGAGACCCGGGTTCCATCCTGCCCTGGAGATTTATTTCCAAAATCTAAATTTCAACGTGTACTAAAGCCTGGTGTTTAAAACCACAGGCTGCTGTAGACGTTAGCGAAACAGCGCGGAAACAGGAGTTTGCACGTTCTCCCCGTGACCTGCGTGGGTTTCCTCCGGGTGCTCCGGTCTCCTCCCACACTCCAAAGACGTGCAGCTTTGTAGGTTAATTGGCTTCGGTAAAATTGTAAATCGTCCCCTGTGTGTGTAGGATAGTGTTAGTGTGCGGGGATCGCTGGTCGGCACGGACTCGGTGGGCCGAAGGGCCTGTGAAAACACGATACTGCACAAATTTATGGAATACCTCTGTCTTTGGCTCAGAGCTAGGTCTGGATTAGAAATTCAATCAGCCACGGATAAAAATAGCTCATTTACAAACCCTTGTACTGTAGCCAGTGTAATTATTCATTCAGAGGCGCAGTTTAAAGAATAACAACGCACACTGTGATATTTTATGCAGCCGATTAGACCAGAATGTTATTGATCTATCTCAACATGTATTTGGTGTAATTATTTTTCAAATTCAAGGATTCTGTCAAAGATATTTCAGCAATCACCCCGTACTCTAATACTAGTTTAGTTTAGTGTAGAGATACAGCGCGGAAACAGGCCCTTCGGCCCGCCGGGTCCGTGCGACCAGCGATCCCCGCACACTAACACTATCCTACACACACCAGGGACAATTTACAATTAACATAGAAAACATAGAAAATAGGTGCAGGAGGAGGCCATTCGGCCCTTCGAGCCAGCACCGTCATTCAATGGGATCATGGCTGATCGTCCGCTATCAATAACCCGTGCCTGCCTTCTCCCTATATCCCTTGACTCCACCAGCCCCTAGAGCTCTATCTAACTCTCTCTTAAATCCATCCAGTGATTTGGCCTCCACTGCCCTCTGTGGCAGGGAATTCCACAAATTCACAACTCTCTGGGTAAAAAAGTTTTTTCTCAGCTCAGTCTTAAATGACCTCCCCTTTATTCTAAGACTGTGGCCCCTGGTTCTGAACTCACCCAACATTGGGAACATTTTTCCTGCATCTAGCTTGTTCAGTCCTTTTATAATTTTATATGTTTCTATAAGATCCCCCTCATCCTTCTAAACTCCAGTGAATACAAGCCTAGTCTTTTCAATCTTTCCTCATATGACAGTCCCGCCATCCCAGGGATCAATCTCGTGATCAAATTATATCACTCTGATTAACCTACAAACCCGCACGTCTTTGGAGTGTGGGAGGAAACCGGAGCACCCGGAGAAAACCCACATAGGTCACGGGGAGAAGGTACAAACTGCGTACAGACAGCGCCTGTAGTTAGGATGGAACCCGGGTCTCTGGCGCCGTGAGGCAGCAACTCTACCGCTGCGACACCGTGACGCCCTTTTAACAAACAAAAATCATTCTGACAGACGACACATATACTCAACAAGTACATCTGTCAAACAGCAACAGAAATTAAATTAGATGACACAAGACATGTTGTGGAGAAGGGTTAAAAGCAACAAGCACAAAAGGAAACATTAATTTAACAGTGGATTGATTTGCAACTAATGGCCCTTGGTGAGTCCATCCCTATAATGAATGAATGAATATGATTACTGGCCAAGTATTCACATACAAGGAATTTGCCTTGGTGCTCCGCCCGCAAGTGACAACATGACACAGTGACATACAGTAATTGTTGCTGTAAAGGCAAATGTTGTGATCTGCTGGAGCAGGTCTCTCGAAGATAGACACAAAAAGCTGGAGGAACTCAGCAGGACATGCAGCATCACTGGAGAGAAGGAATGGGTGACGTTTCGGGTCGATGGACAATAGACAATAGATGCAGGAGTAGGCTATTTGGCCCTGCGAGTCAGCACCGCCATTCAATGTGATCATGGCTGATCATCCACAATCAGTACCCCGTCCCAGCCTTCTCCCCATATCCCCTGACTCCAATATTTTTAAGAGCTCTATCAAACTCTCTTGAAAGTGCCCAGAGAACTGGCCTCCACCGCCCTCTGAGGCAGAGAATTCACAACTCTCTGTGTGAAAACGTGTTTCCTCATCACCGTTCTAAATGGCTTACCCCTTATTCTTAAACTGTGGCCCCTGGTTCTGGACTCCCCCAACATCGGGAACATGTTTCCTGCCTCTAGCGTGTCCAAACCCTTAATAATCTTATATGTGTCAATGAGATCCCCTCTGATCCTTCTAAACTTCTAAACTCCAGAGTGTACAAGCCCAGCCGCTCCATTCTCTCAGCATATGACAGTCCCGCCATCCCGGGAATTAACCTTGTAAACCTACGCTGCACTCCTTCAATAGCAAGAATGTCCTTCCTCAAATTAGGGAACCAAAACTGCACACAACACTCCAGGTGTGGTCTCACTAGGGCCCTGTACAACTGCAGAAGGACTCCTTTGCTCCTATACTCAACTCCGCTTTGCTTTTTTAAATGAGAGGGTTCAACACACTACAACTTTGGTGTGGAAAGGGCAGGAATATCTCGACCCGAAACGTCACCCGTTCCTTCTCTCCAGAGATGCTGCCTGTCCGGCTGAGTTACTCCAGCATTTTGTGTCTGTCTTCAGTATAAATATCTCTCCCATACTTCATGCAAGCTGTGAATTCTGCGTCTGTTTGCCTCTTCCATTAAAGGTGCAGTATATCAAAACCATTTGGAAATCTAATCAATATTATTACCAGCGGCAACTATTTAAAAGCTTCGTATTATTTCTATTTTACGTTTTTTATTTATGGAGCATGATCTGGAACCCCATCATTTTGCTTTTTGCTGAGTGGGAGAAATCAGATAATGCAGAGATCGTGGCTTCGAAAGGTTTAGCTTTGGGTTCAGTATTTAGTTTTAGAGATGCAGCGTGGAAACTGGTCCCATCGGCAGACCAGCAATCATCCGTTCGCTTTATAACAAGAGGAGTTGAGTACAGGAGCAAAGAGGTCCTTCTGCCGTTGTACAGGACCCTAGTGAGACCACACCTGTATTGTGTGGAGGTTTGGTCCCCTAATATGAGGAAGGACATTCTTGCTATTGAGGGAGTGCAGCGTAGGTTCACCAGGTTAAATCCAGGGATGGCGGGACTGTCGTGCGCTGAGAGAATGGAGCGGCTGGGCTTGAACACTCTGGAGTTTAGAAGGATGAGAGGATATCTTATTGAAACATATTATTAAGGGTTTGGACAAACGCTAGAGGCAGGATACATGTTCCCGATGTTGGGGGAGTCCAGAACCAGGGGCCACAGTTTAAGAATAAGGGGTAAGCCATTTAGAACGGAGACGAGGAAACACTTTTTCACACAGAGAGATGCGAGTCTGTGGAATTCTATTGAATATTGTCAATTGTCATTTGCTTTAAATCAGTGCTTTAGTCTAGTTTATTTTAGTTTAGTTTAGTTTAGAGATACAGTACGGTTACAGGCCCTTCAGCCCACCGGGTCCGTGCTGACCAGCGATCCCCGCACACTAACACTATCCTACACACACTCGGGACAATTTACATTTATGCCAAGCCAATTGACCTACAAACCTGCACGTCTTTGGAGTGTGGGAGGAAACCGAAGATCTCAGAGAAAACCCACGCAGGTCACGGGGAGAACGTGCAAACTCCGTACAGACAGCACCCGTAGTCGGGAACGAACCTGGGTCTCTGGTGGTGTGAGGCAGCAAGTCTACCGCTGCGCCACCGTGCCACTTTGTTAGAGGTGTGTAGGAAGGAACTGCAGATGCTGGTTTAAACCGAAGACAGACACAAAATGCTGGAGTAACTCAGCGGGACAGGCGGCATCTCGGGAGAGAAGGAATGGGTGACGTTTCGGGTCGAGACCCTTCTTCAGACTGAGAGTCAGAGGAAAGTGAAACGAGAGTTATAGACGGTGATGTGGAGAGATAAAGAACAAATGGATGAAAGATATGCAAAGAAGTAACGATGATAAAGGAAACAGGCCGTTGTCGGCTGTGGGCTCGGTGAAAACGAGTTACAGACAATGAGACTCAACAAGACAACTTTGAAGCTGGTACGACTTGGGTGGGGGAGGGGTGGAGAGAGAGGGAATGCCGGGGCTACTTGAAGTTAGAGAAATCTATATTCATATCGCTGGGGTGTAAGCTGCCCGAGCGAAATATGAGCTACTATTCCTCCAATTTGCGTTTAGCCTCACTCTGTCAGTGCAGGAGGCCCAGGACAGAAAGGTCAGTGTGGGAATGGGAGGGGAGGTTCAAGTGTTTGGCAGTCGGGAGATCAGGTCGGTCCAGGCGGACTGAGCGGAGGTGTTCAGTGAAATGATTGCCCAGTCTGCGTTTGGTCTCGCCGATGCATTAGAGTTTGTTAGAGGTGTTTCACACATACATGTGCAGGAAGGAACTGCAGATGCTGGTTTAAACCGAAGATAGACACAAAAAGCTGCAGTAACTCAGCGGGACAGGCACCATCTCTGGAGAGAACGAATGGGTGACTTTTCTGGAAGGGTCTCGACCCGGAACATCACCCATTCCTTCCCTCCAGAGTTGCTGCCGGTCTCGCTGAGTTACTCCAACTTTCTGTATCTTAGGGAATTAATTTTGTTTAGTTATGTTTATTGTCACGTGTACCGAGGTACAGTGAAAAACATTTGTTGTGCGCTTTTAGAAAGACTATACATTATTTCTTCTTCTCGGGCCCCCTTGGGTCATGGCTGACCACGGGAGTCTCCAGGGTTGGAGGACGCCTGTGCGTGACTTTGTTTAACGTGGGGAGACTGGTGCACAGACAGCCACCCCACGGTCCTTGACAGATCTGGGTCAGGATCCAGGGGCATGGAGTCCAAGACGACCGGAGACCCTTTTCTGCCGCAGCCTTCATCCGCCTTCCCAGCCGTGGTGACGCTCCACTAAGGTCAGCCATCGTCCTCCGCCTGTTCCACCGTTGAGGTCTTGGTTGGATTGGCTCTTTGTCAGAGACCTCCCCCTCGACCTTACCGCCATGGGTGGCCCTACCAGGAGCATAGCTCCAGACGGCATCGCTCTCAGGATCTCAGGTCCACACGAGCTTCTCCACCACCACAAGGTGACAATCCAGGGAGAAGCATATATGTTATTACAATCGAGCCATTTACAGTGTGTAGATCCATGATATGGGAAAAACGTTTAGTGCAAGGTAAAGCCAGCAATGTCCTATCAAGGATGGTCCGAGGGTTTTGTCGACTGTATAAATGGGGACAGTGCAATAGTACAAAAAAAAGACTTGTTCGAGAAATGATTTTTAAATCCCCTTTTTAACTGCTGGGAAGATAAATATATTTGGTACTTTAACAGCATTTAAAAGACACCTGGACAGATACGTGGATAGGAAAGGTTCAGAGAGATATCGGTCCAATTGGGCAGGTGGGACTAGATTAGATGAGGCACTTTGGTTGGCGTGGATTGCTGGGCTCAGAGTCCTGGCAACATCATTGTGAATCTTCTCTGCATCCTTTCCATTGACATTTGATGGCATGTTTCCTAAATTAAGGAGACCAAATCTAAATACTATCCTCCAAGTGCAGCCTCACCAACTCATAGTACAACAGTAACAAAACATTGCAACTTCTACAGGATCTTATCTACCTGTGACGCCTTGTTCAGGGAACTTAGACTTTAGACTTTGGAGATACAGCGTGGAAACAGGCCCTTCGGCCCACCGAGTCCCTGCCGACCAGCGATCCCCGTACACTAACACTAACAAAATTTACATTTACACCAAGACAATTAACTTGCAAACCTGTACGTCTTTTTATTTGAGAAAGAACAGATGCTGAAAAAATCTAAGGTAGACAAAAATGTTGGGAATCTCAGCGGGTAAGGCAGCATCTACGAGCGAAGGAATAGGCGACGTTTCAGGTCGAGAACCTTCTTCAGACTGATGTGGGGGTGGGGGGGGGGAAGAAAGGAAGAGGCGGGACAGTGGGCTGGGGAGGAGCAGGGAAGTGGAGGGGAAGGAGGGAGAAAGCAAGGACTACCTGAAATTGGAGAAGTCTATGTTCATACTGCCGGGGTGTAAAACCCTGTACATCTTTGGAGTGTGTGTGGAAACCGGAGCACCCGGAGAAAACCCACGCAGGTCAAGAAGAGTCAAGAGTGTTTTATTGTCGTATGTCCCGGTCGGGACAAGGAAATTCTTACAAGCTGCAGCGCAACAGAATATGTGAATTATGTAAACATAGAACATAAAAGGTGAAAGGAAGAAAGGAAGGAAAGAAAGAAAGAAAGAAAGAAAGAAAAGAAAAAAGAAGAAAGAGAAGAAAGAAAGAAACGAAGAAAAGAAAAGAAAGAAAGAAAGAAAAAGAAAGAAGAAAGAAAAGAATAGAAAAGAAAAGAAAAGAAAGGATAAAGAAAGAAAGAAAGAAAGAAAGAAAGAAAGAAAGAAAGAAAGAAAGAAGGAAAGAAAGAAAAGGAAAGAAAGAAAGAAAGAAAGAAAGAAAGAAAGAAAAAAAGAAAGAAAAGAAAAGACGAAGAAAGAAAAAAGCTATAAAAGATGCATGAAAGAAAGTGAAAGAAAGACATGAAAGGAGAAGAAGGAAAGAAAGAGAAGAAAAAAGGAACGAAGGCAGGAAAGAAGGAAAGAAAGGAATAAAGAAAGAAAGAAAGAAAGATGGAAATAAAGATATTTCATGCTGGAACGGATAGATGAGAACGTGCCAGACACAAGGGCACAATGAGTGGTTTAATCAGCTGGCGTGTCCCCCAGGTTAATTACTGCAACTTGTTCAGGAGTGCCGCCCATTGGCTTGCATCAGAGCCCATTTTGGGGTTGGAAAACTGCAACCTTCACGTGGTCCGTCCTGTTTCGGCGAATGCAACCAACCCGGCGTGCACAATCAAAAAAGATCAAATACAACAAGTTGTGCTCCAACTCTAGGCTGTGCACGCCACATGCAAGAAGAAGAAGGAGCCCATTTTCTTGGCCAGAAACATTTTCTTGTTCGGTTACAATTTATTCGGTTACAAAGACATTCACACAAAACCAGCCTCCCTTCCATCGACTCCATCTACACCTCACGCTGCCTCGGCAAGGCCAGCAGCATCATCAAGGACCAGTCTCACCCCGGCCACTCCCTCTTCTCCCCTCTCCCATCGGGCAAGAGGTACAGAAGTGTGAAAACGAACGCACACCTCCAGATTCAGGGACAGTATCGTCCCAGCTGTTATCAGGCAACTGAACCATCCTACCGCAACCAGAGAGTGGTCCTGAACTACTATCTACCTCATAGGTGACCCTCGGACTATGCTTGATTGGATTTTGCTGGCTTTACCTTGCACCAAACGTTTAAGAGAGAACTGCAGATGCTGGAACAATCGATGGTAGACAAAAATGCTGGAAAAACTCAGCGAGTGCGGCAGCATCTATGTAGCGAAGGAAATAGGTGACGTTTCGGGTCGAGACCCTGCGTCAGACTCAGAGTCTGAAGAAGGGAATCGACCCCAAACGTCACCATTTCCTTTGCTCCATAGATGCTGCCTCACCCTCAGAGTTTCTCCAGCATTTTTGTCTTGCACTGAACGTTATTCCCTTATTATGTATCTGTACACTGTGGCCGGCTCGATTGTAATCATGTATTGTCTTCCCGCTGACTGGTTAGCACGCAACAAAAGCATCTGACTGCACCTCGGTACACGAGACAATAAGCTAAACGTAGCTGAACTGAACTAAACATCTGATGCTATTTTTGTTCCGTGCTTTAAGCTTTCGTTGAGACCAGCCACAGATTTTGATGTCTCCCTCATTAAGATGAGCCGCGTTCCTCTCAGTATTAGTGAGCCGGCTGCATTTCAGGACATCAAAGGGACCCAATCATATGTTTTACATGGTGCCACTAAGTACTTTTTCATGCTGCTTAATACATATTAATGTGGCCATCCTCAGTGTTTCGTGTTTGGGCGAGTAGTAATTTTCTCAGGGGAATGCAGGCAGGGAAAAACGCAAAATCTCTTTAACATCCTGAGCCGCTGGAGATAAGTACACTTCTGAAAGGACAAGGCAGTGTAACTGCATATCATAGGGTGGCACGGGGGCGCAGCGGTAGAGTTGCCGCCTCACAGCGCCAGGGACCCGGGTTCCATCCCAACTACGGGCGCTGTCTGTACAGAGTTTGCACGTTCTCCCCCTGACCTGCGTGGGTTTTTTCCGAGATCTTCGGTTTCCTCCCACACTCCAAAGACGTGCAGGTTTGTAGGTTAATTGGTTTGGTATCAGTGTAAATTGTCCCTAGTGTGTGTAGGATAGTGTTAGTGTGCGGGGATCGCTGGTTGGTGCGGACTCGGTGGGCCGAAGGGCCTGTTTCCGCGCTGTATCTCTAAACTACACAAAACATAGACTAAAAATGCTGGAGTAACTCAGCGGGACAGGCAGTATCTCTGGAGAGAAGGAATGGGTGACGTTTCGGGTCGAGACCCTTCTTAAGACTGAGAGTCAGTGGAGAGGGAAACGAGAGATATAAGATGTGGAGAACAAATGAATGAGAGATAAGCAAAAATAACAATGCTCAAGGAGAGGTGGAGGCCACAATGGTCCATTGAAGAGTTTAGAAGGATGAGAGGGGATCTTATTGAAACATATAAGATTATTAAGGGTTTGGACACGCTAGAGGTAGGAAACATGTTCCCGATGTTGGGGGAGTCCAGAACCAGGGGCCACAGTTTAAGAATAAGGGGTAAGCCATTTAGAATGGAGACGAGGAAACACTTTTTCTCACAGAGAGTGGTGAGTCTGTGGAATTCTCTGCCTCAGAGGGCGGTGGAGGCCGGTTCTCTGGATGCTTTCAAGAGAGAGCTAGATAGGATTCTTATAGATAGCGGAGTCAGGGGATATGGGGAGAAGGCAGGAATGGGGTACTGAATTGGGGATGAATCAGCCATGATCACATTGAATGGCGGGGTGCTGGCTCAAAAGGCTGAATGGCCTACTCCTGCACACCTGTTGCTCAGCTGCTGTTGCTGGCCGCTGTTTTGCTGCTGCTGCTGCTTGCTAACGTGTACTGCTGCTGGAGGGAATGGCTGTTTGCTGCTGCTGTTGCTGCTGCTGCTGCTGCCGCTAGTTGCTTGCTCTGTCTGCTGCTGCTGTTGCTTGCATGCTGCTGCTGCTGCTGTTGCTGCTTGCTGCTTGCTGTTGCTGCCGCTGTTTGCTGCTAGCTGCTGCTGTGCTGCTGCCTGTTGCTGCTTTTTTGCTGCTGTTGCTGCTGCTGCTGCTGCTGCTGCTGCTGCTGCAGCTGCTGCCGCTGTGCTGCTGCTGCTGCTGCTGCTGCTGCTGTTGCTGCTGTTTGCTGCTGCCGCTGTGCTGCTGCTGCTGCGGTGCTGTTGCTGCTGCTGCTGCTGTTGCTGCTGCTGATGCTGCTGCTGCGCTGTTGCTGTTGCTGCTGCTTGCTGGCTGCTGCTGCTGGCTGCTGCTGTTGCTGTTGCTGCTGTGCTGTTGCTGCTGCCTGCTGCTGCTGCTGCTGCTTGTTGCTGTTTGCTGCTGACCTGCTGCTGCTGCTGCTGCTGTTTGCTGCTGCAGCTGCTGCGTTGGCTGCTAGCCGCCAGCTTGCTGCTGTTTGCTAGCTGTTGCTGCTGCTGCTGCATGTGTTTGCTGCTGCGCTCTGCTTGCCTGCTGTGCTGCTGTTGCTGTGCTGTTGCTGCTGCGCTGCTGCTGCTGTGTTGTTGCTGGCTGCTGCTGTTGCTGCTGCTGCTGCTGCTGCTGCTGCTGCTGTTGCTAGCTGTTGCTGCTGCTGCTTTGCTGCTGCTGCTGTTGCTCCCAGCTGTTGCTCTGCTGCGTGTTGTTGCTGCTGCTTGCTGTTGCTGCCGCCTGTGCTGCTGCCGCTGTTGCTGCTGCTGTTGCTGCTGTTGCTGCTGTGTCCCGCAGCTGCTGCTGCTGTTGCTGCTGCTGCCTGCTGTTGCTGCTGCTGCTGCTGCTGTTGCTGCCGCTGTTGCTGCTGCAGCTGTTGCTGCGCTGCTGCTGCCATGCCCGCTGTTGCTGCTGCTGCTGCTGCTGTTGCTGCGCCTGTTGCTGCAGCGCTGCTGTTGCTGCTGCGCTGCTGCTGCTGTTGCTGCCCGCTGTTGCAATGTTGCTGCTGCTGTGCTGCTGCTTGCTGCTGCCGCTGTTTGCTGCTGTTGCTGCTGCTGCCGCTGCTGCTGCTGCTGCTGCTGCCGCTGACTTGCTTGCTGTTGCGGCTTGCTGCTGCTGTCTGCTGCTGCTCGCTGTGTGCTGCTGCTGCTCTGCTGATCCCGCTGTGCTGCTGCTGCTGTTGCGCTGTTGTGCTGCTGCTGTTTGCTGTTGCTGTTTGCTGCTGCTGCTGCTTGCTGCCGCTGTTTGCTGCCTGCGTTGCTGCTGCTGCCGAGTTAGTGCTGCTGATTGCTGCCTGCTGCTCGCGTGCTGTGCTGCTGCTGCTGCTGCTGTGCTGCTGCTGTGCTGTCTGCTGCCGCTGTTTGCTGCTGCTTGTTGCTGCTGCTGCTGTTGCTGCTGCTCCCGCGGTTGCTGCTGCCGCTGCTGCCGCTGTTGTTGCTGCTGTTGCCTGCTGCTGCTGTTGCTGCCTGTTGCTGCTGCTGTGCTGCTGCGCTGCTGTGCTGCTGTTGCTGCTGTGCTGCTGTTGCTGCTGCTGCTGCTGTTGCTGCTGCTGTTGTTGCGCGCTGTTGCCGCTGTGCTGCTGCTGCTGCTGTTGCTGCTGCTGCTTGCTGCTGTGCTGCTGCTGCCGCTGTTGTGCTGCTGCTGCTGCTGTTGCTGTTGCTGATGCTGCCTGCTGTGTTGCTTGCTGCCTGCTGCTGTTGATGCTGTTGCTGCTGCTGCTGCTGCTGCTGTTGCTGCTGCTGTTGCTGTTGCTGCTGCTGTTGCTGTTGCTGTTGCTGTTGCTGCTGCTGCTGCTGCTGTTGCTGCTGCTGTTGCTGTTGCTGCTGCGGCTGCTGCTGCGCTGTTGCTGCTGCTGCTGTTGTGCTGCTGCTGTTCCTGCTGTTGCTGCTGTTGCTGCTGCTTGCTGCTTGCTTGTTGCTGCTGACCCGCTGTTGCTGCTGCTTGCTGCTGGTGCTGCTGCTGTTGCTGCCGCTGTTGCTGCTGTTGCTGCTGCTGCCGCTGTTTGCTGCAGCGTTGCTGCTGCTGCGTTGCTGTGCTGCTGCTGCTGCTGCGCTGTTGCTGCCTGCGCTGTTTGCTGCTGCTGCTGCTGCTGCTGCTGTGCTGCTGCTGTTGCTGCTGTTGCTGCCACTGCTGCAGCTGCTGCTGCTGCTGCTGCTGCTGCTGTTGCTGCTGCTGCGCTGTGTGCTGCTGCTGTTGCTGCTGTTGCTGCTGCTGCTGCTGCACGCTGCTGTTGCTGCTGCTGCTGCTGCTGTGCTGATGCTGCTGTTGCTGG
>CM069138.1:3559064-3584064 GCA_035221665.1 Okamejei kenojei
GGGGAGTTAAAGTGTTTGGCAACCGGGAGATCAGGTAGGCCAAGGTGGACTGAATGAAGGTGTTCAGCGAAACAACGTCCAGATGGCTGGCTATAGATGGAGCGGCTGGGCTTGTACACTCTGGAGTTTAGAAGGATGAGAGGAATCTTATTGAAACATATAAGATTATTAAGGGCTTGGACACGCTAGAGGCAGGATTCATGTTCCCGATGTTGGGGGAGTCCAGAACCAGGGGCCGCAGTTTAAGAATAAGGAGTAAGCCATTTAGAACGGAGACGAGGAAAAATGTTTTCACACAGAGAGTGGTGAGTCTGTGGAATTCTCTGCCTCAGGAGGCAGGTGCTGTCTGTACGGAGTTTGTACGTTCTCCCCGCGACCGCGTGGGTTTTCTCCGGGCGCTCCGGTTTCCTCCCACATTCCGCAGACGTGCATTCTTTGGTCCATCGAGCGCGGGCCGTCCAGTGGTCACCCCGCACACTAGCACTATCCAACATACCGGGGACAATTGACCATTTACAGAAGCCAATTAACCTACAAATCTTTGGAGTGTGGGAGGAAACCGAATCTCTCGGAGAAAACCCACGCAGGTCACGGGGAGAACGTACAAACTCCGTACAGACGGCGCCCGTGGTCGGGATCGAACCCAGGACCCTGGCGCTGTGAGGCGGCGACTCTACCTCTGTGCCACCGTGCCACCTGTCCATTGTGTGTTTGGACAACTGCAAGAACCTCCTGGAGATCCACCATTAAATGATCCGTTTTGCAGGGAGCGCAAAGAAGCTTATTTTTTTTTTATTTTGGAGCACATTTCATTACAGTCAAGCTCTCAAAATTCCTTAGGTCATTAATCCTGAAAGATATCTGGCTCGCCAGCTGAAATATCTGGTCTAACTCACCAATAAAATGCTTGGCTCCCGGACAAGAAACGAGTGTTTATTCAAGGCACCATTGCAGAGTTTGAGTAGCGATTTGCAAACAGCCACTTTCAAACAGGATAGATTAAGTCAGCATGTGTAGGAAACAAAGAAATATAGAAACATAGACAATAGGTGCTGGAGTATGCCATTCGGCCCTTCGAGCCAGCACTGCCATTCAATGTGATCATGGCTGATCATCTAAAATCAGTACCCCGTTCCTGCTTTTTCCCCCACATCCCTTGATTCCGTTAGCCCTAAGAGCTAAATCCAACTCTCTCTTGAAAACATCCAGTGAATTGGCCTCCACTGCCTTCTGTGGCAGAGAATTCCACAGATTCACAACTCTCTGGGTGGAAAAGTTTTTCCTCATCGCAGTCCTAAATGGACTAACACCTTATTCTTAAACTGTGTGACCCCTGGTTCTGGACTCCCCCAACATGGGGAACATTTTTCCTGCATCTAGCCAGTCCAATCCCTTAAGAATGTTATATGTTTCTCAAAGGAAGGAACCGCAGATACAGGTTTAAACCGAAGATAGACACAAAATGCTGGAGTAACTCAGCGGGACAGGAACCTCTCTGGAGAGAAGGAATAGGTGACGTTTCAGATCGAGACCCTTCTTCAGTCTGGTTAGGGGGCAGGGAAACAAGAGATATGGACGGTCATGTAGAAAGATAAAGAACAATGAATGAAAGATATGCAAAAAAGTAACGATGATAAAGGAAACTGGCTGTTGTCAGCTGTTTGTTGGGTGAAAACGAGAAGCTGGTGCGATTTGGGTGGGGGAGGGATAGAGAGAGAGGGAATGCCGGGGCTTCCTGATGTTGGAGAAATCAATATTCATACCGCTGGATTAAGTCAGCGAGCAGATTCTCGCTCCAATAACTCCGGCCCTGGAGAGTCTCACACAATGGTCTCCAAAAGCACATTACATTTAAATAAAATTGGCATGTTTAAGTTATTACTCTGCCAATGTTTTCCAAATAAAAATTTTAGTTAACAAGAATTGACAAAGGATTTATTTTTCTCATAGTTAATTTTAGTTTAGTTTAGAGATAGCGGCCCTTCGGCCCACTGAGTCCGCACCGACCAGCGATCCCCGCACATTAACACTACCCTACACACACTGAGGACAATTTTTATATTTATACCAAGCCAAATCACCTCTCTATCTTCGCTTTAAACCAGTGTCTAGAGTTGCTTTCCGCACATTTCTTTGAGCGTTTAAGAAATAACTGCAGATGCAGGAGATGCTACACATGTCGCTTTACCTCACGCCTTGACTCCATTTAAGGGCCCAAGCAGTCTTTCCAGGTACGGCAGAGGTTCACCTGCACCTCCTCCAACCTCATCTATTGCATCCGCTGCTCTAGGTGTCAGCTGCTCTACATCGGTGAGACCAAGTGCTCGGTTCGCATTAACCAACCTGATCTCCCGGTGGCTCAGTACTTCAACTCCCCCTCCCATTCCGAATCCGACCTTTCTGTCCTGGGCCTCCTCCATGTCCAGAGTGAGGCCCACCGTAAATTGGAGGAGCAGCACCTCATATTTTGCTTGGGTAGTTTACACCCAAGCATTGACTTCTCCAATTGTAGGTAGTCCTTGCTTTCTCCCTCTTTCCCCTCCCCTTCCCAGCTCTCCCACAGCCCACTGTCTATGCCTTTTCCTTTCCTCTTCACCCCCCCCACCCCCACATCAGCCTGAAGAAGGGTCTCGACCCGAAAAGCCACCTATTCCTTCGCTCCTTAGATGCTGCCTCACCCACCGAGTTTCTCCAGCATTTTTATCTTTCTGTGGGAGTGGGGCAGTTCTAATTCAGAGCCACCGAAAATAGTTCAATCATTAGAGTGCGATCGGCCGGCATCCAAGTTTGGCAGAATTGAGCTAATGACATCGTCTGATGCAATACACACACTGGAGACTTGTGCAGAATTGGAAGATGCTAAAATAGACTCCTTCAAAAGGCATCGGATGATGGGCATGAGACTATTTCTCTTTACAGAGTGATGCACGAAACAGGAAGTATGAACATCAAACGTGAGATGTGTAGGAAGGACTACAGGTGCTGGACAGATACACCGAAGATAGACACTAAAAGCTGGAGTAACTCAGCGGGACAGGCAGCATCTCTGGGGAGAAGGAATGGGTGACGTTTCGGGTCGAGACCGTTCTTCAGATCTCAACCCTAGACGTCACCCATTCCTTCTCTCCAGAGGTGCTGCCTGTCCCGCTGAGTTACTCCAGCTTTTTGTGTCTATAAGTACTTGAGAGTAACTTGAAGTACTTGCAAGTTGTTTAAGAAGGAACTGCAGATGCTGGAAAATCGAAGGTAGACAAAAGTGCTGGAGAAACTCACGGGTGCCACAGCATCTATGGAGCGAAGGAAATAGGTAACGTTTCGGGCCGAGACGTTGCCTATCTCCTTTGCTCCATAGATGCTGCTGCACCCGCTGAGTTTCTCCAGCACTTTTGTCATGCTCTCATCTCACTCATAAGGTAATGTGACAGGAGCAGAATTAGGCCATTTGCCCCATTACGTCTACTCCGCCATTCAATCATGGCTGATCTATCTCTCTCCCTCCTAACCCCATTCTCCTGCCTTCTCCCCATAACCCCCGACACTCGTACTAATCAAGAATCTATCTATCACTGCCTGAAGAATATCCACTGACTTGAACTTCAAAGACATCTGTGGCAAATAATTCCACAGGTTCTCCACCCTCTGACTAAAGAAGTTCTTCATCATCTCATTCCTAATGGTCCTTTAATTCTGAGTCTGTGACCTCTGGTCCTGGACTCTCCCACTAGTGCAAACATCCTCTCCACATCCACTCTATCCAAGCCTTTCACTATTCTGTACGTTTCGATGAGGTTCCCCCTCATAACTCCAGCGAGTACAGGCCCAGTGCCGACAAACGCTCATCAAATGTTAACCCACTAATTCCTGGGATGATTCACGTGACTCTCTCCACTGCTATCCATGGGGAAAGAGGTACAAGAGCCTAAAAACCGTGACCTCCAGGTTCAAGAACAGCTTCTTCCCAACAACCATCAGGCTCTTGAACGCTACGCACAACACTAAACTAACTAACTAACTAACTAAACAAGGTTAATTCCCGGGATGGCGGGACTGTCATACGCTGAGAGAATGGAGCGGCTGGGCTTGTATACTCTGGAGTTTAGAAGGATGAGAGGGGATCTCATTGAAACATATAAGATTATTAAGGGTTTGGACACGCTAGAGGCAGGAAACATGTTCCAGGTGTTGGGGGAGTCCAGAACCAGCGGCCACAGTTTAAGAATAAGGGGTAAGCCATTTAGAACGGAGATGAGGAAACACTTTTTCACACAGAGAGTTGTGAGTCTGTGGACTTCTCTGCCTCAGAGGGCGGTGGAGGCCGGTTCTCTGGATACTTTCAAGAGAGAGCTGGATAGGGCTCTTAAAGATAGCGGAGTTAAGGGGATATGGGGAGAAGGCAGGAACGGGGTACTGATTGTGGATGATCAGCCATGATCACATTGAATGGCGGTGCTGGCAGAATGGCCTACCCCTGCACCTATTGTCCATTGTCTATTGTCTATTGTACATTCCAGAGTGTACAAGCCCAGCCGCTCCATTCTCTCAGCATTTGACAGTCCCGCCATCCCGGGAATTAACCTTGTGAACCTACGCTGCACTCCCTCAATGGCAAGAATGTCCTTCCTCAAATTAGGGGACCAAATCTGCACACAATAATCCAGGTGTGGTCTCACCAGGGCTTTAACAACTGCCGAAGGACACGGGGAGAACGTGCAAACTCCGGGCAGACGGCCCGTAGTCAGTATCAAACCCGGGTCTCTGGCGCCGTGAGGCCGCAACTCAGCCGCTGCGCCACCGTGCCGGCATCCGTTCCCTTTTGCTACAGTGGAACCTATAGAAATGGAGCCAAACAGGAGCGGCGATAATACCTGCATGTTTAGCACAAGCAGCGACCACCAACGTATCCCGATTCAGCATGTTTAAAAATCCATTAGCAGGAGCCGGGCGCTACAATTGAAGGCTGCCTCTCGGAGAGTGTCTGCATATATTTCTGATCCACCTGCTTGTAAAGCGGGATATGGAAACACTGAAGTAGGCGCCAAGCAGAAGACATGTATATTCAATGCTGGCGCGGGAATACGGCAGTTGTAATTATGAAGAAAGATTGAACGGGATGGGGTCCACTTCTCTCAAGAGGAGGAGTGATGATTCTCGGCATGAGAGAGGTTTTTAAGATGTGATCGGCTAAATAAACGTTTCAACCAGTGGGGTTGGTCAGAGTTATTATTGTAAATGTAGGACAATTCATTGCTAAATCCAATAGAGACAAAGAATCATGCAGCACGGAAAATGAGGCCCTTCGGCCCAACTTATACATGCTGACCCATCTACGTGAGTCCCATGTTCCTGTAAACCTCTCCTGTATATTTCTCTGTCCTAGTGTCTTCCAGTTCCTGCCTCAACTACCTCCTCTGGCAGCTCGTCCCATGCACCCTCCACAGCGGTTAGGCTGTGGGTCGAGGAGATTTTTTGTTCAGTTTTGTGACCCAACTCACGGAACTACATGAAATGTTATAGCTATATTATAAAGACCTGCAGAGATTTTAAATTTTGAGTTCATTCAATTCGGATGTAACCAGACTTGGAAAATTAGTGTTTTTGTTTTTTAATTTTTCCGGAAAATGGATAACATTCTTGAGTCCCACAAGTTGGCTCATTTTCAGTTCAAACCAGGCAGGTTTTTTTTCAGAGCTCACGGGAGCCAGGACTTCTAAGAAATGACTAAGACTTCTAATGAACGACTTCTAGTGTCCCTGGGTTGCAAATGTCTTCCTGTCCTTGCTGTTAATAGATGTGACTGAGAAAAATAAAAGTGAACGAGAGCTATTTGCAGAAGGGTCATGTCTTAAACACACGTTCCAAAATAATATTTCATGAAACCAATCAGGTTAATTTGATGTTATATTTTTCTAATCTAACTGAGTTCCATCTCCCAATGGATTTTGTTTCGAAAAATATGAATTAGTACCTTTTTCAAGGCATTTTCTGTTCTTACAATTAATGGTTTTTCATATAATATCATGGCGGACATCACTGATGTAGTGACATTTTCTGTATTTATATTGCATGAGCTCATCTCCAAAATCAATATGTAAAAAGTTCAGTGCTTTAACATCCTAAATGCTACATGCCCGCTAAACGTACCCCTTCTTTTTTCACAAAGTGCGTTTTCAAGTTCAACCTGAGCAGCGCAGCGGTAGAGTTGCTGCCTCACAGCGCCAGAGACCCGGGTTCCATCCCGACTACGGGTGCTGTCTGTACAGAGTTTGTACCTGCATGTTTCTCCACGTGACCTGCGTGGGTTTTCTCCAGGTGTTCCGGTTTCCTCCCACACTCCAAAGACGTGCAGGTTTGTATGTTAATCGGCTTGGTGTAAATGTGAGATTATCCCCAGTGTGTGTAGGGTAGGGTTGGTGTGCGGGGATCGCTGGTTGGCGTGGACTCGATGGGCCGAAGGGCCTGTTTCCACGCTGTACCTTTAAACTAAACCTAGTTTTCTCCATTTTTTATGGAGTTTCGTTTCCATGCCCCATCCGCTGCTTGCTGCTGGCAGCTGCATCCAGTTCCAGTTCAGTAGCTTATTGTCACGTGTACCGAGGTACAGTGAAAAGCTTTCGTTGCGTGCTAACCAGTCAGTGGAAAGGCAATAGATCGAGTCAATGAGTCAGGTGGGGCGTGTAGCCGGGGCATGTGGCCCCACTAGCCCACACCGGCCAACATGCCCTGGCTACACTAGTCCCACCTGCCCACGTTTGGTCCATCCCGTTCCAAACCTGTCCGATCCATGTTACAATCCACATCAGTCCAATTCAGTTCAGTTTATTGTCACGTGTGTACAGTGAAAAGATTTTGTTGCGCGCTAACCAGTCAGCGGTAAGACAATACACGATTACAATCGAGCCATTTACAGTGTACAGATACACGATAAGGGAATAACATTTAGTGCAAGGACTATCCTGCAAAGGCAAAATCCTGCAAAGTCCGATCAAGGATAGTCCAAGGGTCCCCAATGAGGTAGATAGTAGTTCAGGACTGCTCTGGCCCCATAGCAGAAGCGTCCAGGTCGCGGGGCTGGAAACTGGACTTATCCTGAGCTAATTCTGCTGCCACCATCATCGATTGTGACAAGTGACGGCTCCCACTGATTGTCGCCAGATGCTTGCGTCCTCTTCAGGACGGACAATGACAGCGATGTCAACGTTTGTAACAAGATGGACACGAAAAGAAGGAGAACAATGGACTGCTCTCTGGTTGTGGTAGGATGGTTCAGTTGCCTGATAACAGCTGGGGAGAAACTGTCCCTGAATCTGGAGGTGTGCGTTTTCACACTACTGTACCTCACATCTATATCCATGCTCAAAACTCTGGAATTCTCTTCCAAACCCTCTGCCTCAAAGTGACATTAAAATCTATTTTAAAAAAACCTCACCTTGGCCTTGCTTTCCCTCTCTCTCCATCCCCCCCCCCCACCCTAGTTCTCCGACTAGTTTCACCGTCCTCCTGATTAATTTTCCTGACTGTACGCCTCGTTGTCACCTTGCCCTCAGCCAACAATGAACCGTTCTACATTTTCCTTGATCATCGTCTGCTTTGATCTTTCGTTTTCACACCTTACCCTTCCAAATCTCTAGTTTCCCTCTCCCCTGAGTCTCACTCTGAAGAAGGGTCTCGACCCGAAACGTCACCTATTCCTTCTCTCTGAAGATACTGTCTGACCGACCGAGTTACTCCAGCTCTATCTCACCTTGTCTATCTCACCGGGGCTTGGCAGGCTAGGACTTTATTCCTTGGAGTAACTTGGGAAAGTGAGACAGCGCTAGAGACCTGGGCTTGATCCGGACTACGGGCGCTGTCTGTATGGAGTTTGTACGTTCTCCCTGTGCCCTGCGTGGGTTTTCTCCGGGTGCTCCTGTTTCCTCCCACACTGCAGAGACGTACAGGTTTGTAGGTTAATTGGCTTGGTATTAGTGTAAATTGTCCCTCTGTGTGTAGGATAGTATTAGTGTGCGGGGATCGCTGGTCGGTGCGGACCCGGTGGGCCGAAGGGCCTGTTTCCGCGCTGTGTCTCAAAACTAAACTAAAGCTACTGTAAAGCAAACTAAAGGAGGCAATGTTCAGTTTGGTGCCTTAATAGGTATGGAATGGAAAACATATATGTTTGCGTAAGGTTCACGTTGAATGTTAATTAAACTCGAAAACATGTCATTCTGGAACCGCCAAAGGTTTTGCTTTCATGAACATTACGAGCAGACGATTGTTGGGAAATGTCACCCTTTGCAGAAAAAATAACTGCGGCATGCAACCGTATAATTGCTCTCAAAGTCAAATATTTCCAGCTGACATTCAGAACCGTGACACTATAATTGGCATATCTGAGGAAATATTATTCTAGAGAATTATGATGCCCACACAGGAAACTTGAGTAAAAATTACCTTGAGAATCGGACAGGGTTATGTGACTTGTTACGATACGATATGATCAGCCATGATCATATTGAATGGCAGTGCTGGCTCGAAGGGCCATATGGCCGACTCCTGCACCTATCTTTCTATGTTGCTATGTTTAAGATACGATACGATAGAACTTTATTTATCTTTGCTTTCTCCCTCCTTCCCCTCCCCTTCCCAGCTCTCTCACAGCCCACTGTCTCCGCCACTTCCTTTCTTCTTCCCGTCCCCCCTCTACCCCCACATCAGTCTGAAGAAGGGTCTCGACCCGAAACGTCACCTATTCCTTCGTTCCATAGATGCTGCCTCACCCGCTGAGTTTCTCCAGCATTTTTGTCTGCCCAGGAGGGACATTGGTCTGCCAACAGTCATAAACACGCAACAAGATGCATGAAACATGAAATTAAAGTGACAATAGACAATAGACAATAGGTGCAGGAGGTGGCCATTCGGCCCTTTGAGCCAGCATGGCTGATCGTCCCGCAAGCGGAAAGGCTTGGGGGATGTACAAAGATTTGGGATGGGGGTGGGGGGGTGGAGGGGAGTTAGTCTCAGTCTCAGTCTAGCCCGGGGGTGGAGGGGAGTTAGTCTCAGTCTCAGTCTAGCCCGGGGGTGGAGGGGAGTTAGTCTCAGTCTCAGTTTAGCCCGGGGGTGGAGGGGAGTTAGTCTCAGTCTCAGTCTAGCCCATGACCCCAGAAGGGGGAAGAGTTGTAAAAAGTATCTCCCCAACAAAAAAAGAGATAAACCCCCCCCCCCCACCCCCCCCCCCCCACTACATCATAGTGCAATAAACCAACTAACTAACCAACAAAACCGCAAAATAAATAGGAGTTAAATTAGTAACAAGTAAAGTACTCGACTACCGACTGTTGGCTGGCTGCTGTGTGCACAGTGGGAACGGGATGTATTGATGGGAGTAGGTAGAGCAAGCGCGGGAGCTGAAGTACTCTAGCCCCTGAAGGTCAGAGTGCAGAGTTGTATCAAATGATCAAAGGTTCTGGGTGAGGCATTAAAACAAGACCCTTGCACTCACCGGCGAACATTAAAGATCATGTCAGACTGTTTTTGGAGAGCAGTGTGGTTATTCCAGTGTCTCGGCCCATCGTTAATTCATAGTCAATATTAATGAAGCCGATTAATGACAAAATCTCTTGCAGGCTGCTGGATGGATTTTCCTGTTACACATGTTAAGCAGTGGCTGCGGGAGGGCAGGGGAGAGGAAGGGATGTTTGTGGGTCAAGGTGTGGGTGGAGTTGGCCGCTGGAGGCCCTGCAGCAGCCTGGGGCTCAGTTAGATCGGGCCCTGCTGGAGGCCATGCAGTAGCCTGTGGCTCAGTTAGATCGGACCCTGTGGAGGCCCTGTAGCAGCCTGGTGCCCAGTTAGATCAGATCCTGCTGGAGGCCATGCAGTAGCCTGGGGCTCAGTTAGATTGGACTCTGCTGGAGGCCACGCAGTAGCCTGGGGCTCAGTTAGATCGGACCCTGTGGAGGCCCTGTAGCAGCCTGGGGCTCAGTTAGATCGGGCCTGCTGGAGACCATGCAGTAGCCTGTGTCTCAGTTAGATTGGACTCTGCTGTAGGCCATGCAGAAGCCTGGGGCTCAGTTAGATCAGATCCTGCTGGAGGCCCTGTAGCAGCCTGGGGCTCAGTTAGATTGGACCCTGCTGGAGGCCATGCAGAAGCCTGGGGAAAACCCATGCAAGTCATGGGGAAAACGTACAAACTCAATACAAACATCACCAGTAGTCAGGTTTGAACCCGGGCCTCCGGCGCTGTGAGGCGGCAACTCTACCGCTGCGCCACCGTGCTGATCAGTTGTGATCAATGATGTGGGCAATGGAATGTTGCAGCAGGTTTCACATCTCCGTGAACACTGCTTCAATCCTCTAGTGCTGTCTGTGTGGAGTTTGCATGTTTTCCCACTGTTCCCTGGTTTGTCCAAAGTCTGTTCAGTTCAGTTTAGTTTATTGTCACGTGTACTGAGGTACAGTGAAAAGCTTTTGTTGCGTGCTATCCAGTCAGATCAGATAATACCATTTATTTAGTCAGAGGGCACCGAACCTGTGGAATTCTAAATGCAGTTTAGTTTAGAGATACAGCGCGGAAACAGTCCCTTCGGCCCACCGAGTCCGCGCCGACCGGTGATCCCGAAACACTAATTTCCTACACACACACCAGCGACAATTTACATTTATACCAAGCCAATTAACCAGCAAACCTGCACGTCTGTGGCGTGTGGGAGGAAACCGGAATGTTGCAGCAGGTAGTGACATTGTCTCACATCTCTTGATCAGTGCGGGTGTCAGGGGTTACGGGGAGAAGGCAGGAGAATGGGGTTAGGAGGGAGAGATAGATCAGCTATGATTGAATGGCAGAGTAGACTCTATGGGCCGAGTGGCCTAATTCTGCTCCTATAATTTATGACCTTATCAAGTCAAACTCCAGTCTAACAGGCAGAGCAAAGGGGAAGATACAGAGTGCAGAATATAGTTCTCAGCATTGTAGCGCATCAGTTCCAGAGACAAAGTCCAATGTCCGCAATGGGGTAGAGGTGAATCGGACAGTGCCCTAGCTTATGAGATAAGGGTATGATTATGACTCCTGATTATGACCTTTCTCAGAAGGTCATAATCAAGAATCTATTTATCTCTGCCTTAAAAATATCCCAGACTTGGTCTCCACAGCCATCTGTGGCAAAGAATCCCACAGATTCACCACCGTCTGACTAAAGAAATTCCTCCTAATTTCCTTCCTAAAGGAACGTCCTTTAATTCTGAGGCTGTGACCTCTGGTCCTAGACTCTCCCAGTAGTGGAAACATCCTCTCCACATCCACTCTATCCGAGCCTTTCACTATTCTGTAAGTTTCAATGAGGTCCCCCCTCCATTCTTCTAAACTCCAGGGAGTACAGGCCCAGCGCTGTCAAACGCTCATCATTCCTGGGATCTTTCTTGTACCCTGGGCTACAGGGAGAACGTACAAACTCCGTGCATACAGCACCCATAGTCAGGATCGAACACTGGAGTAAGACGCTGAAAGTCAAACAGCACCTGAGAAGAGAAGGACAGAGATGAAGACTATTACCTTTCTTCAAATGCAAATTGGGCCTTTGCTTTGCAGAGCAACTCTCGTCAGTCCACATAGAAACATAGGCAATGGGTGCAGGAGTAGGCCATTCGGCCCTCCGAGCCTGCACCGCCATTCAATATGATCATGGCTGATCATCCAACTCAGTATCCAGTACCTGCCTTCTCTCCATACCCCCTGATCCCTTCAGCCACAAGGGCCACATCCAACTCCCTCTTAAATATAGCCAATGAACTGGCCTCAACTACCTTCTGTGGCAGAGAATTCCACAGATTCACCACTCTCTGTGTGAAAAACGATTTTCTCATCTTGGTCCTAAAAGACTTCCCCCTTATCCTTAAACTGTGACCCCTTGTCCTGGACTTCCCCAACATCGGGAACAATCTTCCTGCATCTAGCCTGTCCAACCCCTTAAGAATTTTGTAAGTGAATGATATGGGGAGAAGGCAGGAACGGGGTACTGATTTAGGATGATCTGCCGTGATCATATTGAATGGCGGTGCAGGCTCGAAGGGCCGAATGGCCTGCTCCTGCACCTATTGTCTATGTTTCTGTGTAGTCTCCAGAGCCAGCACATCCCTCCTCAGATTCCACACCACTAATACCACACCGTGCTGTGCAGCAGGACTAGATCAGCGCGTTTCTGCAGCATTGAGGTCAAACGAGTCTTATGATGCCACTTGCACCAGATGTAAAATTATTTGTGTCACTTTCATGTAACATCTTCAGAATCCAAGGGCAATGGCCACAGAAGCACCTCTGATGTAAAACAAACACATTTATTCTTTAAAAAAAAGCCCAGATGGCGGTAGAGTTGCTGCCTCACAGCACCAGCGACCCGGATTTGATCCCGACTACGGCTGCTGTCTGTACGGAGTTTTACGTTCTCCCCGTGACCTGCGCGGGTTTTCTCCGGGCGCTCCGCTTTCCTCCCACACTCCAAAGACGTGCAGGTTTGTAGGTTAATTGGCTTGGTGTAAATGTAAATTGTCCCTGGTGGGTGTAGGGAAGTGTTAGTGTGCGGGGACCCGGTGGGCCGAAGGGCCTGTTTCCGCGCTGTATCTCTAAACTAAACTGAGCCTCCCTCAGACCAAACACGTGGACAGAGGGCGAATGTGCAAACTCCGCCCAGACAGCACCAGAATTCAGGTTGCTGGAGCTGTGAGTTTAGTTTAGAGATACAGCATAGAAAATGGCCCTTCAGCCCACCGAGTCCGCACTGACCAGTTCTATGTTATCCCACTTCCCCATCCACTCCCTACACACAAAGGGGCAATTTACAGAGGGCCGATTAACCTACAAACCCGCACGTCTGTGCGATGTGGGAGGAAACCAGAGCACCCGGAGGAAACCCACTCAGGTCACAGGGAAGAACGTGCAAACTCCACAAACAGACGAGGTCAGGATGGAACCCGGGTCTCTGGCGCTGTGAGGCAGCAGCTCTACCCACTGCACCTCTGTTAGGTCCAAACTCCATGAGGTGCTCCCAGGTGTGTGGACAATGAGGTTACGTATCACCATGTCTACATCAGGTCAGAGGTTCTCGATTAGTACAGGTGTCAAAGGTTATATGGAGAAGGCAGGAGAATGGGGGTAGTTTAGTTCAGATTATTGTCTGAGGGTCTGAGAGTCATAGAGTGATACAGCGTGGAAACAGGCCCTTTGGCCCAACTTGCCCACACTGACCAACATGTCCCAGCTACACTAGTCCCACCTGCCTGCGTTTGGTCCATATCCCTCCAAACCTGTCCTATCCATGTACCTGTCTAACTGTTTCTTATACATTGGGATAGACCCAGCCTCAACTACCTCCTCTGGCAGTACTTTACAGATGCAGCACGTAAACAGCCCTTCAGTCCATCGAGTCAGCACCTTCCAGCGATCGCCCCACACACTAATACTATCCTACACACCATGGACACTTTCCAAATTGAGGTAGATAGTAGGTTAAGACCGCTCTCTGGTTGTGGTAGGATGGTTCAGTTGCCAGATAACAGCTTTTTTCCACGAGTAGTTGCTCTACTCAATAACCAAAAATCTGTAGCCTCCTTTTGCTCTGGTATTTTATTTAATTCATATGTTTAATCGATAATGTTTTATTATTAATGTTTAATGTTTTATGTGTCATTCCGAACTGTCACTGTATGTTGTTGTCACTTGCGGGCGGAGCACCAAGGCAAATTCCTTGTATGTGAATACTTGGCCAATAAACTTATTCATTCATTCATTCATTCGTTCAAGAAACTATTCCTGAATCCGGAGGAGTGCGCTTTCATGTCTGGGGGAAGATAATCCAGCCACGATAGAATGGCGGAGTAGTCTCGATGGGCCGAATGGCCTAAGTCTGCTCCCATGAATGGTGAACTTCTTACCTTTGTGTGTTTTAGTGTGGGGAGTTGCGAAACGGCTGTTAGTACTTCAGTACAAGTTTACAAGGTGTACTTTTTGCAGCCTTCGCCACAGCAGTCATGGGAAATCATGGTTAGTGCGAATTTAAACTATCCCTTGGTGTGAAACACTCTGAAAATCCTACGGTTGGTCTAACGAGATCTCCGTGACGTTATAATGACGCAATAAGTCAAAATGATTGCTGACCAAACCAGCTGTCCCAGAGAAGAACTTTCACAAGTTGTAATTTCTTTACATGTAAAGCACTTAACAAAAAAACCTTTGAAAATGTTTTGTTATATTTCAGAAGGTAGATAGAAATGCTGGAGAAACTCAGCGGGTGAGGCAGCATGTATGGAGCGAGGGAATAGGTGACGTTTCGGGTCGAGACCCTTCTTCGAACTCTTTTTAATGACCTGGTGCTCGTCTGGGGGGTCATGGTCCAAGGATAAGTAGGATGAGGTTGGCACCTAGCTGGCCTCACACTTGTAGAGGTCAGCGCGCCAGACTGCCACAGCAACCTCCTTTGTCGGCAGGTTTGATCACCAAGTCTGGGTTGCTGTAGAGTGAGTGGAGGGCTGTACGTTCGGGGGGGGGGGGAGGGGGGGGGGCGAGGTTAGAGTGAGACACGGGATATTTCTGAGGTTGGAGAGGGTGCGGAGGAGGTTTACCAGAATGAGGCCTGGATTAGGGGGTTTCAGCTTCAGGGAGCGGCTGGACAGACTTCGATTGTTTACTCTGGAACGTTAGAGTTTGAGGGGAGACCTGAGAGATGTTCATAAAATGTTGAGAGGCGTAGATAGGGTAGACAGTAAGAACCTTTTTTTTAGAGAGCCTAATAGTCCTGTTCCATTTACGCAACTATTTCTGCGACCGCCAGCACCCGTCATAGGTCGTTGCATGTCGCCGAAAATTTTCATCTTGTTGAAAATCCAGCGGCGACCAGAAAGACGCTACGACTCTTTGGGCGACTGAGGAGACGACTCACGACCACACAGGCGACACCCCGGCGACTTAGAATAAAGGGGAGGCCAATAAAGTTTTTCACCCAGAGAGTTGTGAATTTGTGGAATTCCCTGCCACAGAGGGCAGTGGAGGACAAGTCACTGGATGGATTTAAGAGAGAGTTAGATAGAGCTCTAGGGGCTAGTGGAGTCAGGGGATGTGGGGAGAAGGCAGGCACGGGTTATTGATAGGGGACGATCAGCCATGATCACAATGAATGGCGGTGCTGGCTCGAAGGGCCGAATGGTCTCCTCCTGCACCTATTTTCTATCTATGTTTCCAACATGTGGCGGGGCGAAGCCTGTACAGTCGTGAGTAGTCGCCCAAAGAGTCGGACCTTGTTCTGGTTGCCGCTGGATTTTCAACATGTTGAAATTTTCGGAGACCTGCTGTGACAATGACGGGTGCCGGCAGTCGCTGGAAAATTGCGTAAGTGGGACAGGCCGTTAAATTGAAGGTGAGAGGGGGAACGTTTAATGGAGATGTGTGGGGCCGTGTTTGGTGGGTGCCTGGAACGCTGCCAGGGGTGGAGGTGGAGGCAGATACCACTGTGGTGTTTGAGAGGCTTCTGGATAGGCACATGGATACCTCATTGGAGACCCTCGGATGATCGATCGCTACTACACGTTATCTTGCACGACACATTATTCGCCCAGGGGTGCCCGTGACCTCCACCTCCCGTGACCGAGACACTTGACCCCCCCTCAGAGCCGAAGGTTCACACTGCGCGTGGCTCACCACCAGGAGTCGCCACACTATTCCCTTTATCGTGTATGTGTACACTGTGAGCGGATCGATTGTAATCATGTATTGTCTTTCCGCTGACTGGTTAGCACGCAACAGAAGCTTTCACTGTACCTCGGTACACGGGACAATAAACTGAACTAGAACTCATATGCAAGGAACGGGAGGAAATGGCTGATGTGCAGCTAGAGGAGGTTAGTTTAGATTGCCGCTGGGCTTGTATACTCTGGAGTTTAGAAGGATGAGAGGGGATCTTATTGAAACATATAAGATTATTAAGGGTTTGGACACGCTAGAGGCAGGAAACATGTTCCCGATGTTGGGGGAGTCCAGAACCAGGGGCCACAGTTTAAGAATAAGGGGTAAGCCATTTAGAACGGAGACGAGGAAACACTTTTTCTCACAGAGAGTTGTGAGTCTGTGGAATTCTCTGCCTCAGAGGGCGGTGGAGGCAGGTTCTCTGGATGCTTTCAAGAGAGAGCTAGATAGGGCTCTTAAAAATAGCGGAGTCAGGGGATATGGGGAGAAGGCAGGAACGGGGTACTGATTGGGGACGATCAGCCATGATCACAATGAATGGCGGTGCTGGCTCGAAGGGCCGAATGGCCTCCTCCTGCACCTATTGTCTATTGTCTATTGAGGCCGAATTATATCATTGCACGCTGCAGATATGTTATAACTCTGGTTTCTGGAGTGGTTTGCGCGGGAATTATTTTAATGGGACAATGGCAGCGATCCCCTGAGACTATGTTCAAGAGAAGCTACAGGTGTCAGAGAGAGGACGATCGTTCCACAGTGGACACTGGGTCGGTGGGCAAGGTCAACATTTACACTGAGGACTGGGATAAGGAAAATCTTCTTCTCCCAGAGAGTTGTGAATCTGTGGAATTCTCTGCCACAGAAGGCAGTGGAGGACAATTCACTGGATGTTTTCAGGAGAGATTAAAGCTCCTGTCCCACTTAAGAAACCTGAACGGAAACCTCTGGAGACTTTGTGCCCCGCCCAAGGTTTCTGTGCGGTTCCCGGAGGTTTTTGTCAGTCTCCCTAATGGTCGAAAGTGGTTTCCATTTTAAAAATCGGGAATTTTTTAGTCGCAGCCGGTTGCGATGCTAGTTGAAGGTGGTTGCCGGAGGACAAAAACCTCCGGGAACCGCACGGAAACCTTGGGTGGGGCGCAAAGTCTCCAGAGGTTTCCGTTCAGGTTTCCTAAGTGGGACAGGGGCATTAGATTTAGCTCTTAGGGCTAACGCAATCAAGAGATATGGGGAGAAAGCAGGAACGGGGTACTGATTCTGGATGATCAGCCGTGATCATATTGAATGGCGGTGCTGGTTCGATAGGCCGAATGGCCTACTCCTGCATCTATTTTCTATGTTTCTACATGGGTGGCACTCCAACAAATACACGGGGAATACGGTGGCACAGCAGTAGAGTCGCTGCCTCACAGCACCAGAGACCCGGGTTCGATCCTGACTACGGGTGCTGTCTTTGCGGAGTTTGTATGTTCTCCCCGTGACCCTCGTGGGTTTTCTCCGAGATCTTCGGGTTTCCTCCCACACTCCAAAGACGTGCAGGTTTGTAGGTTAATTGGCTCGGTGTAAAACGTTTAAAAGAGTGTGCGTAGGAGAGTGCCAGTGCGCGGGGATCGCTGGACGGCACGGGCTCGGTGGGACGAAGGGCCTGTTTCCGCGCTGTGCCTCTAATCTAAACTAAACTAAACTCCAAATCTCAGGGCCTCTGAGTTTCCTGTGCCACATTAAGGCGGAATGTAGATCAATCTGTGGCTGAAGTGCGCGCTTGGAAATATCTTTGTGAGAATGGAAATTTTTAAAATATCCTGTCCCAAATGTATTATTATAACTTTGCTACAAGAGTCAAGGATTTGTAATTTAAGAAGCAGAACAAGTCTCACCTCAGGAACTTCACGTCATTTCTCTCCGTGCATTCGCCGGTGAAGACCATGGCTCCCTGCCACTGTAGCCAATCCCAGATGGGGTAACCTTCCCATTGCCTGGTTCCCAGTGAAGTGCGAACATTACTGCGGCTAATTGGTAGGAAATTCTTTCCATGGCCCTCAATTGCAGCACACCGTTCTTATGCACAGTCTCCGCCAACTGAGAGAGATTACTCATAATAGAAAATCAGCAGATATTGTTGAGCTGTGGGCCCTCTGACAGAAAAGATCACTTCTCCTCCACAACCTCATTCATCAATGCAAGAACTGCCAAGCGCCTCGGTAAAGCAGCCGACACCATCACAGGCTTGTCCCTGTCCCACCCCGGTCATTCCTTCTTCTCCCCGCTCCCGTCCGGCACCAGACTCAGGAACAGCTTCTTCCCCTCTGTAATCAGGCTTCTGAACGGCCCTTCCACAAGCTAGGGCACTGTCCGATTCACCTCTACCCCATCGCGGACATTGGACTTTGTCTCTGGAACTGATGCGCTACAATGCTGAGAACTATATTCTGCACTCTGTATCTTCCCCTTTGCTCTACCAGTTGGACTGGAGTTTGTATGTAGGTAGAGCATTATTTGATCTGATTGGATAGCTTGCTAAGAAGATGAAACTTTTTTTGCCTTCCATCACAGTGAGAAATGTGGGGGCGTCGCTGTGGTGGGTGTTCATCTTCAAAAATTATTTGGGTGTCTTATTGCTCTTTATTGGTTCGACTGCAAAACATACTTGGCTAATAAAGTATTATTGTGATTATAGTCAATAGACAATAGGTGCAGGAGTAGGCCATTCGGCCCTTCAAGCCAGCACCGCCATTCAATGTGATCATGGCTGATCATCCCCAATCAGTACCCCGTTCCTGCCTTCTCCCCATATCCCCTAACTCCGCTATCTTTAAGAGCCCTATCTAGCTCTCTCTTGAAAGCATCCAGAGAACTGGCCTCCACTGCCCTCTGGGGCAGAGAATTCCACAGACTCACAACTCTCTGTAAGAAAAAGTGTTTCCTCGTCTCCGTTCTAAATGGTTTACCCCTTATTCTTAAACTGTGACCCCTGGTTCTGGACTCCCCCAACATCGGGAACATGCTTCCTGCCTGTAGCGTGTCCAAGCCCTTAATAATCTTAAATGTTTCAATAAGATCCCCTCTCATCCTTCTAAATTACAGAGTGTACAAGCCCAGCCGCTCCATTCTCTCAGCATATGAAGTCCCGCCATCCCGGGAATTAACCTTGTAAACCTACGCTGCACTCCCTCAATAGCAAGAATGTCCTTCCTCAAATTATGATTATGAAACAAAGACCTCACACACATGACAATAATAAACCTAAACCTAAACCCTGCATTCTTGATTAGTGCGGGTGTCAGGGGTTATGGGGAGAAGGCAGGAGAATGGGGTTGAGAGGAAAATATAGATCAGCCATGATTGAATGGCGGAGTGGACTTGATGGGCCGAATGGCCTAATTCTGCTCCTATCACTTACAAACTATTTCTGTCCATTGCTAACTGCAAATGTTGACTTCCGTCACAGCCACGACCTCCATCATTCCAGCCGGGTAAGACTGCAGTTCAGTTCAGTTTCAGTTTGGTTTATTGTTCCGTGTACTGAGGTACAGTGAAAAGCCTTTGTTGCGTGCTAACCAGCCAGCAGAAAGGTGATGTGTGTAGGGAAGGAACTGCAGATGCTGGTTTAAATCGGGGATAGACATAAAATGCTGAAGTAACTCATTGGGACTGACAGGTCTCGGCCCCAAAACGTCACCCATTCCTCTCCACATATACTGCCTGTCCCGTTGAGTTACGCCAACATTTTGTGTCTATTAACAGAGAGGCCACACAAGATTACAATCAATGCATTTACAGGGTACAGATACAGTATTAAGGGAATAACGTTTACTGCAAGGTAAAGCCAGCAAAGTCCGATCAAGGATAGTCCGAGGGTCACCAATGAGATAGTTCAGCGCTGCTCTCTGGTTGTGGTAGGATGGTTCAGTTGCCTGATAACAGCTGGGAAGAAACTGTCCCTGAATCTGGAGGTGTGCGTTTCCACACTTCTGTACCTCTTGCCCGATGGGAGAGGGGAGAAAAGATGGCCAGACTGCGACTGGTCCTCGATGATGCTGCTGGCCTTGCCGAGGCAGCGTGAGGTGTAGATGGAGTCAATGGAAGGGAGGTTGGTTTGTGTGATGGTCTGGGCTGCGTCCACAATTCGCTGCAATTTCTTGCGGTCTTGGATGGAGCTGTTCCCAAACCGTGCCGTGATGCATCCCGATAAAATCCTTTCTACAGCGCATCTGTAGAAGTTGGGGAGAGTTGTTCGGGACATGCCGAACTTATAACCATATAACCATATAACAATTACAGCACGGAGACAGGCCCTCTCGGCCCTTCCAGTCCGTGCCGACCATTTGTTTTCCCCTAGTCCCATCTACCTGCACTCAGACCATACCCCTCCATTCCCTTCACGTCCATATACCTATCCACTTTACTTTTAAATGTTAAAATCGATCCTGCCTCCACCACCTCTGCTGGAAGCTCATTCCACACAGCCACCACCCTCTGAGTAAAGAAGTTCCCTCTCACGTTACCCCTAAACTTCTGTCCCTTAATTCTCATGTCATGCCCTCTTGTTTGAATCTTCCCTACCCTCAATGGGAAAAGCTTATCCACGTCAACTCTGTCTATCCCTTTCATCATTTTAAAGACCTCAATCAAGTCCCCCCTTAACCTTCTGCGCTCCAAAGAATAAAGACCTAACTTGTTCAACCTTTCTCTGTAACATAGTTGCTGGAACCCTGGCAACATTCTAGTAAATCTCCTCTGTACTCTCTCTATTTTGTTGACATCCTTCCTATAACTAGGCGACCAAAATTGTACACCATACTCCAGAATTGGTCTTACCAATGCCTTGTACAATTTTAACATTACTTCCCTACTCCTATATTCAATGCTCTGATTTATAAAGGCCAGCACACCAAAGGCTTTCTTTACCACCCTATCTACATGCGATTCCACCTTCAGGGAACTATGCACAGTTATTCCTAGATCCCTCTGTTCCACAGCATTCCTCAATTCCCTACCATTTACCATGTACGTCCTATTTTGATTTGTCCTGCCAAGATGTAGCACTTCACACTTATCAGCATTAAACTCCATCTGCCATCTTTCAGCCCACTTTTCCAAATGGCCCAAATCTCTCTGTAGACTTTGAAAATCTACTTCATTATCCACAACACCACCTATCTTAGTATCATCTGCATACTTACTTATCCAATTTTTCCACCCCATCATCCAGATCATTGATGTACATGACAAACAACAGTGGACCCAACACAGATCCCTGAGGCACCCCACTGGTCACCGGCTTCCAACCTGACAAACAGCCATCCACCATTACTCTCTGACATCTCCCATTCAGCCACTGTTGAATCCATCTTGCTACTCCGCCATTAACACCCAAAGATTGAACCTTCTTAACCAACCTTCCATGGGGAACCTTGTCAAAGGCCTTACTGAAATCCATATAGACAACATCCACTGCTTTACCCTAATCAATTTCCCTAGTTACCGCTTCAAAAAAATTCAAGAAGGTTTGTCAAACATGACCTTCCAGGCACAAATCCATGTTGACTGTTCCTGATCAGACCCTGTTTTTTCCAGATGCTTATATATATTATCTCTAAGTATCCTTTCCATTAATTTGCCCACCACTGACGTCAAACTAATAGGTCTATAATTACTAGGTTTATTCTTTGAACCCTTTTTAAACAATGGAACAACATGCGCAGTACGCCAATCCTCCGGCACTATTCCCGTTTCTAATGACATTTGAAATATTTCTGTCATAGCTCCTGCTATTTCTACACTAACTTCCCTCAATGTCGTAGGGAATATCCTGTCAGGACCTGGAGACTTATCCACTTTTATATTTCTCAAAAGTGTCAGTACTTCCTCCTCTTTGAATCTCATAGTTTCCATAGCTACTCTACTCTTTCCCCTTAACTCACCGAGTTCAATATCCTTCTCCTTGGTGAATACCGAAGAAAATAAATTGTTCAATATCTCCCCCATCTCTTTTGGCTCTGCAGATAGCTGTCCATTCTGGTTCTCTAATGGTCCAATTTTATCCCTCGTTATCCTTTTGCTGTTAATATAGCTGTAGAAACCCTTTGGGTTTACTTTCACCTTTCTTGCCAAAGCAACCTCATATCTTCTTTTTAGCCTTCCTAATTTCTTTCTTAAGATTCTTTTTACATTCTTTATACTCCTCTAGCACCTCATTTACTCCATGCCTCCTATAATTATTGTAGATATCTCTCTTTTTTCGAAACAAGTGTTCAATTTCCCTTGAAAACCATGGCTCTTTCCAATTTTTACTATTTCCTTTCAACCTAACAGGGACATAAAGATTCTGTACTCTTACAATTTCCCCCTTTAAAAAATGTCCTCCATTTCTCTTCTACATCCTTCCCATGAAACAAAGTGTCCCAATTCACTCCTTTAAAATCCTTACGCATTCCCTCAAAGTTAGCCTTTCTCCAATCAAAAATCTCTACCCTAGGTCCAGTTCTGACTCTCTCCATAATTATATTGAAACTAAAAGTATTGTGATCACTGGTCCCGAAGTGCTCACCAACGCATACCTCCGTCACCTGACCTGCCTCATTTCCTAACAGGAGGTCCAGCACTGCCCTTTCTCTGGTCGATACCTCTATGTACTGCTGCAAAAAAACTATCCTGCACACATTTTACAAACTCCAAACCATCCAGCCCATTTACAGAATGTGTTTCCCAGTCTATTTTTGGAAAATTGAAATCTCCCACAATCACTACCTTGTGCTTACTACTAATATCTGCTATCTCCTTACATATTTGCTCTTCCAATTCACGCTCCCCATTTGGCGGTCTATAATACACCCCTAAAGGTGTTGCTACACCGTTCCCACTTCTCAGTTCCACCCAAATAGCCTCCCTAGACGAGCCCTCTAATCTATCCTGCCAAAGCACTGCTGTAATATCTTCTCTGACAAGCAATGCAACACCTCCCCCTCTGGTCCCTCCAATTCTATCACACCTGAAGCAACGAAATCCTGGAAAGTAGTTTTTGGAACCAAGGATAACCGACCGGTAATGTTAAATGTCCGCCGAGCTTCACAGCCGTGTATCTCTGGCTTCTTAAAAGTTGTCTCCACTACTTCTCCCCCCCTTCTCCTGCCTTCCCCCCCTCTTTTAAAGGACTTGTGACCCTTCCCGTACACTGTGCTTTCACCGTCTTAATTACAGCGCCAACCCTACTGTTCATCGTGGTGTATCACATTGGCTTTGCACCGTATGAATTTCACTAAGACAGCGCTTCCCCCGCTTGCTCTGTCCCCCGCCTGCATAACGGGCTGGTGAAGGAAGCGATGTGTGTGTGTGTGTGTGTGTGTGTGTGTGTGTGTGTGTGTGTGTGTGTGTGTGTGTGTGTGTGTGTGTGCGTTTGTGTGTGTGTGTGTCTGCTTTTGTGTGTACGTGCGTGCGTGCGTGCGTGTGTGTGTGTGCGTGCATGTGTGTGCGTGCGTGCATGCGTGTGCGTGTGTGTGTGTGTGCGTGCGTGCGTGCGCGTGGGTGTGTGCGTGTGTGTGTGTGCGTGCGTGCGCGTGGGTGTGTGCGTGCACGTGGGTGTGTGTGCGTGTGTGCGTGTGCGTGCGTGCATGCACGTGGGTGTGTGCGTGTGTGCGTGCGTGCATGCGTGCGTGTGTGCATGTGTGTGCGTGTGTGTTCCACTCTGATGGTCGCCGTTCCAGTTGCCAGACAGGCCCATAAAGCTATGAGGGGCAAAGTTTAAAGGAGGTGTGCAGGGCAAGTGTTTTTTACACAGAGGGTGGTGGGGGACTGGAACACGCTGCCAGCGGTGGTGGTGAAGGCAGATACCATAGGGGTGTTTAAGAGGCATTTAGATAGGCGCATGGATATGCAGGGAATGGAGGGATATGGATCAGGTACAGGCAGATAAGAGTTGGACTTGACATCATGTATAACACAGACATTGTGGGCCGAATGGCCTGTTCCTGTACTGTTCTGTGTTTTATGTTTGCTAATTTCAATTTTTTACTTAAACATCATTTGGGATGGCGCAGCGGTAGAGTTGCTGCCTCACAGCGCCACAGACCCGGGTTCCAGCCCGACTACGGGTGCTGTCTGTACGGAGTTTGTACGTTCTCCCCGCGACCTGCGTGGGTTTTCTCCGGGTGCTCCGGTTTCCTCCCACATTCCAAAGACGCACAGATTTGTAGATTAATTGGCTTCGGTAAAATTATAAATTGTCCCTAGTGTGCGCAGGATGGTGTTAGTGTGCGGGGATCACAGGTCGGCGCTGACTCAGTGGGCCGAAGGGCCTGTTACCGCGCTGAATCTCTAAAGTCTAAAGTCTAAATGGGATTGCGCCACATTTACATTGCTAGACGTGAAGAACATTATTGTTTGCACAATTATTGCACTATTTGCACCAACACTATTATTGCTTTTTTTTGTGTGTACATTTGTGTGCACGTGCGTGTGTGTGTATATATATATATATATATATATATATATATATATATATATATATATATAATACTAAAAGTCTCGTCTTGGTTTGTTTGTCTGTGAGATCATGGAACTACACCAAAGCGGTACACAATAGCACAAAAATGTTTGCAGAATCTTACTCAGCTTTTCCCCGTTTCTTCGCATGTGACGTCATATTTCACAAGTTATCGATATTTAAAGGTCTGAAGAAGGGTCTCGACCCGAAACGTCGCCTATCTCCTTCGCTCCTTAGATGCTGCTGCACCCGCTGAGTTTCTCCAGCTTTTTGTGTACCATCGATATTTAAATGTTTTTTAAAAGCCAACTTTGAAAATAATAACTGTCTGTGAGAGTGAGACTTTTCTAGCAGCTTCCAGTGATGATGTCACAATGCTATCTGACAGGCATCCAATCACAATGGGGTCTCGTTTTCACAAGCTGCCGTGAAGATTCCGAAAACCGAAAATGACATCACGATGCGATCTCTGCGGCTCTCTGCTGCTGAACTCTGTTGTAAGGAGAGGGACGCAGTGGGGAGGTTTAAAAGCTTTAAAGTGACATTTAAAAGTTGGATTTCTTCAAATCTGCACTGGCAGTTAGGCAGTTATGACGTCACAACGCCCTACCGGCTACAATGTTTCTATCCCAAAACACTGAGTCCCTCACAGCAAATGTCCTTCAGGGGAAGAATCTGCCAGCCTAACCCAGCACAGCAAAGTTTAATGATTAGATTTGGATAACAAAAGATGGCCTTGTCAGTGGCACATACATCACATTCAATCTTAGTGCAATGCATTTTTTAAAAAGTTTAAAACGACCTGCTCAGTTGGG
>CM069138.1:3589064-3606564 GCA_035221665.1 Okamejei kenojei
TCCCAAAGTCCACAGGCCGAGCCGGGCGGAGTCGCAGGACTCCGCGATGTTGGTCAGCGCCGCCCGCGTTGGGAGCTCCACGAACCACAGCCCCGCGATGTCGGTGCAGCAGGCCCAGCACTCCGGAGCTCCAAACGGCGATCCCCGGTGAGGCATCGCCTGCCCCTCGATGTTTCCAACGCTGCTCCGCTGCTGCTGGAGCTCTGGTCGGTCCCGGCAGGAAAGGCCGCGCCAATCCCGTAGGTAGGCCGCGGGGGGGGGGCGAGGACGCAACTCGAATAATAGTCGCATCGTCTCCAGGAAGCGACTGGAGGACGGTATCCCCCTTACCGTGCCCTCTTCCCCTCACATAAAGACATTAAAACATATGTCTTAAAACATAACAAAAAAACCCCAAAAAGATACGGGACTGAAGGCGGAGGAAGCTAGCAACAGCGCCACCGGATGTCTTACAGGATGTTGGTGTGTGGGCTTTATCATCATGCCTTACAGTGCCACGTACAACAGTGATCGCAACTCCTACTGACGCGTGGATGGCCGTTGGCTCGCTAGGAGCTCATCCGCCCTTTGACACGTCTTGTTTTTGGTCCTGCTGGGGGTCCACAGCCCCCTCCTCACCTGGCAAACCAGGTGGGGGAGACGGTTTAGTCACCAACTGTCCCACCGTGGGGCGGGTAGCACGGGATTACATGGTACCCGTGGCGGGGGGAACTCCCCCGACCTGACCTGAAATAGGCACATGGATATGTAGGGAATGGTGGGATATGGATCACATGCAGGCAGAGGAGATTAATTTAACTTGGCATCGTGTCTACCATGGACATTGTGGGCCGAAGGGCCTGTTCCTGTGCTATATTATGTTCTATGTCCTGAATATTCAGTGATCTTCGAGGAAGAGTTCCAAAGAGTGCCGATTCTCTGATAGAAGAGGTTTCTCCTCATCAGAGTTGTGAATGGACAACCCTTGATTATTTTAATAGACAGTGACCTGCTGTCCTAGATTCTCTCACCAGTGGAAACATCTCCCCGCATCCAAGATAGACACAAAATGCTGGAGTAACTCAGCGGGACAGGCAGCATCTCTGGAGAGAAGGAATGGGTGACGATTCGGGTCGGGACTGAGAGTCAGGGGAGAGGGAGTCTGGAGATATGGAAGGGTAAGATGTGAAAATGGCAGATCAAAGCAGACGATGATAAGGAAATGTAGAATGGTGCATTGTTAGCCGAGGGGAAGGTGAACGGAGGAGTAACATTTGTCAAAGCTCTTCAGCGTCCTGTGTTTCATCATATCTACTCACAGTGTTAGCCTTAGCGTCCTGGAGCACGCAATCAGAGCCTTTGGCCCAACTTGTCCATACCGACCAAGGTGGCCCATCTACACAAGTCCACAGAGTCATAGCATCAGTGTGGAAACTGGCCCTTCGGCCCAACTCGCCCATGCAACCAACATGTCCCTTTAAACCTTTCTTATCTGTCTACATGTCCAAATGTGATCTGGACTCTATCAAGTGCAAGCTTTATCAAATGTTAGTGCACGATCTAGGTAGGTGCATCCACTCAGTTCTCCTTTATCCACTGCACATGTTACTTTGCAATGAACTCCAGTAGATTGGTCAAACATGATTTCCCTTTCACAAACCCTTGTTGAATTTGCCTGATTACCTTGAGCTTTTCCATAGGCATCGAGACCATGTATTTAATAACAGCGTCTGACGTTTGTTAGGACAGGACAGACAGTACACTCACTGGCCATTAGTTTCTTGCTTCTTGTTTGAGAAGGAACTGCAGATGTTGGAAAATCGAAGGTAGACAAAAATGCTGGAGAAACTCAGCGGGTGCAGCAGCATCCATGGAGTGAAGGAAATAGGCGACGTTTCGGGCCGAAACCCTTCTTTATTGCTTCTTGTCTCCCCCTTTTTTTGAATAAAAGAGTCACATTGGCTATTTTCTAATCGAATGCAACCTTCCTCAAACCCACAACATTTTGGAAATTTAAAATCGATGTGTGGACTGTCTCACAATCTAACTTAGTTTAGCTTAGTTTAGAGATGCAGCGTGGAAACAACCCACCTAATCCACCCCATTACCCTACACACACTAGGGACAATTTACAATTTTACCATAGCCAATTAATCTACAAACCTGCACGTCTTTGGAGTGTGGGAGGAAACAGGAGCACCCGGGGAAACCCCACGCAGGTCACGGGGAGAACGTGCAAACTCCGTACGGACAGCGCCCGTAGTCGGGATGGAACCCGGGTCTGTGGCGCTGTGAGGCAGCGACTCTGCCTCTGTGCCACCGTGCTATATTTCATTGACACTGAATGCCAAGACATGCTACTCAGGCAATGAGTTCCTGCATTGGCTGTGGTCTCGACCCAAAACGTCACCCATCCCTTCTCTCCAGAGATGCTGCCTGTCAGAACGACAGAAGTTCATAAGGGACAGGAATAGAATTAGGCCATTCGGCCCATCAAGTCTACTCCGCCATTCAATCCAGGCTGATCTATCTCTCCCTCCTAACCCCATTCTCCTGCTTTCTCCCCATAACCCCTGACACCTGTCCCGCTGAGTTACTCCAGCTTTTGTCTATCTTTGGCAGTGGATACGCCAGTCACTATATTCAGTAACACAGCCTTGCCCTTTCAGATGTGATGTCCAGCTCTGCAGTGACTGTACTTACCTCCAGCAGCTCAGGACGCTAAAGAGATTTTTGCAACTGAACCAACCTGATCTCCCGATTGCTGGACACTTTAATTCACATTCCCATTCCCACACTGACCTTTCTGTCCTGGGTCTCCTCCATTGTCAGAGTGAGGCTAAACACAAATTGGAGGAACAGCATCTCATATTTTGCTCGGCCAGCTTACAGCCCTGCGGTATGAACATTGATTTCTCCAGCTTCAGGTAGCCCCGACATTCCCTCTCTCTCTATCCCTCCCCCACCCAAGTCGCACCAGCTTCTCGTTTTCACCCAACAAACAGCTGACAATGGCCTGTTTCCTTTATCATCGATACTTTTTTATGTAAAGGTCTTTACTTCGGCCCTCCAAGTCTGCACCAACAATCTTATGGAAACATATAAGATTATTAAGGGCTTGGACACGCTAGAGGCAGGAAACATGTTCCCGATGTTGGGGGAGTCCAGAACCAGGGGCCACAGTTTAAGAATAAGGGGTAAGCCATTTAGAACGGAGATGAGGAAACACTTTTTCACACAGAGAGTTGTGAGTCTGTGGAATTCTCTGCCTCAGAGGGCGGTGGAGGCCGGTTCTCTGGATACTTTCAAGAGAGAGCTAGATAGGGCTCTTAAAGATAGCGGAGTCAGGGGATATGAGGAGAAGGCAGGAACGGGGTACTGATTGTGGATGATCAGCCATGATCACATTGTATGGCGGTGCTGGCTCGAAGGGCCGATTGGCCTACTCCTGCACCTATTGTCCATTGTCTAGTAATGTGATCATGGCTGATCATCCCCAATCAGTACCCCGTTCCTGCCTTCTCCCCGTATCCCCTGACTCCGCTATTTTTAAGAGCCCTATCTAGCTCTCTCTTGAAAGCATATTGTCTATAACATATTAAAATGTTTTTTTTTTTAATGTGCTATTAAAGATAGCAGGAGATAAATAGATTATATTAATGCTTAATAAGCAAGTGGTGAGCGATGATGCATCTGGTGTAGTCTGGAATGTTGAGATGAGGTTAGGGTCAGATCGGCCTGGTTTTATTAACCGTTTGGAGTGGGCCCTCGGGACATTGGGCCCCACCTGTTCATGTGTCTCAGGTTTCTCTGTCCATGTGTTTGTACGTTTTGCAGTGATGGATGCCAAGGGGCGACGCCAGCCTCCCCCCACACCTGGATTGGTGGGAGAGGTGATCTCAGGGTCACTCTCCACTTCCTTGCGTCGGGTTCCTTGTTGGCAGCTGCAGGTTGATTCAAAGGACATTTATTGTCACGCATGCAATTAGACATTACGCAGAGAAATTCATTTTGCAAATAATAATGCCGGTGTCGCCACGAGCGGAGCCGTCTCATCGAGTTCACAGCCCATAAGGGCCTGTCCCACTGTACGAGTTTACCCAAGAGCTCTCCCGAGTTTAAAAACAAATCAAACTCGTGGTAAGTACGTAGAATGTACGTAGCGGGTACGTCGGAGCTCGGGGACATCTCTTAGCGGCTCGTAACGCGAGCGGCAGGTACTCGGGAAACGCGGTAAGCTCGGGAAGACTCGTGAAGATTTTTCAACATGTTGAAAAATGTCCACGAGAGCCCCGAGTACCTACGAGCGGCCATTACCGTAATTATCCAAGTTCGAATCAGGGCAAACTCGTACAGTGGGACGGGTCCTTCAGGAATTAGTGTCCGCTCTAGCGGAGTGGCTCACGTTCCCCTTCATCGCCCCTGACCCCCTCTCCTCCCCTCTCCTCTCCTCTCCTCCCCTCCCCTCCCCTCCCCTCGCCTCGCCTCGCCTCGCCTCTCCTCTCCTCCCCTCTCCTCCCTCTCCTCTCCTTTCCTCTCTCTTCTCCTCCCCTCGCCTCTCCTCTCCTCTCCTCCCCTCTCCTCTTCTCTCCTCGCCCCTCTCCTCCCCTCCTCTCTCCTCCTTCTCCTCTCCTCTCTCCTCTCTCCCCTCTCCCTCCCCTCTCCTCTCCTCTCTCCTCTCTCTCCTCTCCTCTCCTCTCCTCTCCTCTCCTCTCCTCCCTTTGCCTCTCCTCTCCTCTCCTCTCCTCGTCTCTCCTCTCCTCTCCTCCTCTCTCCTCTCCTCCTCTCTCCTCTCCTCTCCTCCTCTCCCTCCTCCTCTCTCCTCTCCTCCCTCCCTCTCCTCTCCTCCCCTCTCCTCTCTCCTCTCCCTCTTCTCCTCCTCCTCTCCTCCTCTCCTCTCCTCCTCCTCCACTCCTCTCCTCTCTCCTCTCTCTCCTTCCCTCCTCTCTCTCTCCTCTCCTCTCCTCTCCTCTCCTCTCCTCTCCTCTCCTCTCCTCCCCTCCCCTCTCCTCCACTCTCCTCTCCTCTCCTCCACTCTCCTCCACTCTCCTCCACTCTCCTCCACTCTCCTCCACTGTCCTCTCCTCTCCTCTCCACTTATCTTGTGTTAGTCACATTACATTTCCTTGCCTCCAGACCCATCCTGCAACTTACAGATGGTGTGCGGCTGACCCACACTTTGATGCTTGTGGGTCAATGCTGAGGCCACTGGAGATCCACACGCAGAGACAACCCCCTTTACCATTGGCGCCACAAGGCACTGAAGATGCTGGTTTACCAAATAAAGACACAAAGTGCTGGAGTAACTCGACCATAAGTTCATAAGTGATCGGAGTAGAATTAGGCCATTTGGCCCATCAAGTCCACTCCGCCATTCAATCATGGCTGATCTACCTTTCCCTCCTAACCCCATTCTCCCCATAGCCCCTGACACCCGCACTAATCAAGAATCTATCTATCTCTGCCTTAATAATATCCACTGACTTGGCCTCCACAGCCGTCTGTGGCAATGAATTCCACAGATTCAGCATCCTCTGACTGAAGTATTCTATATCTCTCTACATCACTGTCTATATCTCTCGTTTCCCTTTTCCCTGACTCTCAGTCTGAAGAAGGGTCTCGACCCAAAACTTCACCCATTCCTTCTCTCCAGAGATGCTGCCTGTCCCACTGAGTTACTCCAGCATTTTGTGTCTGCAATTTAAACCAGCATTACTACACTTAAGAAATTCATTCTCATCTCCTTTCTACAGGTACATCCTTTTATTCTATGACCTCTGGTCCTAGACTCTCCCACTAGTGGAAACATCCTCTCCACATCCACTCTATCCAGGCCTTGCACTTTCCGGTAAGTTTCAATGAGGTCCCCCCTCATTCTTCTAAACTCCAGCGAGTACAGGCCCAGTGCCGACAAACGCTCATCATAGGTTAACCCACTCATGCCTGGGATCATTCTCGTAAACCTCCTCTGGACCCTCTCCAGGGCCAGCACATCCTTCCTCAGATATGGGGCCCACAATTGGTCACAATACTATTATGGTCCTCATTTCAGATTGTGATCACATTAAGCTGACAAAGTTGTAGATTCAAGCAGCAATTCCTTGATAACTTGGCCATTAGCTAGACAGAACTTCTTACAGATTGGCAGAGACTCCTGGAATGAGATGGAGCTTAGAAGGATGAGAGGGACACCTCATTGAAACTCACCAAATTATTAAAGGCCCGGATAGAGTGGATGTGGAGAGGATGTTGCCACTAGTAGGAGAGTCTAGGACCAGAGGTCACAGCCTCAGAATTAAAGGACGATCGTTTAGGAATGAGATGAGGAGGAATTTCTTTAGTCAGAGGGCGGTGAATCTGTGGGATTCTTTGGCACAGACGGCTGTGGAGGCCAAGTCAGTGGATATTTTAAGGCAGAGATAGATTGCACTCTCTGCACAATATATTCTTATTCTAGAATGAAGATGGGTCTTGACCCGAAACATTTTTAAGGCAGATATAACCATATAACATTTAACCATATAACAATTACAGCACGGAAACAGGCCCTCTCGGCCCTTCCAGTCCGTGCCGACCATTTGTTTTCCCCTAGTCCCATCTACCTGCACTCAGACCATACCCCTCCATTCCCTTCACGTCCATATACCTATCCACTTTACTTTTAAATGTTAAAATCGATCCTGCCTCCACCACTTCTGCTGGATGCTCATTCCACACAGCCACCACCCTCTGAGTAAAGAAGTTCCCCCTCACGTTACCCCTAAACTTCTGTCCCTTAATTCTCATGTCATGCTCTCTTGTTTGAATCTTCCCTACTCTCAATGAGAAAAACGTATCCACGTTAACTCTGTCTATCCCTTTCATCATTTTAAAGACCTCAATCAAGTCCCCCCTTAACCTTCTGCGCTCCAAAGAATAAAGACCTAACTTGTTCAACCTTTCTCTGTAACATAGTTGCTGGAACCCTGCCAACATTCTAGTAAATCTCCTCTGTACTCTCTCTATTTTGTTGACATCCTTCCTATAACTAGGAGACCAAAATTGTACACCATACTCCAGAATTGGTCTTACCAATGCCTTGTACAATTTTAACATTACTTCCCTACTCCTATATTCAATGCTCTGATTTATAAAGGCCAGCACACCAAAGGCTTTCTTTACCACCCTATCTACATGCGATTCCACCTTCAGGGAACTATGCACAGTTATTCCTAGATCCCTCTGTTCCACAGCATTCCTCAATTCCCTATCATTTACCATGTACGTCCTATTTTGATTTGTCCTGCCAAGATGTAGCACTTCACACTTAACAGCATTAAACTCCATCTGCCATCTTTCAGCCCACTTTTCCAAATGGCCCAAATCTCTCTGTAGACTTTGAAAATCTACTTCATTATCCACAACACCACCTATCTTAGTATCATCTGCATACTTACTTATCCAATTTTCCACCCCATCATCCAGATTATTGATGTACATGACAAACAACAGTGGACCCAACACAGATCCCTGAGGCACCCCACTGGTCACCGGCTTCCAACCTGACAAACAGTCATCCACCATTACTAGTAAGATAAAATGAGAACTTACCAGTTTGAAGTTTGATCTTTATTTTATGAGGAGTCGAGTTGAGGGACTACGTGAATAGAAGCCCGTACAGCCGTTGGTGCGTCAATCTTCAAAGCAGCGGAATGAATTCACAGCTAACAATGACTGAAGTATAACGGTAAGATGATAAAACTAGAACTACCAGATGAGATCTATGAGGGTGGGATCGGAGGGCACGTAGTCCCTCAACTCGACTCCTCATAAAATAAAGATCAAACTTCAAACTGGTAAGTTCTCGTTTAATCTTACTATTTTACTTCGGAGTCACGTGAGTGACTACGTGAAGACTTCAAAGCACTGTGAATTCACGCCGCAGACCCAAATCCGACGTTCACACTGCCTGGATTGACTCAAAAGTCATTAACAATCAATCATGCATCAGTAACAACATTTGTTAAATGAATAACAGTTTATTTACAAACAAAATCATAACAAACCCCTCTAACTCAGGGGGAAAGTGTAACAGTACTCAAAACAGAATCAGCAAACACCCCGAGCCTTGAAATCGGCTTGTGATAAAACCTCTGAAAAGTTAGCTCACTGGACCATCCTGCGGCCGCGAGGATATGGTCTATTGGCACGTCCATCGCCCTTGCCGCGGAAGTTGATGCCGCCCTGGTGGATTGAGATTTGAATTTATCAGTATCAATTCCAGCACTTGCCAGGACCTGCTTTAGCCACCTTGAAATCGTTTGCACCGACACCTTACTGTGTGGTTTTTTTGTGACTAATAAACAAAGCCGACTCTGTTCCTCTCAGAGGTTTAGTAATCTTAATGTAACGAGATAAATGTGAGACTACACACAAGCGATCATCTGCGGGGTATGCTGAAAACACAATCTTACATCCTGTCTTGCCTCTTCTATTATGTTTAAGCAAATCATAGACATAAAATATAATGGCATCAGCCGACACATGCATTCTATCTAGCCGTAGCTTTTGCAACGTTTGTACATGTTGAGCTGAAACCAACGCCATAAGCATGACCACCTTAATAGTTAATTTGGCTATAGATAGGTTTGTAACCGGAGCCCACTGGCGAAGAACCATAAGAACCTCACTCACATTCCAAATACCGGCATACCTGGGTTTAGGAGGATTAGAATTGAAAACTCCCTTCATGAATCGTGAAACTAACGGATGTGTCCCTACTGTATGTAATTCTGCATTTATAGGTAAATAAGAAGACAGAGCACTTCTGGCTGAATTGATCGCACTGTAACTTAATTTTTGGTCGAAATAAAGAGTTGACAAAAACTCCAATACATCCATGATCCCTGCAGTGTGATACACAATATTCTGCTGTAGGCAGAATTGCTCCCACTTCTTTATATAGGTGATATATTGCTGCTGTGTACTATCCCTGCAAGCCGACGTGAGAACATCCACAGTCCGATGAGACAGTCCTCTCCCCAGGTATGGCCTCCTTAAAATCTGCAAATTAACAGATCAATACGATCATGTAAAGGATGTTGATCCCCAGTGACTGGATTTACCAGTAGATTTTTATCCTTGGGAATAATCATGTAAGGCTCCCTAGCCATTTGTAATACAACGGGAAACCATGCTTGTGTAGGCCAATCTGGCACTACCAATACCCCTGAAGCGGAGTCCTCCTTGATCTTTTGCAAACATCTGCTGATGAGACAGAATGGAGGAAATACATACACAAACATTCCTCCCCAATGCAGCGAAAACGCATCCACTGCTACTGCCCCTGCCCCAGGATCTGGTTCCCATGAAACATATCTAGGTAACTGATGATTTAATCGAGATGCAAACAAGTCAATATCTGGCAATCCATACTGAACAATCATTTGGTTAAATACATCCTGATTTAACATCCATTCAATGTTGTCATTAAACTGATGTGACCTAGTGTCAGCTACGGTGTTGAATCTTCCTGGCAAATAAAGTGCTGAAAGTCAGATATTTTGGTCAATACACCAGCTCCAAATCTGGTTAGCCAGTCTATCACAAGACTGTGACTTAACTCCACCCATGTGGTTTACATATGCCACTGCTGTGGTGTTGTCAATCTGAACCTGCACATGCAAGTCCCTCCTTGTAGAACAATAAGCTTTGAGCCCATACCAGGTGCCCAACAACTCTAAATAATTAATCCCTCTTAATTGAAGAAGCGATGTCTCATCCACATTCCATCTGCCTCCACAACTAGAAGACATATCTGTTGCACCCCAACCCAGTGCACTTACATCAGTCTGTAATATCAGTGACGGTGGTTCCACCAAAAACATGTACTATCCACCATTGTATGTCAGCAATCGCCCCAGCTGACAACTGCATAGGCCTATCAAAATGGCCCCTTTGTATTTCTCAGTGCCTGTTCCTTTGAACGTTGTAATTGTTGATAATGCAGAGGACCATACTGCACAGCTGGAAATGCTGCAACAAACTTCCCAATTAACCTGGATACTTGTCTAATCGAAGGCCGTTGTTCTCCAACGAGATTAACACAGTCCTCAATTAACTGATTCAATTTATCCCTGGGCAAAGTTACCAACATGTGATTGGAATTAATGGTAAAGCCCAGATAATCAATAATTTGGACTGGTGATAATTTAGATTTATCTGGGTGAATAACAAATCCCATTTGTTCAAAAGTGATTTTAACAACTGAAACTGATGATTGAGTTTCAGCATGAGTCTTTCCAACAATCAGAATATCATCTAAGTAGGCCATTACCACATGCCCCTGAGCTCTAAGTAATGCTAACATAGGTTTTACCAATTTAGTAAATAATCTAGGAGCTGAAGTTAATCCATTCGGCAATGCCCTGAATTGCCACAGCTGAGTCATCCAAATAAATTTCAAATATCTTCTATCATCATCATGAATAGACACTGAGTAATATGCATCCTTTAAATCAATAGTTGCCATATAACACCCTTTGGACACTAGATGTTTGGCCGTAGTAAAGGTTTCCATTTTGAAATGCCTATAACAAACAAACTTGTTCAAACTCGATAAATCCAGAATAATTCTACACCCCCCAGTCTTTTTAGATCTGGGAAATATATTTGACACAAATTGTCGACTTTGATAGACAGAAGGCTCAATTACCCCTTTCTTATGTAACGACTGAATCTCTGCTTGAATAAGCACATTTTCCTCATCTGAAAAAATAAGTTTACGACTAGGAAAATGTTGATTAGGTAGACTGTCCTTAGAGTAAAATTCAATTTTCACCCCTTCAATACTACTAAGTATGAACAAATTTGATGTCAACTGCTGCCATTGTTTGAGAAACAATTTTAACCTTCCCCCAATTTGAACAGGAACATCAGTTAATTCATCATCTGTCGATGTTTTCCTTACCTGCATCTTTCCTTGCGGACCTTGTTGTCCTCGACCTCTTGTGGAGAAAGGCACCTTCCCCTTCATGCTGGCAGCCTGCCAGTTCCGAAATTGAAAACCTGAACGGCTCGTTCCTTCTCCAGCATCCACATTAGTTCCTTTCTAATACGGAGAAAACCTTTTGCCTTGCTTACCAGCCGGCTTAATGAGGGCCATAGTTTTAACATCGTCATGACATTCTTTGACCCTTTTTGCAAGGTTACCTCCAAACAACAGATTTTGTGGTGGTACACTGGTTGGTTTGCACAAACTCGCCAAATTCGGATTAAGCACTGGCCTAATAGCGGCCCTCCTGATGTTATTGATTTCAAAAAACGCATTACAAAGGAATCCCAGTCCGTCCTGGTGTGCTTCAACCATATTGCTTGGATCAATAACTTTCACCACAGCTGTAATACCTGCTGACAAACAGTTTAAGCACTTTTTGGAACTTCATCTCCTGGGCCCTAGCAGGCATACCCATCTGTGACCAAATTTGGTGATTAACCACCGGTACCTTCAGGAGATCACAATTAACAGGAGCTTTATAGTTTTTTGCTACTTCATCCATAGCTAGCTCCTGTAACTGGTGGGAGAACATATACTGAATGGCTTCAGCCAATTCTACATCAATCGCCACTCCTGCCTCTCTAGGCTCAGCAAACTTCCCAGCAATGTTCGGAATTACCTCCAACCGAACTTCTTTACTGCTCTCCCCCAGCATAGAATCAGTGTCAGCAAACTGCACTGATGGAACATCCTCCTCACAGGCAGGATAGTTCTGCAGCCCTGAAACAGGTGCTGCTAGCACAAGCTCTCCATCAGCCTGGCTTGGGCCCCATTCCTCCTCACGGAGCTGGTCCCTGTCGAGCATTCTTTGTAATAAAATCTCGACCTGGGAGAGCCGTGAGCAAACGGACTCTCCTATGGAGGGTATAACCTCCAGGCCCGACTCATCTACGGGCCTGACAGACTTGCCAGTGGCCTTCCGCCCTACTGGCAAGCCTCCACTGCCCCCCGGCAGTGGGTCCGCAACCACTGGCTGTGTAGCCAGCACTGGACCAGATGTACCAGACGGGCCTCCTTCCACAACACTCTCCTGGTCAGTCTCCTTTCTACCTGCGGAGCGCCTCGCCAACACCTTCTTTACTTTCTGCAACATATCTCCAAGAACTCCAAACCGTCGCAGAAAATGACCTGTGGTAAAAAAATTTAAAAAACCTTACCTCCGTTTTTAAACTTACCGCTTGGAGGAGCGCTGCTGCTCCAACCGGCCGACTGCACCAACGTCTGACGTCATGACGCACCAACGGCTGTACGGGCTTCTATTCACGTAGTCACTCACGTGACTCCGAAGTAATATCTCTGACATCTCCCATTCAGCCACTGTTGAATCCATCTTGCTACTCCGCCATTAACACCCAAAGATTGAACCTTCTTAACCAACCTTCCATGGGGAACCTTGTCAAAGGCCTTACTGAAATCCATATAGACAACATCCACTGCTTTACCCTCATCAATTTCCCTAGTTACCGCTTCAAAAAAATAGATAAATTCTTGATTAGTACGGGTGTCAGGGGTTACGGGGAGAAGGCAGGAGAATGGGGTTAGGGAGGGAGAGATAGATCAGCCATGATTGAATGGCAGAGTAGTCTTGATGGGCCAAATGGCCTAAGTCTGCTCCTATCACTTATGGCCTGATGAGATGTCTCTGTCTGGTTCTATCTTTCCGGGCTGTTTTCCCAAAGTCAACCAAATGATTCCATTCCTTGATTGTGGAATGTAGACTAACATTTCTAAGTTTCAGATCTAGAGCGGGCTCTTGAGCTAGATAGGCCTCTTAAAGATAGCGGAGTCAGGGGATATGGGGAGAAGGCAGGAACGGAGTACTGGTTGGGGATGATCTGCCATGATCACATTGAATGGCGGTGCTGGCTCGAAGGGCCGAATGGCCTCCTCCTGCACCTATTGTCTATTGTCTATTGTCTGTCATTATTCTCAAAGTCACTTTACCGACCTTACGCTAGGATCAGTAAAAACACGGAGCTCGTGATGGCCATAAACAGCAAGTGCCTAAAGATGACAACTCAGATCGCTCGTCTATTATGGCAGCAAACTTGATATCAACCCGTCACTGAATTTCAAACTTGTTTGTGTTAGATTTCATTTTTTATAAATACTAATTCTGCTTTGGTATTTAAACCGTTCAGTCCTGCCCGTGGTTTCAAAGCTGTGTAGCTTTGAGAAGGCTTGACAAAGCCATCTGCCAAATTATCCTTAACCAAACATATTCTTTCCACTGGCTGTCGTTGTCATCGAGGGCCGTTGCAGCCTCGGGCAATGTATGGACTTTTTTTTCTTTTATCTGCGCACTTATTTATAATTTACTCCGCTTTGCTAAATTATTCAAACTGACAGTAGGTGGAATTAGTAGCATTCGCTGCGTCCCTCCTTCAGGTTTTTAAAGTAAAGCAGTTTTTATGTTGATTTGAATGTTTAAGTTTTTTTCTGACTTTTTAATCGGAGACGAGAATGTGAGTGAGTGCACCACCTCGTTCTTTCTATTCTAAACTAGTGAAAATGGAGCTCGTCTCATGTGAACTCAGGATGACTGCACTGGGGAGGGAATGCAAAAACTATCTCCGAGTTTAATGTGGATGAAACATGTTTATTACAGAGGCCATAAGCACAACAGCTTATTAATTAACGGCCTTGTATTTCATTTTCGACAAACCACCAGAAAATTCAAAGGTTCAAAGGGTTCAAAGGTTCTTTATTAGTCGCATACACCAATAGGTGTAGTGAAACGTGAAATGCGTGTTGCCATTGCGGCACGTAAAAAAAGAATACAAACATAACACTAATAAAGAAACTTAAACATAAAATTCACGCTGGCATCTGTTGTTTCGCTTGAGTATTGTACTTATTTCAGTCCCTGCAGTGATTGTCTCTTCATAAACACTGTCTGGCCATTCCCGCCACAGGGCGTCACAGTGGCGCAGCGGGTAGAGTTGCCGCCTCACGGCGCCAGAGACGCGGGTTCCATCGCAACTACGGGTGCTGTTTGTACGGAGTTTGTACGTTCTCCTCGTGACCTGCGTGGGTTTTCTCCGGGTGCTCCGGTTTCCTCCCACACTCCAAAGATGTGCAGGTTTGTAGGTTAATTGGCTTGATATAAATGTTAAATTTTGTCTGCAGTGTGTGTAGGATAATGTTCAGGGCCTGTCCCATTTTTTCGGCGACTGCCGGCACCCGTCATAGGTCGCCGAAAATGTTCGACATGTTGAAAATCCAGCGGCGACCAGAAAGACTCTTTGGGCGACTGAGGAGACGACTCACGACCATACAGGGACACGTTGCAGGGTGACGCCTGTACGGGCGTGAGTAGTCGCCCAGAGAGTCGGACCTTGTTCTGGTCGCCGTTGGATTTTCAACATGTTGAATGTTTTCGGCGACCTGTAACGACCTATGACGGGTGCCGGCAGTCGCCGACACAGTCGCGTAAGAGGGAAGTTGATTTAAGGTCATTGGCAGTAAGTCTGGAGGGGAGATGACGACCAATTTCTCTCACCCCCCCAACACGCTGAGGTTTTCTGTGGCACGGTGGCGCAGCGGCAGACTTCACAAGTTCAGAAGTTATGGAAGTAGAATTAGCCCATCGACTCCGCTCCGCTCCGCCATTCAGTCACGGCTGATCTCTGCCTCCTAATCCCATTCTCCTGCCTTCTCCCCATAACTCTTGACACCCGTTCTAATCAAGAATTTGTCTATCTCTGCCTTAAAAAAATAATCCACTGACTTGGCCTCCACAGCCCTCTGTGGCAATGAGTTCCACAGATTAACTACCCTCTGGCTAAAGAAATTCCTCCTCACCTCCTTTCTAAAAGAGTGTCCTTTCATTCTGAGGCTGTCACCCCTGGTCCTAGACTCTCCCACTAGTGGAAACATCCTCTCCACATTCACTCTATCCAAGCCTTTCACTATTCTGTACGTTTCAATGAGTGACCCCTCAACCTTCTAAACTCCAGCGAGTACAGGCCCAGCGCCATCAAAGAGTTGCTGCCTCACGGTGCCAGAGACCTGGGTTCGATCCTGACTACAGGTGCTGTGTGTACAGAGTTTATTGAGTGCTATCCAGCCAGCAGAAAGACTAAATAATGATTATAATCGAGCCATCAACCGTGTACAGACAGACAATAATGTTTAGCGCAAGATAAAGTCTAGTCCTAGATTTGTCTTCTGTATGGACTTTGCATGTTCTCCCTGTGACCACGTGGGTTTTCTCTGGGTGCTCCGGTTTCCTCCCACATCTCAGAGGCATACAGGCGGGTAGGTTAATCGGCCATCTTAAAATTGCCCCTTCTGCAGGATACGAAACTGGGATAACATAGAACTAGTGTGAACAGGTGATCATTGGTCGGCACAGACTCTGTGGGCTGAAGGGCCTCTTACCATGCTGTATCTCTAAACTTAACTAAAGTTAGAACTCATAATCTGAAAAGTGCTGGCAGAAAACCTGGCAGGCAACAGGTGGATACAGGTGAGGCAGATGGTGGCAGGTAACAGGTGGATACAGATGAGGCAGATGGTTGGATATAAGCCAGTGATGAAAAGATAAAAAGTGGGTTATAAATGATCTTTCAGAGAAAGTATCTGCACCTTAGTTGGTTCCTCCAATTTGCGTTTAGCCTCACTCTGACAATGGAGGAGACCGAGGACAGAAAGGTCAGTGTGGGAATGGGAAGGAAGATTAAAATGTCCAGCAAGCGGGAGATCTAGTTGGTTCATGCGGGCTGAGCGAAGGGTGTTCCGCGAAACGATCGCCCAGTCTACGTTTGGTCTTGCCAATGTATAAGAGTCCACATCTTGAACAACGGGTACAGTAGATGAGGTTGGAGGAGGTGCAAGTGAACCTCTGCCTCACCTGAAAGGACTGTCGGGGTCCCTGGACAGAGTCGAGGGAGGAGGTATAGGGACAGATGTTGCATCTCCTGTGGTTGCTGGGGAAGGTACTTGGGGAGGGGGTGGTTTGGGTGGGAAGTGATGAGTTAACTAGGGAGTTGCGGAGTGAACGGTCTCTGCGGAAAGCAGAAAGTGGTGGAGATGGCTAGTGGTGGGATCCCGTTGGAGGTGGCGAAAATTTCAGAAGATTATTAGTTTAGTTTAGTGTCGACCAGTGATCACCCCATACACTAACACTATCCTACACACACTGTAGGGACAATTTACAATTTTACCAATTAACCTACAAACCTGCACGTCTTTGGAGTGTGGGCGGAAACCAGAGCACCCGGAGAAAACCCAGGCAGGTCACGGGGGAAACTCCACACAGACAGCACCCGTAGTCAGGATGGAACCCGGGTCTGGGGCTCCGTGAGGCAGCGACTCTACCGCTGCCCCGTCTCAGCATTTACTCCAATTACTCCAGCATTTTGTGTCTTAAAGGGGCTGTCCCACTTGGGCGACCTAATTGGTGAGTTTAGTAGAGTTTGAAAAAATAACAGGTCGAAGACCTCCTTCGACCGTCTTCGACCTCCCTTCGACTATGATGAAGACTACCTACGATTACCTTCGACTGCCCTCGATTACCTACGACTAACATGCCGACCTACTACGACCAACTACGACTAAACCCACGAGTAAAAAAAGTATCTAATCTTTCCATGGCGACCTTTTTTTACTCGCGGGCATTTTTTAACATATTGAAAAAAACGCCGCGACCTAGCTGAGGCCTCGAGTACGCGGGGACCACTCTCGAGCATGAAGGAGAGTTACGAAGACCTCCTACGACCTCGTGGCGACCATGCTGCGAGTACGAGTCGAGGGCAAACTCGCCAGAATCGCGATTAGGTCCATAGGATAGAACCGTTGGTGTTAATCGTTCAAAAGGAATGGATACGTCTCTGGTGCGGTATATGTTAACACCTTGCTACCCCTTTGACAATAGTGTTTCGGACACAAGGATTCTCAATCCTTGGCCCATATAGACGGGCAGATACCGGGACTGACACGTACAGTTTGTGTTCTGCCGTTGTGTAAGCTGGGATTTGGAAAATATATATTTTACGTGGAGCATGGTGATAATTGATTGTTGCTTGGCTCAGCTGTTAGTGTTTACGTTTGGAGTTTTTATTTCGGTTTCACCCAAACCAACATCCTCATCCCACGGAGCCCAACCTGAACCCATTGAGAGATGCCGTTAAAGCCAGCAGTGGAAAGAGAAGATAGACACAACAGACAATAGACAATAGGTGCAGGAGTAGGCCATTCGGCCCTTCGAGCCAGCACCGCCATTCAATGTGATCATGGCTGATCATCCCCAATCAGTACCCCGTTCCTGCCTTCTCCCCATATCCCCTGACTCCACTATCTTTAAGAGCCCTATCTAGCTTTCTCTTGAAAGTATCCAGAGAACCGGCCTCCACCGCCCTCTGAGGCAGAGAGCTGGAGTAACTCAGTGGGACAGACAGCTTCTCCGGAAAAAAGGAATAGGTGACGTGTCGGGTGGAGACCCTTCTTCTCGTATTCAAGAGAGAGTTAGCTAACAAAATCAAG
>CM069138.1:3611564-3650450 GCA_035221665.1 Okamejei kenojei
AATGGAGCGGCTGGGCTTGTACACTCTGAAGTTTAGAATGATGAGATGGGATCTTATTGAAATATATAAGATTATTAAGGGTTTGGACACGCTAGAGGCAGGAAACATGTTCCCGATGTCCATATTCTCTCTGGATATGACAGTCCCGCAAATCCCAGGAGTTAACCTTGTGAACCTATGCTGCACACCCTCAATAGCAAGAAACTATAAAATATTCATTATACAATGAATCTGTATCAGTAATACATTACCAGTCCGTTGAGCAACCAGAGACACAGTCCATAGAAGATCAAAAGTTGCTGAGGTTAGTGTTGTACAGCGTTCAAGAGCCTGATGGTTGTTGGGAAGAAGCTGTTCTTGAACCTGGAGGTCACGGTTTTCAGGCTCCTGTACCTTCTTCCCGATGGTAGCAGTGAGATGAAGTAGATTTTCAAAGTCTACAGAGAGATTTGGGCCATATGGAAAAGTGGGCTGAAAGATGGCAGATGGAGTTTAATGCTGATAAGTGTGAAGTGCAACATCTTGGCAGGACAAATCAAAATAGGAAGTACATGGTAAATGGTAGGGAATTGAGGAATATTGTGGAACAGAGAGATCTAGGAATAACTGTGCATAGTTCCCTGAAGGTGGAATCGCATGTAGATGGGGTGGTAAAGAAAGCCTTTGGTGTGCTGGCCTTTATAAATCAGAGCATTGAATATAGGAGCAGGGAAGTAATGTTAAAATTGTACAAGGCATTGGTGAGACCAATTCTGGAGTATGGTGTACAATTTTGGTCGCCTAATTATAGGAAGGATGTCAACAAAATAGAGAGAGTACAGAGGAGATTTACTAGAATGTTGCCTGGGATCCAGCAACTATGTTACAGAGAAAGGTTGAACAAGTTAGGTCTTTATTCTTTGGAGCGCAGAAGGTTAAGGGGGGACTTGATTAAGGTCTTTAAAATGATGAAAGGGATAGACAGAGTTGACGTGGATACGTTTTTCCCATTGAGGGTAGGGAAGATTCAAACAAGAGGGCATGACATGAGAATTAAGGGACAGAAGTTTAGGGGTAACGTGAGGGGGAACTTCTTTACTCAGAGGGTGGTGGCTGTGTGGAATGAGCTTCCAGCAGAAGTGGTGGAGGCAGGATCGATTTTAACATTTAAAAGTAAAGTGGATAGGTATATGGACGGGAAGGGAATGGAGGGGTATGGTCTGAGTGCAGGTAGATGGGACTAGGGGAAAACAAATGGTCGGCACGGACTGGAAGGGCCGAGAGGGCCTGTTTCCGTGCTGTAATTGTTAATTGTTAATTGTTATGAGAGCGTGGCCAGGGTGCTGTGGGTCTCTGATGATGCTGGGTGAGGCAGCGCCTCCTGTAGATCCCTTCGATGGTGGGGAGGTCAGTACCTGGGATGGACCTTTGATGGTGGGGAGGCCAGGACTGTGATGGACCGGGCAGCATCCACAACTCTCTGTAGTCCCCTTCGTTGGGCGTGTGAGTTACTGAACCACAGTAAAAGTTTGATCGCAATATTTACCGCTGGCAATATTCGCTGGTGCCTATTCCTGCAGCTATTAAGAGCCTTCACCAAGCCTCTCTATCTTTCTGAATTTTTAAATACCCTTTAAAACTTCCTCTTTACATTACACATTTGTAGGTTAATTAGCTTTGGCAAAAAAGTAACTTATCCCGAGTGTGTTTAGGATAGCGTTAGATAGACAGACAATGCTGGAGTAACTCAGCGGGAGAGGCAGTATCTCTGGAGAGAAGGAATGGGTGACGTTTGGGCCGAGATCCTTCTTCAGACTGACGTGACTGAGACCTTCTTCAGACTGAGTGTGCGGGCATCGCTGGTCGGCGTGGACTCGATGGGCTGAAGGGCCGGTTTCTGCTCTGTATCTCTAAACTAAACTAAATTAAACTAAAAGTCAAAGCCAAGGAAATGCTCATTTAATTGTCACCAGGCTACGGATGTAAGAAACGTGGACAAACATTATGCTGGCTTGGAGGAGACCTCGAGTAATGTCGTTATATATGTTGCGTCTGTAAACAGTTTGTGAATCGTAAAGAGATTGTAGATTTCCGCTTAAATCGCAAGCTTGGCAGAAGTCGACGTCTCTTTGAAGACCGATCTGTTATTACTTTCCCTTATTTTAGAGCGTGTTCGCAAATCAATCTCACTTTTCTCCTCAGACGAAAATGGCAAAGTTGAAAAAAACAAATTTCAAACTAATGTGTTTATGCAAAAAAAAAAACGTTGGAACTATTTACATGTTAACATTCCGTGGAGACGATTGTATAATTTGGGACCATAAATTATTAATCTGCTGCCATTAACCAAAAGCATATTGATTGGGAGTTCCTGGCAACAACCATGTTTCACGTTCTGTCGGTCGCAAGGGAAAGACAAGTGATTATCTTAATCCTCCCAATTTTTTATTCATGAATAATGTACACACTGCTGCCTTGTCTACATACGCTGCCATACCGCGTGCTGCCAGATAAATCAAACCATTATTTTGCAAGATAGCAACCATCATCACTCCTGTGATAATCAGCTGTCAGAAATTCTAATATCCTATTCAAGATATGAATAGAACGACACAGAAATGTCCCCACTGCTGAAATAAATAATATCGCCAAACTGGCTGGATTTTATTTAATGTGCTCTATATTTATTTTGTACATGTGGTATATTGCTCAGTTTTCTTTATTACAAATGGGGATATCACATGCCTATATATATCACCTATATATATATTATCTACGTAGAATATGTAATTATCCATATATATAGATATATACAGAGATATAAATATTACTAAAAGTCTGATCTTGACCACTTCCTGTTGTTCTGTATATTGATTTTAGAAAAAACGCTGCCACTTACGGCTGTGATTTTTTGGCCATCTTACTCAGAGTCCCCCTCCGCTGCGCAGGACAAGAGGATGTTTCCCATCGATGAAAAATAAAAGAGTTATTAGTGTTTAAAAAATGTTGAGATTCTCTCTCCTGAAGGCCACGCCCCTTCCAGAGGGACTATAAAACCCGGAAGTGTTGAGTGCCTCAGACAGTCTTTGCAAGATGGGGAGCGAGAGGGTCACGTCTCTCAGTCTGAGCTGTGAATAACACTGAATACATGTCTACTAAACTGTGAGTGGTTTTACTAACCTGTCAGTGCCCTTAATGTGGGTTGAAATATAGTTTGGAAATGCTAAAGCTGTGTTACCTTTGGTTTGGAAATGCTAAAGCTGTGATGCCTTTGGTTTGGAAATGCTAAAGCTGTGATGCCTTTGGTTTGGAAATGCTAAAGATGTGTTGCCTTTGGTTTGGAAATGCTAACGCTGTGTTACCTTTGGTTTGGAAATGTTAAAGCTGAGTTGCCTAATTAATATTGCCTTGCCTTCTATATAATTAAAAGTCTAATCTGTTTGCACTTTATATTGAATTTAGAAAAAACCCTACCACACACGAAGTGGAATGAAAATGCATTGAGCTGATTGGCCTGCCCTGTGCTTGAAACTGCAATGGAAATGGAAATGGAAATGAAATAAGTTGTTTGGCATGCCCTGCGCTTGAAACTGAAATGGAAATGAAATGAAATGAGTTGTTTGGCCTGCCTGAAACCACTAATTTTGGCCCACAAGGCCCCTATTAGCCAAGAAACCAGTCCCTTTTGCCCAATGCCCGTATTAGCCCAGGAGGAGAATTTTGGTCCAAAAGGCCATTGCCAGGCCAGGAAAAGTCCAGAAAAAGTGCTGAGATTTCACTCAGATTTTTTTAAAAAGAGCCCCTTCATCCCATCAGGAAGAGTATCTTCTGCCCATTATTAAGTATTCCCCCTGCAAATATTAAAGCTCACCCCAATATTTTTCTCCCTCCCTGTGAGATCCAGGCCAGGATAGAGTTTCCTCCTTCATTGCTGTGATCTGCAGAAAAAGATGAAACATGTCTAAAATTGATTCTCCACCCGTTTTGGGCAGTCTCTCACCTGTTTTGGGCAGAATTTCTGGCAGCTTCTGAGCTGTCAGCCCACCAGGCCTCAGTGACTGAGCTGCCAGCCCAAGAATACATTCGGCCCACAATGTCCATACCAGCCCTCTGGAAACCAGTCCCTTTGGCCCACAACACCCATACTAGCGCTCCAGAAAGCCTAAACAGGTCCCACTTAGTCTAGTATATATAAGGTAGATAAAAAAGCTGGAGAAAATCAGCGGGTCTCGACCTGAAACGTCACCTATTCCTTCGCTCCATAGATGCTGCCTCACCCGTTGGGTTTCTCCAGCATTTTTGTCTAGCTTTGATTTTTCCAGCACAGCAGTTCTTTCTTGAACATACATATACGTATAAGTAGGTTATATATATATAAAGAAATGCAGATGAAATGTGTTGGAAACAACTGCAGATGCTGGTTTATACTGAATGTAGGCACAAAATGCAGTTGTAACTCAGCGGGACAGGCAACATCTGTGGAGAACATGGATAGGTGACGTTTCACAGAGTGCTGGAGTAACTCAGCGGGCCAGGCAGCATCTGTGGAGAACATGGATAGGTGACGTTTCACAGAGTGCTGGAGTAACTCAGCGGGTCAGGCAGCATCTGTGGAGAACATGGATAGGTGACGTTTCACAGAGTGCTGGAGTAACTCAGCGGGCCAGGCAGCATCTGTGGAGAATATGGATAGGAGACGTTTCAAGTCAAGATTCTTCTTCAGACTGAACAAGGTTTCAACCGTCACCTATCCATGTTTTCAAGTGAGAGTTAGATTTAGCTCTTAGGGCTAAAGGAATCAAGGAATTTGGCCAAAAAGCAGGAACGGGGTACTGATTTGGGATGGTCAGCCATGATCATATTGAATCGGCCGTGCTTGCTCGAAGGACCGACTAGCCTACTCCAGCACCTATTTTTTTATGTTTCTATGTTTCTCAACTAAACTAAGGGTGGTGGGTGTATGGAACAAGCTGTCAGAGGAGGTAGTTGAGGCTGGGACTATCGCAATGTTTAAGAAACAGGTCCATGGATAAGACAGGTTTGGAGGGATATGGACCAAACGCAGGTAGGTGGGACAGTGTAGCTGGGCCATGTTGGCCGGCGTGGGCGAGTTGGGCCGAAGGGCCTGTTTAAACACTGTATCACTCTATGACTCGATAAAGAAATTAAACTAAACTAAACCAAACTAACTAACCAACTAACCAACTAAGTAACTTTAACTAAACTTAACTTAACTAACCATAGACAATAGGTGCAGGAGTAGGCCATTTGGCCCTTCGAGCCAGCACCGTCATTCAATGTGATCATGGCTGATCATCCCCAATCAGTACCCCGTTCCTGCCTTCTCCCCATATCCCCTGACTCTGCTATCTTTAAGAGCCCTATCTAGCTCTCTCTTGAAAGCATCCAGAGAACCGGCCTCCACCGCCCTCTGAAGCAGAGAATTCCACAGACTCACAACTCTCTGTGAGAAAAAGTGTTTCCTCATCTCCGTTCTAAATGGCTTACCCTTTATTCTTAAACTGTGGCCCCTGGTTCTGGACTCCCCTAACATCGGGAACATGTTTCCTGCCTGTAGCGTGTCCAAACCCTTAATAATCTTATATGTTTCAATAAGATCCCCTCTCATCCTTCTAAATTCAGAGTATTAAGTATTAAACAAAACTAACTAACTAACAAACTAAACTAAATGATCACCCTGAACCCGACACAATAATTGAAGAATGGTGGAACGAGGGCAAGAAAAATCCAGCGATGAGTATCTGGAGTTGTGGCTGTTCTTTAGCTGAACGCATGCTCTTCGCTGGTTAAATGCGAGCGTTGTGTTTCATATATACTCCAGTCTGCTCTGCGGGGGGGCTTGTCAACTGGCAAGACAGGAAGGGGCAGACACGATCAGGTTCATTACAGGCCAATTGCTAAATCTCTGCCAAGTGTCTCCGCTATCAACCCGAATGCTTTTGAAACCACTCTGACGGCTGATATGTATTGACAGCAGCCTTAACACTTGTCAATTTATCCACAATCATGTGTTACCTGCTCCGAATCAAATGCTGCATTTCAATTCTGAAGAAGTGAGTGCTGTGTAATATCGACAATACCAAATCATCCCTTATGACAGAGTTGTGAAGAGGGAGGATAAAAGGATGATTTATAGAGTCAGAGGGTCACAGAGTCACAGAATTACAGAGTGATACAGTGTGGAAACAGGTCCTTTGGCCCAACTTGCCCACACTGGCCAACATGCCCCATCTACACCAGTCCCACCTGCCTGCGTTTGGCTCATATCCCTCCAAACCTGTCCTATCCATGTACCTGTCCAAATGTTTCTTAAACGTTGCGATAGTCCCAGTCTCAACTACCTCATCTGGCAGCTCGTTCCATACACCCACCACCCCTTGTGTGAAAATGTTACCGACTAAATCTTTCCCCCTTCATCTTAAACCCATGTCCTCTGGTCCTCGATTCCCCTACTCTGGGCAAGGGAATCTGAGCATCTACCCGATCTATTCCTCTCATGATTTTGTACACCTCTATAAGATCGCCCCTCATTTTCCTGTGCTCCAAGGAATAGAGCCCCAACCTGCTCAACCTCTCCCTTTAGCTCAGGTCCTCACAAGTTCACAAGTTATAGGGAGTAGAATAAGGCCATTCGGCCCATTCGAGCCTACTGTGCCATTCAGAGCTGCCACAGCCAGACATAAAAACAGCCTTTTTTCCATGAGTAGTTGCTCTACTCAATAACCAAAAATCTGTAGCCTCCTTTTGCTCTGTTATTTTATTTAATTCACATGTTTAATCGATAATGTTTTATTATTAATGTTTAATGTTTTATGTGTCATTCCCAACTGTCACTGGATGTCATGTCTGAAGAAGGGTTTTGGCCCGAAACGTTGCTTATTTCCTTCGTTCCATAGATGCTGCTGCACCCGCTGAGTTTCTCCAGGACTTTTGTCTACCTTCGATTATCCAGTGTCTGCAGTTCCTTCTTAAACAAATTGTATGTCATTTTGTCACTTGCGGGCGGAGCACCAAGGCAAATTCCTTGTATGTGAATACTTGGCCAATAAACTTATTAATTCATTCAATCATGGCTGATCTCTGCCTCCTAATCCCATTTTCCTGTCTTCTCCCCATAACCCTAGACACCCCAATTTTAATCAAGAGTTTATCTAACTCTGCCTTAAAGATATCCACTTTAGACCGCGCCTTGCGGTTCCAGCTCCTAGACTGTGGAACAGCATCCCTCTCTGCATCAGAACTGCCCCCTCCATCCACTCCTTTAAGTGGAGACTTAAAACTCATCTCTACTCCCAAGCCTTTCTTGACGTCCTCTGAGCGAGGGCGATATGTATGTAGTGATGTTTGTATTTAATCTATGAACCACTGTTGTATAACGTTAGTACCTCCACCTATGTAAAGCACTTTGGTCAACGAGAGTTGTTTTTTAAATGTGCTGTTAGAAATAAAAGTGACTTGACTGGACTTGACTTGACACTGACCTCAAGTCTTGGCAACATCCTCGTAAATCGTCTCGGCACCCTTTCCAGTTTCAAACGTCGATTTGGCCGCAGGGAAAGGGCGGTAATGTTGTCACGTCTTCTCCAAGTGGCTGCCACCGACACCTGCTCCCTCCCTTCCGTCAGCCCCAGCGGCAATCTAAGTAAGAGCTGCTTGCTTCCTGCAAGGAATACTGAGAGAGATCTTCTTCGGAGTCATTGAGTAAAGGTGCCCATTTACAGTACCACAGAGAGAGCATACCAACTCCACACAGACAGCCCAGAGGTCAGGATCGAACCCCAGTCTCGGGCGCTGTAAGGCAGCAGCTCTGCCAGCCGCACCACCGTGCCAAAGGCTCTTACAACTTTCCCTCTTTCAACTTTCTATGCCTCTACTCATTGTCTACTCTTCTATATGGCCGCCTCTCAGCCTCCAGAAAAAAATAATCCAAAGTTGGATTCACAAATAAAGACACAAAGTGCTGGAGGAACTCAGCCGGTGGATCAGTCTGAAGAAAGGTCCCCGGCCTGTAATGTAACCTATCCATGTTCTCCACAGATGCTGCCTGACCCGCTGAGTTACTCCAGCACTCTGTGAAACGTCACCTATCCATGTTCTCCACAGATGCTGCCTGACCCGCTGAGTTACTCCAGCACTCTGTGAAACGTCACCTATCCATGTTCTCCACAGATGCTGCCTGACCCGCTGAGTTACTCCAGCACTCTGTGAAACGTCACCTATCCATGTTCTCCACAGATGCTGCCTGACCCGCTGTTACTCCAGCACTCTGTGTCTTGTTCTTCTATTCTCTTACATTTCTTTAATAGTAATCCATTGATTTTAATTAATGGGAAATGGAAATCATGAGTGAGGAAAAGGCAACGACACGATTATTCACAGCAGTCAAATTAACAAGAAAGGATTAAAAATTGAAAAATCAAAATAGATTATTACTATTAATTACTATTACTCACGTAACACAAATTAGGTAATTTGAGCAGGGAATTATTGCTGGCCTCACTGTGACATCCACATCTCTCGACTAAATAAAAAAAATAAAGCGTTATTTTAATTTGAGATGTATAATTAACTGGCCTTATACCTGTAGTTTGTGTGCGAAGGAACTGCAGATATTGGTTTAAACTGAAGATGGGCACAAGATGCTGGAGTGACTCCGTGGGACAGGCAGCATCTCTGGGGAGAAGTATCGGAGAGAGTCGAACTTCTTCGAATTGCCGGAGAGAGGAGGGAGAGTCTGAAGAAGGGTCTCGACCCTGAAAAGTCACCCATTCCTTCTCTCCAGAGATGCTGCCTGTCATCAGGTCATAAGGAATAGGAGCAGAATTAGGGCTTGTACACGCTGGAGTTTAGAAGGATGAGAGGGAATCTCATTGAAACATATAAAGGCTTGGACATACTAGAGGCAGGAAACATGTTCCCGATGTTGGGTGAGTCCAGAACCAGGAGCCACAGTTTAAGAATAAGGGGTAAGCCATTTAGAACAGAGACGAGGAGACACTTTTTCTCACAGAGAATGGTGAGTCTGTGGAAGTCTTTGCCTCAGAGGGTGGTGGAGGCAGGTTCTCTGGATACTTTCAAGAGAGAGCTAGATAGAGCTCTTAAAGATAGCGGAGTCAGGGGATATGGGGAAAAAGCAGGAACGGGGTACTGATTAGGGTGATCAGTCATGAACACATTGAATGGCAGTGCTGGCTCGAAGGGCCGAATGGCCTACTCCTGCACCTATTGTCTATTGTCTATTGTCTATAGGCCATTCGGCCCATCAAGTCTACTCCGCCATTCAATCATGGCTGATCTATCTCTCCCTCCCAACCCCATTCTCCTGCCTTCTCCCCACAAGCTGTGACACCTGCACTATTCAACTCCAGTGCTGAGTTCCTCCGGCATTTTGTTTGTCTATCACTGGAGAACTACTTGTTATGAGAAAACTAGAGATGAGGCAGACAGTCAGACAGTCAGCCCTTGTGCCGCGGGAATACTCTCTGATGATTTACCCCGCCAAGATGCATCATCTCTGTTGACAGGTGGCAATACACTGGTGTGGACGCTGCTCCTAGTGGCCTTTGCTCTAATCACTGCCTGGGAACTCTGCAGATTGGAGCATTTGGCAAGCAACATGCTGCAGTTTCCTTTCTTTTAAATTATTGGAAAGAAAGCTGGAGTGCACAGTTCCCTGGCAGGATGTACTCTCTGCATCCCGCCCCAGGCAACTGCTCAGACTGAGTCAGTAAAGAGGCAGATCAATCTTCCTGCATTTAAGGCAGTTCTAACCAAAAGTGTCCTTCACTTTCAAGCTTCAAATTCACCAGTAATATATGGTGTGTTTAATCCACCTTCCATAAATAAGCATTAAGAAACGAAAATAGAGACAAAATGCTGGAGTAACTCAGCAGGTCAGGCAGCACCTGTGGAGAACATGGATAGGTGACGTTTCACAGAGTGCTGGAGTAACTCAGCGGGTCAGGCAGCATCTGTGGAGAACATGGATAGGTGACGTTTCACAGAGTGCTGGAGTAACTCAGCGGGTCAGGCAGCATCTGTGGAGAACATGGATAGGTGACGTTTCACAGAGTGCTGGAGTAACTCAGCGGGTCAGGCAGCATCTGTGGAGAGAAGGAATGCGTGTCATTTCATGTTGAGACCAAAACCTTAAGAATTAAAAGTGAACTTTGAGTCGTAGAGTAATACTGAGCAGAAACAGGCCCTTCGGGCCATGCTGACCAACATGCCCCGACTGACCTGGTCTCATTTTTCCATAATTTACACAACTCTAATACACGAAGGCGGCACGGTGGCGCAGCGGTAGAGTTGCTGCCTCACGGCGTCGAGACCCGGGTTCCATCCTGACCACGGGTGCTGTCTGTATGGAGTTTGCACGTTCTCCTCATGACCGGCGTGGGTTTTCACCGGGTGCTCCGGTTTTCTCCCACACTCCAAAGACGTTGACAGTTTGTAGGCTATTTGGCTTCTGTAAAATTGTAAATTGTCCCCAGTGTGTGTCAGACAATATTAGTGTGCGGGGATCGCTGGTCGGCATGAACTCTGTGGGCCGAAGGGACTGTTTCCGTGCTTGTGTTGGCTGGGGGGGGAGGGGATTGTGGGGGCAGGGGGGGTTGTGGGGGAGGAGAGTTTGTGGGGGAGAGGGAAGTGTGGGTGGTGGGGTGTGGCGGGGGGTTGTGTGGAGGATGTGTGTGGGGGTGTGGGTGTGTGTGGGCGGGGTGTCTGTGTGAGTGGGGGGAGAGGGGGGTGTGGGCGGGGGGGGGGGAGTGAGCTCAGAGAGAAGACGGGGAAGAGCCATGGAGGAAAGGGGGGCATGACGGGGAAGGGGGGGAGGAGCCAGCGAGGGGGACCAGAGGGATAGTGGCTGGAATTGGCAGTGCGATGGGGACTCACAGCGGGCGCGTTTTGCCTGTCATTCTCCTCCGCTCATAGTCTCCGCTTTCCATTTGCCGACAGCGGCGACATCTCCGACTCTGGGTTGGGCTGGGTCTCCGACTCAAGTGAGATACAAGATACATTTATTTATCACATGTGCCAGTTGGCACAGTGAGATGTGATCACCACACAGCCAGACAATATAATAAAGAACACAACACACGATAGCGTCCAACATAAAACATCCCCACGCAGCAGAATCAAAAGTTTCCCACTGTGAGGGAAGGCACCAAAGTCAGTCATCTTCCTCGATGTTCACGCGTGGTCGGGGCCTCCGGAGCCCTCCGCAGTCGCCGCTACGGGCAGCCCCGCTCAGGCCCGCTCGCCGGGATGTTGGAACTCCGACCCCAGCGGGCTGGAGGCCGACCCCAGCGGCTTGGACCTCCAAAGCAGCCGCTTCCCACCGGAGCCCTCAGCTCCCGACGTCCCCCGGCCGCGCCGGGCGGAGATTCGTGCTGGCGTTCCTCGGCAAAGGGCCGCAGGACTCCGCGCTGTCGGTCAGCGCCGTCCACACTGGGAGCCCCGCGATGTTGGAGCAGCGGCCCAACGCTCCGGAGCTTCAAACAGCGATGCAGGTAGGTATCGCCCGCTCCGCTGTGAATCCAGCACCGCCCCGCCGCTGCTGAGGCTCTGGTCCGGTCTCCGGTCTCCGGCAGGAAAGGCCGCTCGGATCCAGTGGTAGGCCGCGAGGAGGGGGGCAAGGACGCGACTCGGAGAATAGTCGCATCCTCGCCAGGAAGTGACTTGGAAACGGTTTCCCCCTTACCCTACCCACCTCCCCCACATAGAAAAACTAAAGAATTCCCAAAACAAAACTGTTTAGACAAACTAAAATTAAAAAAATGGGAAAAAACGGACAGACTGTAGGCAGAGGCGCCTTCAATGCGGTGCCCCTAGTGCTGGGACGGGGCTACTGCAGGGGGCGGGGCTACTGCTGGGGCGGGGCTACTGCAGGGGCGGGGCTACTGCAGGGGCGGGGCTACTGCAGGGGCGGGGCTACTGCAGGGGCGGGGCTACTGCAGGGGCAGGGCTACTGCTGGGGCGGGGCTGCTGTTTGGGGGCGGGGCTACTGCTGGGGATGGGTCTGCCGTTCCGGGGCGGGGCTACTGCTGGGGGCGGGGCTGCAGTTCAGGGGCGGGGCTACTGCTTGGGGCGGGGCTACTGCTGGGGCGGGGTACTGCTTGGGGTGGGGCTGCTGTTTGGGGGCGGGGCTACTGCTGTTGGCGGGGCTGCTGCTGGGGGCGGGGCTGCAGTTCAGGGGCGGGGCTACTGCTGGGGGCGGGGCTACTGCTGGGGCGGGGTACTGCTGGGGGTGGGGCTGCTGTTTGGGGGCGGGGCTACTGCTGGGGGCGGGGCTGCTGTTTGGGGGCGGGGTTGCTTCGGGTCCCTCCGAATGTTCGGTTGTAAACCGCCGGCTTTTCTCAGCTCCAGTAGAGCCGCGATGGCGCAGGAAGGGGTGGACCGTCCCGGGGATTGACAGGGGAAGAGACTAATCTGCGCGGCGCTGACTGGCCGGCTGGAGAATCTGCGCACGTGCGGTTTTTAAGATTTTTAAACCTCGCTAACGTTTACGACATTCAACCGATCGGAACGAAACTTGGTGCACTCGCTGCACTGGAGAACGGTGAGTGAATGGCGAAACATCGTGGCGCCAAATAGAAAGACCGCCAAAACGGAAGATAACAAGATCAGAGTTTTAGTAATGTATAGAAGATGGGATAGATAGATAGATAGATAGATAGATAGATAGATAGATAGACAGACAGACAGACAGACAGACAGTCAGGTTCTGGACAGATGGCGACACACTTCTCTTCATCCTGGATGAATGGAAAGATGTCAGAAAAGTGTAAAGTGTTTCAAAGTCTCTGTTAGCTGGCCTGAACAGAGCACAGGGTGTGACCCAGTATGATGAGTTCAAGTTCAAGTTTGCATTTATTGTCCCATGCACCAATTAAGGTACTGTGATATTTGAGTTACCACACAGCCATACTAAATGAAAAACAACAAGGCACACAGTCACATAAAATAAAATTTAACATAAACATCCACCACAGTGGAATGCACATTCCTCACTGTGATGGAAGGTAATAAAGTTCAGACATCTTCCTCCTTTGTTCACCCGTGGTCGGGGCTGTTGAACACTCCTCAGTATAGCCGTTGTCCGAGGCCCTTGTGTCGGGATGATGGAAACTCCGGCGTTGGGACGGATCGGATTGCGATGGAGCTCCCGAGTCAACCACTTCTTACTGGAGACCGCGGGCTTCAAGGTGTTAAAGTCCACCTGGAGCTCCAACACTGGCGATCCTCGCTAAAGGATCGCAGGCTCGTGATGTTAAAGTCCGCGCGCCCGCGGCATGAAGCTCTGGGCCGGTCTCCAGGAAAGGCCGCACCGCTCCACGTTGTTAGGGGGGTGGGGAGAATGACACGGAGAATAATCTCATCTCCGTCGAGGTAAGTGACTGGAAAAAAATTCCCCCTCCCACCCCCTCACATAAAACAAACCAAGAAACACTAAAACATACTTTTAAAACATACTAAAAAATAGTAAAACAGAGAGGGGACAGGCAGACTGTTGGCGAGGCGGCTCAGTGTCTGTATGGAGTTTGTACATTACATTGTACGGCACTGTTGTGCAGCGGGTAGAGCCGCTGACTCACAGCGCCAGAGACCCGGCTTCGATCCCCATCTGTAGGTTGCACGTTCCCCCTGCGACCATGTGGGTTTCCTACGGTTTTCTTCCACATCCCAAAGATGTGCGGTTTGTAGCTTAATCGGCCCTCTGTAAATTGCCCCCTAGTGTGTAGGGAGTGGTCGAATCTGGGGAAAATTGATGCCAATATGGTGAGAATATATATAACGCTGGATTAGATTTGTGCAGGATTGGTGTAAGTGTTGGTTGATGGCTGGCATGGACTCGGTGGGCCGAAGGGCCTGTTTCCATGCTGCATCTCTCTATGACTCTATGACAAAACTCCATGGAAACGTTGATCTGAAATGTCAAGAGACAAGAGTTAGGAATCAAGAGTGTTTGATTGCCATATGTAACAAGAACAAAACAATAAAATTCTACTTGAAGCAGCATTAGAGGCTCGCAAACACAGTACTCATAGATTACACAATAAATTCAAATCCCCAATATTAGTGCAAAAATCCCAAAGTCCTTGGGATATGCTTAGTTAGTAGACACAAAATGCTGGAGTAACTCAGCGGGTCAGGCAGCATCTGTGGAGAACATGGATAGGTGACGTTTCACAGAGTGCTGGAGTAACTCAGCGGGTCAGGCAGCATCTGTGGAGAGAAGTAGTGGGTGACGTTTCGGGTCAGTGATTTCTGGTGTTCAACTAAGTAAGTAAGTATTCACATACAAGGAATTTGCCTTGGTGCTCCGCCCACAAGTAACAACATGACATACAGTGACAGTTACATAGAAACATAGAAACATAGACAATAGGTGCAGTAGTAGGCCAATCGGCCCTTCGAGCCAGCACCGCCATTCAATATGATCATGGCTGATCATCCAACTCAGTATCCTGTACCTGCCTTCTCTCCATACCCCCTGATCCCTTTAGCCACAAGGGCCACATCTAACTCCCTCTTAAATATAGCCAATGAACTGGCCTCAACTACCTTCTGTGGCAGATAATTCCAGAGACTCACCACTCTCTGTGTGAAAAAAGTTTTCCTCATCTCTTAAAGGAATTCCCCCTTATCCTTAGACTGTGACCCCTTGTTCTGGACTTCCCCAACATCGGGAACAATCTTCCTGCATCTAGCCTATCCAACCCCTTAAGAATTTTGTAAGTTTCTATAAGATCCCCCCTCAATCTTCTAAATTCTAGCGAGTACAAGCCGAGTCTATCCAGTCTTTCCTCATATGAAAGTCCTGACATCCCAGGAATCAGTCTGGTGAACCTTCTCTGTACCCCCTCTATGGCAAGAATGTCTTCCCTCAGATTTGGAGACCAAAACTGTACGCAATACTCCAGGTGTGGTCTCACCAAAACCCTGTACAACTGCAGTAGAACCTCCCTGCTCCTGTACTCAAATCCTTTCGCTATGAATGCTAACATACCATTTTACTTCGGAGTCACGTGAGTGACTTCGTGAAGAACCCCGCCAGCACGCCTGCGCAGCATATCGTCGCACGCATCTGCAGCGGCAGCTGGGGGGGGGGAGTGCGCTCTCCCCACCGGCCTCCTTCACAAGACCGGCAGGTAAGTATTACCTTCCTTTTCAGCATGGACAAGGGCCGGAGGACGACGCTGTCGGGGAGCTGAGTTGTGCTGCGGCCAGCCGACGGCCTTTGTCCCCGGAGCTGCACGGAACGCCGGCAGCTTTAACGCTCACAGCATGGACAAGGGCCGCAGGACGACGCTGCCGAGGAGCGGAGCTGAGCTGCGGCCAGCCGACGGCCTTGTCCCCGGAGCTGCACGGAACGCCGGCAGCTTCAACGCAACGGTGGGGGCAGGAATGAGGAAGTCGGGCGCGGAGCTGAGCTGCGGCCAGCCGACGGCCCTTGTCCCCGGAGCTGCACGGAACGCCGGCAGCTTCAACGCAACGGTGGGGGCAGGAATGCGGAAGTCGGGCGCTCCCGCTAATACAGGGGCCGACTCACCCGAATGGGTTACCGCTACGGAGCTGCAAGCAACAGGTCCAGACTCCGAGCCCCCCGTCCCCCAAGAGAATAAGGGGGGGATACAGGTACGTGGCAAGGGGTCTTGTTTTCTTTACAGGCAACCTCTCCCGAGCTCCAGTAGACCCGAGGGGGCTGGGCCGGGGGATAGCCGCACGACAGGGGAGCCCTGCAAAGTGCATTGCGTACCGCAGCCAGGGATATCTGCCATCGTGCAGCCCGGGCATAACACTGCTGCGTCGTGTAGGCCTGCTGGAGCAGATACCGCCGACAACACACCCCGTCAGGCTGCGGTCAAGGGCGGAGGTGGCAGCAGGAAGCGGTCGGTCAGCTCAGCGCTGCGAGCGGCCGACCATGCGCCTCCACGCCAAGTAATGGTGTAAGTGTGGAGGTAAGCCTGCACGGACTCCGGGGAGCCAGGTTCCGGGGGCCGGCGCCGAGTCAACTCACCTGCCTTCTTATCTGCCAGGTGGGCCGCCACAGTCTGGGAGAAGACAGACTAGCGGAGAGTCCGTGCGGGAGTCGTATGACCCTACTTGGGCTGTAGGTCACGACGACCTGCCATTGGACCATAGACCCTAAGGGGGTGAGGTCCGATGGTGGAAGCCCCAGTGAATTCGCAGGGCCTGGGGAAGTCGGCTTGTCCGCTGCATCTCGCAGGGACGGTGCATTGAGCGGTTGGAGCTCTTAAATGGTCCAACATCTCCAGCGGGACCGAGAACGAGAAGAACGGCATCCACTAGCCATGCAAGGACTCCGCTCAGCTCCTCATCGTCTCCAGCCAGAAGCATTAATGATTGCCCAGCTGCTGAGTTTGACGACGACCAGGGACAGCCAGGGACCGCTGAACCAGAGCATGAGGAGGATGCTGGATGTGGTGAGTGAAGTTTGCCGTTTCTACCCAGACAGGTGAACCCTGCACCACGAATTGGCGGGCACCATTGGTTGCCTACGTATGCACCAACTCTGGAGTCAGATTCTCAATAATACCTTGGAGAAAGGTTCTCCACGGGCATAACGGCCTTTGCAAAACCCTGATCGGGGATAATGTGTCCCAGTAAATAACATGATGCACTGGCACTCCTATGCAACGCCCAGTATGAGATATATTGCCTGCGTAAGAGCTCCATATAGCCCACACTAAACCCCAAATTCGCGGGGTTGTGCCGACCATTACCGCTCCACCGCCGCATCAGTTGCTTGGAGACCTGTACAAACAGGTGAAGGGACTGGACAAAGGAGGCCAAAACAGTGGGCCTCATGAAGCTCCATCGGCCAGAGTTCACCATATCACCGGCAACAGCCTAATACAACCTGTGAACCAAGGCTGCCGGATAGGGCACAAAGATTCTACCTACCTCCATCTCAATAAATACAAACGACCATTTAGGGCAAGGCCAACAGCGGCCTGCATGGGAAATGCGGCCGCCGGGCCGTCAACCTCCATAACGTCCACCCGAAGCACCGTATGTATGGAACCGCCGTTCACTATGGAGGTAAGGGGGTCTGGCTCCTCTCACGCCGTAGTATCCCTCCTGTACGAATAGGTGGGCGATTGCGGGCGGCCTTGGACATATGGGGAAAACTGTCACCACAGATGAGTTTATTTTACAAAGTGTTCAAGGGTATATAATTCGTGGGAGGTATAGATTCCCATACTCAGCATTCGCCTCGTAGGAATTTACTCTATCCCAAAAAGAGGTGGAGGCAGGGGCATGCTGAAATTATATGGCGAGCAGGGAAAAGTGGTAATTGGCATAACCAAGCATGGAAATATTGAGTTGAGCCTAATATGTTCACCAGGCAGTAAAAATAAGAGGAATGTCGGGTTATAATCGATTTAGCTGAGTTGAACACTTTTGTACAATATACCCATGTCAAAATGGATGCTTTTGGAACAGCTAGGTGGATGCTTTACTCAGGGTACTTTATGGCATGTATCGATTTGAAAGAAGCATGCTATACGGTGCCCATCGCTGAGGCTCACAGGGAATTCTGAAGTTGTCTGGAAGGGTGCATTGCCTAATGGAACCATCACAGCTTAGGCTGTTTACCAAGTTGGTATTTACCTGTATTGGCTCTTCTCCGACAACAAGATTATTAGTGATGGCATGTTGGATGAAATCCTTATAATGGGGCAGACCCTCCAATTGGCAATTCAAGGAGTGGCTGCAACCAAGGCTCTGCTTGAGAAGCTGGGATTGTAATCCATCCAGACAAATCAAAAACTGCACCCGCTACGGGTTATGGATTTGGTTCACCTTTAGACACTAATTTAATGAAGTTTATCATCCCCACTAATAAAGCTACTGCTATATCAGAAGAGTGTCACAAGCTTGCTTGCGCCAGGGTATCGACCATGTGGCAAACAGCGAAAGTTATTGGTATTGGTAACTCTAAATTGGTAACTACATTCCCAGCTGCACGATTCGGACCGCTACACTACCGAAATTCACAAAGGTCACAAATCACAGCATTAAAAAAAACAAATGCTGGCTGCTTTGATCGGCCACTTTGGTTACCACCGGAAGCTAGAAACAAGCTATAATGGTGGGTAGATAATATTAAAGAATGTCATTGACCTATTATATGGAGCAACCCTGATGTTGTGCTACTAACTGATGCAAGTGCACCAGGCTGGGGAGCAATGGTACGATGTCCAGTTGTGGTGGCAGATGGAAACTCTCATGAGTCTACAGTTCCTGGACTCACATGGGATAAACTATATATAAATGCTGGGGGTATTTCATGGACTGCGGGCTTCTGTACTAATTCATGGGATTACATGTCCGCTTTCGAATAGATAATGCTACAATAATGGTTTACATCAATCATATGGGTAGTATTAGGTCGCTTAGTTTGCAATGAATTGGCTAATACAATTTGGCACTGGTGCATTGAAAGAAATATTTGGATTACTGCGACCTATTTGCCTGGGAAGCTTAATTCAGTGGCGGACACCAGGTCACGTGTCTTCAATGACAACATTGAGTGGATGTTGAACCCCCAGATTTTGGAGATATTATAGCTCAAATTGGGGACACCAGATATTGACCTATTTGCGTTCCAGGCTGAACCATCGAATACCAACGTATGTGTTGTGGGAACCAGACCCTGGGGTAATAGCATTGGATGCATTTTTATCCATTGGGGGAAATGGGTTGCTACGCGTTTCCACCATGCTGCCTCACCAGTCGGGTATTGCAGAAAATTAAACTAGACTCTGCAACTGACATATTGATCATTCCCGACTGGCCTACACAACCATGGTACCCAATGGTTGTAGAAATGTACAACAACCATGGATGGCGATTGGGAAACATCCCAAATTGATTACTCACTCCATTTACAGGGGGGTCAGTCATCCTTGCCATGGTCATTAAACTTGTTGGCTTGCAGGTTCTGAAAAGACCGCTCAACCGGGCAGGCATCTCGTCAAGAGCCATGAACCTTTATTGCAGCATCGTGTCGGGAATCAACCCGCAAACAATACCTCACTCAAATCAGAAAGTGGGAGGTTTCTGTGCCCGGAACAACAAGTCCTCCAACTCGGCAACAATACTGGATGTGTTGGAGTTTCTAGCAGGCCTCCATTTTGATGCAGGCCTCAGCTACAGTGCCATCAACAGCGACAGGAGTACGCTGTATTCATACCTGGATATAAGTATCAGCTCCCACCACCTGGTGTCTAAAACTAATGAGGGGAGTATTCAATACCAATCCCTCCACGACCCAGATATACAGTAACGTGGGATGTGGGGATCATGCTGACCCTGCTGAGGAGCTGGGCTCCAATAGATGAGCTACCATTTGAAACAGCTCACCCTTAAGGTGGTGATGCTCATGGCACTGGCGACAGCCCAACGAGCCCAGATGTAACAAAAACTGCGACTGGAACGCCATGGTGGCCAACCCTGGTCAAATAAAATTCTTTGGTAAAGAGTTATTAAAACAGGAGTTGCTACTAACGTTTTTTAAGTCTTATTCCACCAGGGGTGCAGCGAGAGCCATGAAGGTGCCCATGGACCACATTTTCGCCACTGCGGGCTGGGCCAGTGGGGGAAAAAACCTTTCAACGGTTCTATAACAAGTCTCTGGCCGTTCCTGTGACATTCGCAGAAGCTATCCTGGGTACCGCTCAGTAATGTCTGGCCCCGAATTAGGGGTTGTTGTTTAGTTGATTAATAAATTGTGTTGATTTTTCAGCCGCTGTCAACTGAACTCCATTAACAGTCTTACTCCATCAGAAATGGCGGCAGTGTGATAAGCATGGACGTTGTTCAGGGCGTGAAATCACAGAGCTTTGAAATCTTCACGAAGTCACTCACGTGACTCCGAAGTAAAATAGTAAGATTAAACGAGAACTTACCAAGTTTGAAGTTTGATCTGTATTTTACGAGGAGTCGCGGTGAGGGATTTCGTGCCCACCGCTCCCACCCTCTATCATCAGGTCAAACAGGTAGTTTTTACGGTTTTCATCTTACTATTTTCAGTCATGGTTGGTTCTGTGATTCCACACCGCTGCTTTGAAGGATGCTGCGCAGGCGTGCTGGCGGGGTCTTCACGAATCCCTCACCGCGACGCTTCGTAAAATACAGATCAAAACTTCAAACTTGGTAAGTTCTCGTTTAATCTTACTATTTGCTTTCTTCGCTGCCTGCTGCACCTGCATGCCTACTTTCAATGATTGGTGGACCATGACACCCAGGTCTCGTTGCATCTCCCCTTTTCCTAATTTGCCACCATTCAGATAATAGTCTACCCTCCTGTTTTTGCCACCAAAGTGGATAACCTCACATTTATCCACATTATACTGCATCTGCCATGCATTTGCCCACTCACCCAGCCTATCTAGGTCACCTTGCAGCCTCCTAGCATCCTCCTCACATCTAACACTGCCCCCCAGCTTAGTGTCATCCGCAAACTTGGAGATTTTGCATTCAATTCCCTCGTCCAAATCATTAATATATATTGTAAATAGCTGGGGTCTCAGCACTGAGCCTTGCGGTACCCCACTAGTCACTGCCTGCCATTCTGAAAAGGACCCGTTCACTCCTACTCTTTGCTTCCTGTCTGCCAGCCAGTTCTCTATCCACATCACTACTGAACCCCCAATACCGTGTGCTTTAAGTTTGTATACTAATCTCTTATGTGGGACCTTGTCGAAAGCCTTCTGAAAGTCTAGATATAACACATCCACTGGTTCTCCCTTATCCACTCTACTAGTTCCATCCTCGAATAATTCTATAAGATTCATCAGACCATGATTTAGCTTTCATAAATCCATGCTGACTTTGTCCATTGATTTCACCACTTTCCAAATGTACTGCTATCCCATCTTTAATAACTGACCCTAGCAGTTTCCCCACTACCAATGTTAGACTAACTGGTCTGTAATTCCCCGTTTTCTCTCTCCCTCCTTTTTTAAAAAGTGGGGTTACATTAGCTACCCTCCAATCCTCAGGAACTACTCCAAAATCTAAAGAGTTTTGAAAAATTATCACTAATGCATCCACTATTTCTGGGGCTACTTCCTTGAGTACTCTGGGATGCAGACTATCTGGCCCTGGGGATTTATCGGCCTTTAATCCATTCAATTTACCCAACACCACTTCTCGGCTAACCTGGATTTCACTCAGTTCCTCCACCTTTTTTGACCCCCGGTCCCCTGCAATTTCCGTCAGATTATTTATATAATTTTTTTTCCCTTTCCTAATTAAGCCCTTTGCCCTCCTCTGCTGGTCTCTGCATGTCTCCCAGTCCTCTGGTAGGCTGCTTTTTCTGGCTAATTTATATGCTTCATCTTTTGTTTTATTACTCTCCCTGATTTGCCTTGTTATCCATGGATGCACTACCTTCCCTGATTTATTATTTTACCAAACTGGGATGAACAATTGTTGTAGTTCATCCATGCAGTCTTTAAATACCTTCCATTGCACATCCACTGTCAACCCAGAATCACTATCTTGGCCAATTCACATCTCATACCTTCAAAGTTACCTTTGTTTAAGCTCAGAACCCTTGTTTCTGACTTAATTATGTCACTCTCCATCCTAATGAGGAACTCAAACATATTATGGTCACTCTAGCCCAAGGGGTCCCGCACAACAAGACTGCTAACTAACCCTTCCTCATTACTCAATACCCAGTCTAGAATAGCCTGCTCTCTCGTTGGTTCCTCTACATGTTGGTTTAGAAAACTATCCCGCACACATTCCAAGAATGACTCAGAAAACATTAAGCATTAATAATAATAAAACATTAATGATAAAACACCATTGATCAAGCATGTGAACCAACAAAATACCAGATCAAAGGGAGGCTACAGATTTTTGGCTGTTGAGTAGACGCAACGACTCGTGGATAAAAACTGTTTTTATGTCTGGCTGTGGCGGCTTTGACAGTCCGGAATCGCCTTCCAGAGGGAAGTGATTCAAAGAGTCTGTGGCCAGGGTGAGAGGGGTCAGAGATGATCTTGACCGCTCGCTTCCTGGCCCTTGCAGTGTACAGTTCATCAATGGAGGGAGGGTTGCAACCAATAACCTTCTCTGCTGATCGGACGATTCGCTGCAGCCTCCGGGTGTCGTGCTTGGTGGCTGAGCCAAACCAGACCATGATGGAGAAGGTGAGGACAGACTCCACGATGGCCGTGTAGAATTGGCCCATCATTGCCTGGGGCAGATTGTGCTTCCTCAGTCGCTGCTAATCTCAAACTGTTAAAATAAACGTTCTTCCAGGCTCAATGTACTGAATGTACAATATTTTAGTGACAACTTATTATATTCCATTTCACTTCAGTTCCAGTGAAGTCACACAACTTAAATACTTTCAGTGGAGTTATAATAGACAATAGACAATAGGTGCAGGAGTAGGCCATTCGGCCCTTCGAGCCAGCACCGCCATTCAATGTGATCATGGCTGATCATCCCCAATCAGTACCTCGTTGCTGCCTTCTCCCCATATCCCCTGACTCCACTATCTTTAAGAGCTCTATCTAACTCTCTCTTGAAAGCATCCAGAGAATTGGCCTCCACTGCCTTCTATGGCAGAGAATTCCACCGATTCACAACTCTCTGTGTGAAAAGGTTTTTCCTCATCTCTATTCTAAATTGCCTATCCCTTATCCTTAAAATGTGTGACCCCTGGTTCTGGACTCCCCCAGCATCGGGAACATCTTTCCTGCCTCTAGCGTGTCCAAACCCTTAATAATCTTACATGTTTCAATAAGATCCCCTCCCATCCTTGTAAACTCCAGAGTGTACAAGCCCAGCTGCTCCATTCTCTCAGCATATGACAGTCCCGCCATCCTGGGAATTAACCTTGTAAACCTACGCTGCACTCCCTCAATAGCAAGAATGTCCTTCCTCAAATTAGGGGACCAAAACTGCACACAATACTCCAGGTGTGGTCTCACTAGGGCCCTGTACCACTGCAGACGGACCTCTTTGCTCCTGTACTCTGTTGGATGTTTCTTAGTGGAAATCCACAAGTCACCTGTCCCTCTCTGTCGGTGGATCACCAGCTTCCTGACAGACAGGAAGCAGCATGTGAGGCTGGGAAAGCACACCTTGGACCCGCAGACCCTCAGCATAGGAGCACCGCAAGGCTGCGTACTCTCTACTCTCCTCTGCTCTCTCCTGCACCTGTCGTTTATTGTCTATTCAGTAAAGACTCAACAAGATGACATTGAAGCTGGTACGATTTGGGTGGGGAAGGGATGGAGAGAGAGAGGATGCAAGGGTTAGTTGCACTGGAGACTTGGTTTAGTTTTTGCACCGTATTGTTTGTTTAATTTATTGAACTTTGTTTTATGCTTGCTTATTATATTATCAGTTGATGTGCAATGTTTACAAACCTGCCGTGCTGCTGTTGCAAGTAAGATTTCAATTGTTCTTCAGTAAAGAGTCAAGAGTCAGGACTGTTTAATTGTCGCATGTAGCAGTAACAGAACGATGACATTCATACTTGCAAAATAAAACAAAGCCCATTCTTTCGGCTGTGGAAATGTCCCAACCTATCCATGTTCTCCACAGATGCTGCCTGACCCGCTGAGTTACTCCAGCACTCTGTGTCCATCTTTGCAGCAGACAGTTGCGGTGATTGAATTCACTTTTGGGTTCATGATTTGGACGAGGGAATTGAATGCAACATCTCCAGGTTTGCAGATGACACTAAGCTGGGGGGTAGTGTTAGGTGTGAGGAGGATGCTAGGAGGCTGCAAGGTGACTTGGATAGGCAGGGTGAGTGGGCAAATGCATGGCAGATGCAGTATAATGTGGATAAATGTGAGGTTATCCACTTTGGTGGCAAAAACAGGAGGGTAGACTATTATCTGAATGGTGGCAAATTAGGAAAAGGGGAGATGCAACGAGACCTGGGTGTCATGGTACACCAGTCATTGAAAGTAGGCATGCAGGTGCAGCAGGCAGTGAAGAAAACAAATGGTATGTTAGCATTCATAGCAAAAGGATTTGAGTATAGGAGCAGGGAGGTTCTACTGCAGTTGTACAGGGCCTTGGTGAGACCACACCTGGAGTATTGCGTACAGTTTTGGTCTCCAAATCTGAGGAAAGACATTCTTGCCATAGAGGGAGTACAGAGAAGGTTCACCAGACTGATTCCTGGGATGTCAGGACTTTCATATGAGGAAAGACTGGATAGACTCGGCTTGTACTCGCTAGAATTTAGAAGACTGAGGGGGGATCTTAAAGAAATTTACAAAATTCTTAAGGGGTTGGATAGGCTAGATGCAGGAAGATTGTTCCCGATGTTGGGGAGGTCCAGAACAAGGGGTCACAGTCTAAGGATAAGGGGGAATTCCTTTAGGACCGAAATGAGGAAACAAATTTTCACTCAGAGTGGTGAATCTGTGGAATTCTCTGCCACAGAAGGTAGTTGAGGCCAGTTCATTGGCTATATTTAAGAGGGAGTTAGATGTGGCCCTTGTGGCTAAAGGGATCAGGGGGTATGGAGAGAAGGCAGGTACGGGATACTGAGTTGGATGATCAGCCATGATCACATTGAATGGCGGTGCAGGCTCGAAGGGCCGAATGGCCTACTCCTGCACCTATTGTCTATGTTTCTATGTTTCTATGTGGTGACTGTGACGGGGAGCGGGCCACGCTGAGCGAGAGTCTGAGTGCTGGGTTGTATGTTCAGATGCAATGACACGCTAACAAGCATGTTAGCAGAACATGACACCTGTGACAATGTGCTCCCCACTGTGGCAGCCCACACACACGCGGTTTCCATTACCACACACATTACTGGGACTTGAATGGGGATTAAGGACTATGATCGTGGCCAAGTCATTCACTCATAACAAGTAACCAACGCTGTTATTTACCAGCCATCCACACCCAACTGCACGTGACTGATTCCGATCCCACCTAATGAGTAGGAACCCCAGTGACAGGCGGTACTTAAGGGTTGGGGCCATGGAACAGCTGCATACTTACTGGGTTAGTAGCTGATAAGCTTGTTTTATCCATGTTTTCAAAGGCATCTAGGGTATAAATTGACACGGGACTGAAGCAGGGAGCTCAGATGCTGGTTTTTTAAACAGATGATAGACACAGCGTGCTGGAGTAACTCAGCGGGTCAGGCAGCATCTGTGGAGAACATGGATAGGTGACGTTTCACAGAGTGCTGGAGTAACTCAGCGGGTCAGGCAGCATCTGTGGAGAACATGGATTGGTGACGTTTTGGGTCGAGACCCTTCTTCAGACCCGAGCTGCTGAATTACTCCAGCACTTTGTGTCATTTATGTTGATCAGCATCTGCAGTTCCGTGTGTCTAAACTTTCTGCCACCACAATCCAGTTCCTCCAGTTCAAATTCATACTTAGTTTAGTTTAGTTTAGAGATACAGCGCGGAAACAGGCCCTTCGGCCCACCGAGCCCATGCCAACCCGTGATCACCAGCACACTAACACTATCCCACACACACTAGGGACAATTTTCAATTATACCAAGCCAATTTACCCTCAAAACTGTTCATCTTTGGAGTGTGGGAGGAAACCGGAGCACCCGGAGGAGACCCACGCAGGTCACGGGGAGAGCGTACAAACTCCGTACAGACAGCGCCCGTAGTCAGGATGGAACCCGGGTCTCTGGCCCCGTGAGGCAGCAACTCTACCGCTGCGCCACCGTGCTGTCCATCACTGCACTCCGCTCACTGAAAGTTCAGGATAAACCCGATGTCAGAGCTCCCCAACAGTTAATTGCACCAATAGACTTTGACCTGTTGGCAGACGAACATTAATTCTCAGTAACTTGACCAAGGGCATGGTGATTATATACTGAAAACGCTGAATAGAAATAAAAGATAGCTTATACTTGCATTTGCTTTTGGAATCAGAATTAAAATGCGATCATTAACAATATATTAAGAAAGTGATCTAATGCTGAATTTAATTTTAAACACTTGATCTTATGAGTAGCTCATTGACTGACAAACAAGGACTATATTATTTCATCGTTTGAAAGCAAGGCCAATATTGCCATGGGGTGAGTATAAATGTTATTGCATTTATATAACACCATCCAGAAGTTAGATTGTGACGATTTTAATCTTTCTGAGAATTTCACATAGAGTCTGAAGAAGGGTCTTGACCCGAAATGCCACCCATTCCTTGATGCTGTCTGTCCCGCTGAGTTTTCCAGCATTTTGTGTCTATCTTCGGCATCTGCAGTTCCTTCCTACGTATCCAGCAGATACACTGGATGGGACTGAACTGTACACTGCAATGGCCAGGGGGCGAGCGGGTAAGATCATCTCTGACCCCTCTCAACCTGGCCACAAACTCTTTGAATCACTTCCCTCTGGATGGCGACTCCGGACTGTCAAAGCTGCCGCAACCAGACATAAAAATAGCCTGCACCTCCTCCAACCTCATCTATTGCATCCGCTGCTCTAGGTGTCAACTGCTCTACATCGGTGAGACCAAGCGTAGGCTTGGCGATCGCTTCGCCCAACACCTCCGCTCGGTTCGCAATAACCAACCTGATCTCCCGGTGGCTCAGCACTTCAACTCCCCCTCCCATTCCCAATCCAACCTTTCTGTCCTGGGCCTCCTCCATGGCCAGAGTGAGTCCCACCGCAAATTGGAGAAGCAGAACCTAATATTTCGCTTGGGCAGTTTACATCCAGCGGTATGAACGTTGACTTCCAATTTCAGGTAGTCCTTGCTTTCTCCCTCCTTCCCCTCCCCTTCCCAGCTCTCCCACAGCCCACTGTCTCCGCCTCTTCCTTTCTTCTTCCTACCCCCAACCCCCACATCAGTCTGAAGAAGGATCTCGACCCGAAAGGTCACTTATTCCTTTCGCTCCATAGATGCTGCCTCACCGCTGAGTTTCTCCAGCATTTTTGTCTACCTTCGATTTTTCCAGCATCTGCAGTTCTTTCTTAATCATTTTTTCCACGAGTCGTAGCTCTAGTTAATAACCAAAAATCTGTAGCCTCCTCTTGCTCTGGTATTTTATTTATTTCACATGTTTAATCGATAATGTTATATTATTAATGTTTTATGTGTCATTCCTAACTGTCACTGTATGTCATTGTTGACACTTGCGGGCGGAACACCAAGGCAAGTTCCTTGTATGTGAATACTTGGCCAATAAACGTATTCATTCGGTGGTAGACAAAAGTGCTGGAGAAACTCAGCGGGTGCAGCAGCATCTATGGGGCAAAGGAAATAGGCAACGTTTTGGGCCAAAACACGAAAGGAAATAGGCAACGTTTCGGGCCGAAACCCGGAAGGTTGCCTATTTCCTTCGCTCCATAGATGCTGCTGCACCCGCTGAGTTTCTCCAGCACTTTTGGCTACCACCGATTTTCCAGCATCTGCAGTTCCTTCTCAAAAACGTATTCATTCATTCATCCATAAGATGTCGTCAAACTATTTGCACAGCCAGTCATATTGAACAATTAAACAAAAATTGAAGAAGGAAAGGTGTGCACAATCTTTGACTAATATTCTAAACAAGCCAAAACAGGTAAAATGAAGATCAGAACATAATCACGGATTAAGGAGGATGTTGAAATATTACAAGTGAAGCCTAATTAAAATCTATTTTACGTTTATACAAAGACATTTACAGGCATGACAAATTGTAATTATGGTTTAATATTCCATCTTCGGTGTAAGCCAGCATCTGCAGTTCCTTCCTACACATAAAAGGTTCACCTTTCTTCAGGCAAATGTAACCTTCCATTAACGCATGTCAGCAGAAGCCAAGCTTGGCTGTAGATGATGAGGAGGGGTGGCTGGAGGCTTCACAAGCTGCAGGAGCTAATAATGAAGAAACAAGGGACTGCAGATGCTGGTTTACAAAAAAGACACAAAGTGCCGGGATGGCGGGACTGTCGTATGCTGAGAGAATGGAGCGGCTGGGCTTGTGGAGTTTAGAAGGATGAGAGGCTATCTTATTGAAACATATAAGATTATTAAGGGTTTGGACACATAGGAAACATGTTCCCGATGTTGGGGGAGTCCAGAACCAGGGGCCACCGTTTAAGAATAAAGGGTAAGCCATTTAGAACGGAGACGAGGAAACACTTTTTCACACAGAGAGTGGTGAGTCTGTGGAATTCTCTGCCTCAGAGGGCGGTGGAGGCAGGTTCTCTGGATACTTTCAAGAGAGAGCTAGATAGGGCTCTTAAAGATAGCGGAGTCAGGGGATATGGGGAGAAGGCAGGAACGGGGTACTGATTGTGGATGATCAGCCATGATCACATTGAATGCTGGCTCATAGGGCCGAATGGTCTACTCCTGCACCTAACATAGAAACATAGAAAATAGGTGCAGGAGGAGGCCATTCGGCCTTCTAGCCAGCACCAGCACCTATTATCTATTGTCCATTCTCTATTGCTGGAGTAACTCAGGTCAGGCAACATTGTTGGAGAACATGGATTGGTGAAGTTTGGTGTCAGACTACTTGGCCTGAACTGAAGAAGAACAACTCCAGCACGTGGCTTCAGACCCTTCCTCAGACTTCCTCAGTGAAGCGTTGGGCGGCAGAGTGCCACACAGCGGTAGAGTCGCTAAATCACAGCGCCAGAGACCCAGGTTCCATCCTCTCCCCTGTCACAGCTTGCACGCTCTCCCTGCGACCGCGTGACTTTTCTCCGGCTCCAAAAACGTAACGATGATAAAGGAAACCGGCCATTGTTAGCTGTTTGTTGGTTGAGAACAAGAAGCTAACAATGTGTGGGAAGGAACTGCAGATGCTGGTTTAAACCGAAGACAGACACAAAGAAGCTGGAGTGAAAGGCCTGTTGCACTTGGGTGACATTTTTCAGCCTGAAAAGAGGTTGACGCATCGCGATCGGGGCGTGACGCGGCGTGACGTGGCGTGGTCGGGATGTGACGCGGCGTGGTCAGGGCTTGACGTGGCGTGGTCAGGGCGTGACGCGGCGTGGTCGGGAAGTGACGCGGCGTGGTCAGGGCATGACGTTGGCGTGGTCAGGGCGTGACGCGGCGTGGTCAGGGCGTGACGTGGCGTGGTCAGGGCGTGACGTGGCGTGGTCAGGGCGTGACGCGGCGTGGTCAGGGCATGACGTGGCGTGGTCAGGGCGTGACGCGGCGTGGTCAGGGCGTGGACGTGGGTGGGTCAGGGCGTGACGCGGCGTGGTCAGGGCGTGACGCGGCGTGACGCGGCGTGGTCAGGGCGTGACGCGGCGTGGTCAGGGCGTGACGCGGCGTGGTCAGGGCGTGACGTGGCGTGGTCAGGGGGGCGTGACGCGGCGTGGTCAGGGCGTGACGTGGCGTGGTCAGGGCGTGACGCGGCGTGGTCAGGGCGTGACGTGGCGTGGTCAGGGCGTGACGCGGCGTGGTCAGGGCGTGACGCAGCGTGACGCGGCGTGGTCAGGGCGTGACGCGGCGTGGTCAGGGCGTGACGCGGCGTGGTCAGGGCGTGACGTGGCGTGGTCAGGGCGTGACGTGGCGTGGTCAGGGCGTGACGCGGCGTGGTCAGAGCGTTGACGCGGCGTGGTCAGGGCGTGACGCGGCGTGTTCAGGGCGTGACGCGGCGTGGTCGGGATGTGACGCGGCGTGACGCGGCGTGGTCAGGGCGTGACGCGGGGTGGTCAGGGCGTGACGCGGTGTGGTCAGGGCGTGACGCGGCGTGGTCAGGGCGTGACGCGGCGTGGTCAGGGCGTGACGCGGCGTGGTCGGGATGTGACGCGGCGTGTGACGCGGCGTGGTCAGGGCGTGACGCGGCGTGGGTCAGGGCGTGACGCGGGCGTGGTCAGGGCGTGACGTGGCGTGGTCGGGGCGTGATGTGGCGTGGTCAGGGCGTGACGCGGCGTGGTCAGGGCGTGACGCGGGTGGTCAGGGCGTGACGCGGCGTGGTCAGGGCGTGTCGTGGCGTGGGTCGCGGCGTGGTCGGGATGTGACGCGGCGTGACGTGGCGTGACGTGACGTGGCGTGACGTGGCGTGACGTGGCGTGACGCGGCATGACGTGACGCATTGTAGTGACGCGCGGGTGTCTCCCAGCCGCCCCGGGATGTTGGAATGTTCAACATCTTCAGGCGACATCTGGGTGTCTCACCATGTCGTGCGCCCTGTCAACACGCTGACATACGCTGTCCTGCGGGGTGACAAAAGTTATTGGTCCTTAGATGTATTGTAGATAAGTTAATTTGCAATGTGATTATTATACGTCGGTGATAACCTTCTTGTGTTGTGAAGGCGGATGATGCGGTTAGTGTCGCCGCTTGACGTGATGGTGGTGCGGACTGTCGTACAACTTGACCGTTTGTAGGGCGTCAGTCGCTGATTTTCGCAGTCGCCGAAACAATCGCAAAGTGGGACAGGCCCTTAACTCAGCAGGACAGGCAGCATCCCTGGAGCGAAGGAGAATGGGTGATGTTTTGGGTTGAGACCCTTCTTCAGACTGGTTAGGGATAAGTTAAACGAGAGAGACTGGATGTCTGTAACTCGTTCTCACCTGACACACGGTTAACAATGGCCTGTTTCCTTTATCATCGTTACTTTTTTGCATTTCTTTTGTTCATTTGTACTACATCTCTCTACATCACCGTCTATCTCTCTCGATTCCCTCTCCCCTGACTCACAGTCTGAAGAATGGTCTTGACCCGAAACGTCACCTGGAGATGCAGTCTGTCCCGCTGAGTTACTCCAGCGTTTTGTGTCCATCACGAGGTTCTCGATCTCCTTCCCTCACCACCTCTCATCATTATGTGATACGAATGAATGAATAAGTTTATTGGCCAAGTATTCACATACAAGGAATTTGCCTTGGTGCTCTGCCCACAAGTGACAACATGACATACAGTGACAGTTAAGAATGACACATCAAACATTAACAATAACACATTATCTAGGCTTGTATTCACTGGAGTTTAGAAGGATGAGGGGTGTTCTTATAGAAACATATAAAATTATAAAAGGACTGGACAAGCTAGATGCAGGAAAAATGTTCCCAATGTGGGGCGAGTCTAGAACCAGGGGCCACTGTCTTATAATAAAGGGGAGGTCATTTAAGACTGAGGTGAGAAAAAACTTTTTCACCCAGAGAGTTGTGAATTTGTGGAATTCGCTGCCACAGAGGGCAGTGGAGGCCAAGTCACTGGATGGATTTAAGAGAGAGTTGGATAGAGCTCTAGGGGCTAGTGGAGTCAAGGGATATGGGGAGAAGACAGGCACGGGGTATTGATAGGGGACGATCAGCCATGATCACAATGAATGGTGGTGCTGGCTCGAAAGGGCCGAAATAGCCTCCTCCTGCACCTATTGTCTATTTTCTATTAATCGATTAAACATGTGAATTAAATAAAATCCCACAGCAGAAGGAGGCTACAGACTTTCTCCGGCCCACAATGGTGGTGTTGTCTGTGAATTTGTGAATTGGATTGTATTTGTAGATGGCTGCACAGTGGTGGGTGTACAGGGAGTAGCGTAGGTGGGGGGAGGCTGCAAAGAAGGGGGTTAACCCTCCTTGTGTGTGAGCCCTTGTCCTGAATCTCTCCTTTCTATGGGAGAAGCAGTGTGGCTACAATATGGCGGCAGACTTGGACAGCAACTCATGCCTGGAAATTGGCTTAACGCTTGAAAATTACTTGGAGTTCTACCAATGAACAGCCAGTTTCAAAGCATTCTGCCCTGGCAGCTTGTGCACGTCAAAACCATTGGAAAAAAAAAAAGGTTTGGAATTTTTTTATGTCAGTAATTCTAACGGTGGCTCCGCGCCAGATGTAAAAAAAACTTCACACATTCAATGCTACTGTTCATTTAATTCCAGTAATGCAACACTCTTCTTTTCCAAGAGGGAAGCAGTTGAGGCAGGTACAATAACAACTTTGGAGAGACATTTAGACAGTTACTTGGAGAGGAAACGTTTGGAGGGATGTGGGCCCAAACGCGGGCACATGGAAGTTGTGTGGATGGGGGCACGTGGTCGAGTTGGGCCGAAGGGTCTTACTTGCGTGCTGGATTACTTTACAACAATAGACAAATAAGCAATAGGTGCAGGAGGAGGCCATTCAGCCCTTAGAGCCAGCACCGCCATTCAATGTGATCATGGCTGATCATCCCAATCAGTACCCCGTCCCTGCCTTCTCCCCATATCCACTGACTCCGCTATTTTTAAGAGCCCTATCTAGCTCTCTCTTGAAAGCATCCAGAGAACCGGCCTCCACCGCCCACTGAGACAGAGAATTCCACAGACTCACCACTCTCTGTGAGAAAAAGTGTTTCCTCGTCTCCGTTCTAAATGGCTTACCCCTTATTCTTAAAAATGTGGTCCTGGTTCTGGACTCCCCAACATCGGAACATGCTTTCCTGCCTCTAGCGTGTCCAAACCCTTAACAATTATATAATTTGAGGGAGACACCAGGAATATTGCCCAAACTGAAACCATATTGCCCGAGTCGAAGACGAGGGCAATATGATTTCAGTGCGGGCAATATTCCTGGTGTCTCCCGAAAGAAGCCAGTCAATATTATAATTATTACCTATCCCCCGTAAATTAAAAATAATTCCGTCGTCGGGACAAGGAGACGCGAATCTCGCACTGCTGGAGGCTGCCATGTTTGTTAGATGCCCGTTGACCTGATTCTTCGCGGTGAACTTTGGCCGAGTTCGTGTCCCGGATGTACGCCGGATGTAATATTTCATCTTTGTGATTGACCGCAGTTTTTCTACGTAAAGTCAATGGCGAAACCCGGAAGAAGAAAAATACCAAGTAATATTGCCCGCTGGAAACTGCGCGTTTTTGGACCAATCAAAATACCAACTAATATTGCCCAGTAAAACTACCTTATATAGGTAATAATCTTATATGTTTCAATGAGATTTCCTGTCATCCTTCTAAACTCCAGAGTGTACAAGCCCAGCCGCTCCATTCTCTCAGCATGTGACAGTCCCTCCATCCCGGGAATTAACCTTGTAAACCTACGCTGCACTCCCTCAATAGCAAGAATGTCCTAGGGGACCAAAACTGCACACAATACTCCAGGTGTGGTCTCCAGGTGTGGACCCTACGACTATGCCTCAGTGTAGGGTAAGGGAGCAATCAAAGTATAGCACTTGTAAACTGTAAGCCCTGGAGCCGATTACTGCGAGTTTAGTTTAGTTTAGTTTTAGAGATTACAGCATGAAAATATTTAAGTAGGAACTGCAGATGACGGAAAAATCGAAGGTAGACATAAAATGTTAGAGAAACTCAGCGGCTGAGGGCAGCATCTATGGAGCGAAGGGATAGGTGACGTTTCAGGTGTTTTTGGATGTTATTGGGACAGCAGAAGTCTGCAGTAGGGTGATGCCATCCCGGTCTGACATCGTAGGTGCCTCAAAACACACATCTGCTGCCTCAAAAAAATACAAAGAAGGGCCTCGACCCGAATCCTCACCTATTCCTTCGCTCCATAGATGCTGCCTCACCGCTGAGTTTCTCAGCATTTTTATCTACCAGTGTTGAAAATAGGCCTTTTTGCCCACTGAGTCCGCGCCGACCGGGATAGCACGCAAACAAAAAGCTTCTCACTATACCTCGGCACACGTGACAATAAACTTAAACGATTTTATCCTACTTTCTCACACACCCCAGACACACCAGGGAAGATTTACAATTAACCTACAAACCTGTACGTCTTCGGAGTGCGGGAGGATACGGAACAACTGGAAAAAACCTACGCAGGTCGCGAGGTTGGCGTACAAAAACTCCGTTCAGACAGCGACCGTGGGTCAGGAGGGATATGGGGAGAAGGCAGGCACGGGTTATTGATCGGGGGAAACGATCAGCCATGATCACAATGAATGGCGGTGCTGCTCGAAGGGCCGAATGGCCTCCTCTGCACCTATTGTCTATGTTTCTATGGAACCGGGTCTGCGGTGCTGTGAGGCAGCAGCTCTACCCTCTGCGCCACCGTGCCGTTTGATGGGCTGGTCACTTTGGGCAGTGTGCTCTCTTGGCCCTTGATGAATATGATACAACATCTGTGTGTGGCGCAGAGTTCTGGCGGAGGGGGCGGAGGTTGGCACGGTACTGAATCAGAAACACACCATCGACCGCCAACATTCACGACATGGACATTAACCAGGCATGGCACACTTGCAGAATGATCTGAGTCCAGCGCTGGAACTGACAGCATTCAAGTGAATATCTTCTAAGCTGATGCAGATTTAAAGATTCCAAGACTTAAAGAAGTTTCCAAAAAAGGTTGATGAGGGCAAAGCCATCGATCTCGTTCTTATGGACGGTCAGCAAGGCATTTGATAAGGTTCCGCATGGTAGGCTGCTCTGGAAGGTTAGAGCGCAAGGGATCCAGGGAGAGTTAGCCAACTGGATGGAGAAATTGGCTTCACGGAAGGAAGCAGAGGGTGATGGTGGAAGGCCGGTGGACTGGAGGCCTATGACTGATGGTGTGCCTCAGGGATTGGTGCTGGGCCCATTCTTGCCTGCGGTTTACATCAATGATGTTTGGATGAGAATGTAGAGGCCTGAATAGTTAAGTTTTGCAGATGACACTAAAATGGTGGTGTCGTCAGTAGCGAAGATGGTTAACAAAGAGTTACAGCAGGATCTTTGTCAGTTGGAGTGAGCAATGATTAATGGAATTTAATACAGAGAATATTTAGTTTAGTTTAAGGTAGACAAAAAATGCTGGAGAAACTCAGCGGGTGAGGCAGCATCTCTGGAGCGAAGGATAGGTGACGTTTCGGGTCGAGACCCTTCTTCAGACTGATGTGGGGGTGGGGGGGGAGGCTGGGAAGAAGAAAGGAAGAGGCGGAGACAGTGGGCTGTGGGAGAGCTGGGAAGGGGGAGGGGAAAGAGGGAGAAGCAAGGACTACCTGAAATTGGAGAAGTCAATGTTCATACCGCTGGGGTGTAAACTGCCCAAGCGAAATATGAGGTGCTGCTCCTCCAATTTGCGGTGGGACTCACTCTGGCCATGGAGGAGGCCCAGGACAGAAAGATCGGATTCGGATGGGAGGGGGAGTTTGAAGTGCTGAGCCACTGGAGATCAGGTCGGTTAATGCGCACCGAGCGGAGGTGTTGGGCCAATTAGGCCATTCGGCCATCAGGTCTACTCCACCATTCAATCGTGGCTGATCTATCTCTCCCCCCTAACCCCATTCTCCTGCCTTCTCCCCATAACCCCTGACACCCGTACTAATCACAAATCTATCTATCTCTGCCTTTAAATGATCCACTAACTTGACCTCCACGCCTGAACGGCATTCACTACACAGATTCACAACCCTCTGACTAAAGAAATTCTTACGAAACGTCACCTATTCCTCCTCTCCATAGATGCTGCCTCACCCGCTGAGTTTCTCCAGCATTTTATTTATTTATTTATTTATTAATAATATCTCTATTAGAAGCAGCGATACCAGTAGTATAAATGGCGGCATATGACAAAATACATTTATTGTACATCTTCCATCTAGTGAATGTGTAAACCCCTGCACTACCAAAGAGTGTAGTCACAGAGTCACTAAGTAAAAACTTACAAAAAAATTAAAAAGACAAAACGAAAAATAATGAAAAGAAAAAAAAGAGCAAAAACGTGTGGTATACGTGCTTCGCTTCTCACCCCACCCATCACCCTGTCCGCAAATCGGTTTAATTCCGAAGTTGTGTTACGCCATACTATGCTTGTAATGAATTGATGAAAGGAGACCATATCGTTAAAGATTGCTCTGATTTTCCTGCTAAGACGAGTCTCATATCTTCGAGATGTAGCAGCATTCTACACGGCCATCGTAGAGTCTGTCCTCACCTTCTCCATCATGGTCTGGTTTGGCTCAGCCACCAAGCACGACACCCGGAGGCTGTAGCGAATCGTCTGATCAGCTGAGAAGGTTATTGGCTGCAACCTTCCCTCCATTGATGAACTGTACACTGCAAGGGCCAGGAAGCGAGCGGGCAAGATCATCTCTGACCCCTCTCACCCTGGCCACAAACTCTTTGAATCACTTCCCTCTGGAAGGCGACTCCGGACTGTCAAAGCTGCCACAGCCAGACATAAAAACAGCTTTTTCACGAGTAGTAGCTCTACTCAATAACCAAAAAATCTGTAGCCTCTTTTGCTCTGGTATTTTATTTAATTCAAATGTTTAATCAATAATGTTTCATTATTAATGTTTAATGTTTTTATGTGTCATTCATTAACTTGCAGGCGGAGCACCCCCCCCCCCCCCCCCCCCCCCCCCCCCCCCCCCCCCCCAAGGCAAATTCCCTTGTATGTGAATACTTGGCAGTAAACGTATTCATTCATTCACTTTTGTCTATCTAAACTAAACACAGCATCATCGATGGCAATGTCTGTGTTTCCACATGTTAGTGCACGTGTGCGGGTAATGGAAGCTGCTGGCGGATCTGCTCCATTTTACGAGAGAGAGAGCTTTGCCAGATGCTTCCAAAGCGAGGCAGACCATGTCTGCCCTGCAGAGGATACAGGGAGGCAGGTGTGTGTCAGGAGATGCAAGGCTCCAGATACAAGGCCAGTGCGTGCAGCAACATATGCCATGGTGTAGGTCTCTGGCATTAAACCCAAACGAGCTGTTTTAGTGGTGGCTCTGCGTCTGGAAACCTGGCTCCTTTGTAGAGGGGAAGTGCTGGCGATCATTCCAAATGATGCATAGGCAGCCAGAGCGAAAAAAACTCCTCTGCCTCGCAACAACCACTCGCCATTAAACGATAAAGGCATCGTCAGTGCTTTCCACGCCGATGTCTGCCTCGCACCTGCCAGTCAAGCACTCACGGGGTCGTGCCCAGTAAAAGATCTTCAAAGGAGTATCACACGAGCTCGGAGGGGAGGGAGAGGAAATGTTGAGATTTGCACACGTCTAGCACACGTCTGCCTCGCTATTTGCTGGGCAACTTAAAGCCCAGACAGAAGCACAAAGAGCAAAAGGAAACACACCACAACTCACACATACGTGAGGCCACTTCATCATAGTGGTCAGAAGGAAACAGGAGGCAGAATTAAGCAATTCGGCCCCATCAAGTCTTACTCACAGATTCAATCATGTCTGATCTATCTCTCCCTCCTAACCCCTTCTCCCTTAACCTCTGACACCCTACTAATCAAGAATCTATCTATCTCTGCCTTAAAAATATCTCTGACTTGCGCCTCCACAGCCCGTCTGGTGCAAAGAATTCCACAGATTCCACCGCCCTCTGACTAAAGGACCATTCCTCCCCTCTCTTCTAAAGGAACGTCCTTTAATTCTGAGGTGTGACCTCTGGTCCTAGACTCTCCCACTAGTGGAAACACCTCTCCACATCCACTCCATCTCAGCCTTCATGGAATCCATGAGTACAATCATGGTTTGCCAGAACGGCAAGGTGCATTCACGTGCAGGAGGATCTGCCAGATGCTGGTTTATACCAAGGACGACACTAACGCCAGAGTAACTCAGCGCACAGGCAGCACAGCTCCGAGGATTGGACAGATGATGTTTCTGGATGGGGTATGAAGTAGGGGTCCTGGCCTAAGCAGTATCTGTCCATGCCCTCTACGTTGCTGTCAAACCCAGGAATTTGTGCATTTAGGTCAGAACGATTCTTCAGGCTAAATGTATAGCTGGTGGGGTTGGCGGTGGGGGGGGGTAGTTTGTTTGTGTGGGGTGGGGGTGGGGTGGGCTGTAGTGGGTGGGGGTGAGCGGGGTGGGGTGGGGTGGGCTTGTAGTGGGGTTGGGGCGTGGCGGGGTGTGAGGTGGGTGGGGTGGGGTGAGGTGGGGTGGGTGTGGGTGGGGTGGGGTGGGGCGGGGCGGGGTGAGTGGGGTGGCGTGGGGTGTGGTGGGGTGGCGTGGGGGTGTGGTTGGTGTGGGGTGGGGTGGTGCGGGGCGGGGTGAGGTTGGGGTGGGGTGATGTGGGGTGGGGTGGGAGTGGGTGGGGCAGTGCGGGGTGGGTGGGGTGGTGTGAGGTGGGGGTGGGCAGGGCAGGGGCGGTGAGGTGTGGGGGGGTAGGGTGGGGTGGGTGGGGCAGGGGCAGGGAGAGGTGGGGTGGGGGGGGTGAGGTGGGGGATGGCGTGGGGTGTTGGTGGGGGGGAGGGGGGGGAGGTGGAGTGGGGTGGGGGGGCGGGGGGGGGGGGGGGGTGGGGTGATGTTGGGGTGGGTGGGGTGGTTATGGGTGGGGCAGGGCGGGGGTGGGGTGGGGTGGGTGAGGGGGGGTGGGGCAGGGCGGGGGCGGGTGAGGTGGGGTATAAAATCGAACGTTGTGGGGTGGGGGGTTGGGGTGGGGTGGGGGGCGGGATGGGCTGGGTGTGGGGGGGTGGGGGGGGGGTGGGGGGGGGTGGGGTGGGGTGGGGTGGGGCTGGGCTGGGGGTGGTGGGGTGGGGGGTGGTGGGGGGGGTGTGGTGGGTGGGGTGGGGTGGGGTGGGGTGGGGCAGGGCGGGGTGGGGTGGGGTGGGGTGGGGGTGGGGTGGGGGGGAGGTGGTGGTGGGTGGTGTGGGGTGGGGCAGGGCTGGGCGGGGGTGAGGGGGGGTGGGTGGGTGGGGTGGAGTGGGGCGGGCGGGGTGGGTGGGGTGGTGTGGGGCAGGGCAGGGTGAGGTTGGGGTGGGGTGGGGGGTGAGGTGGGGGGTGGGGTGGGGTGGGGTGGGGTGTGGGCAGGGCGGGGAGGGTGTGAGGTGGGTGGGGGGTGGGGTGGGGTGGGGTGGGGCAGGGGGGGAGGTGGGTGGGGTGGGGTGGGGTGGGGTGGGGTTGGGGCAGGGCGGGGCGGGGGTGGGGTGGGGTGGTGGGGCGGGGGTGGGGCGGGGCGGCGGCGGGGTGAGGTGGGGTGGGGTGGGGTGGGGTGGGGGTGAGGTGGGGTGGGGTGGGGTGGGGTGGGCAGGGGGGGTG